>QEPC01002874.1:1698087-1720133 GCA_003113815.1 Sphenodon punctatus
GTCCTCACAGCCTCAACATAGGACCGCAAATGGGCCCTATGGAGAAGACGGTCGGAGTCAGATCGAGTCCGACGCCAGCGTCGCTCTAGCCTCCTGCCTACACGCTTCATACACCACAGTCCCTCAGTAAACCAAGGGGCCCTGCGGTGACGAGCCCAAGGCAGAAGGCGTCTTGGAGCCACCCTGTCGATGGCCTCCTCCAGCAAGTTGTTCCAATACTGAATCAGCTCATCCACAGAGTGGCCGTCCACGTCCAGGGTTAACTCCCTCAAGGCCTCCTGGAACCGCTGTGGCTCCATCAGCCTCCGAGGGCGGACCATCCTAAGTGGTCCCTTACCCTTCTGGAGGGGGTGCGCTAGAAGACCGGCCTGAAGGAGATAATGGTCCATCCACGACAAGGGCACCGCTGTAACCTCCCCCACAACCGGACCCCCCGCCTCAAGGCCAGAGCCGAAGATCAGGTCTAGGGTATGTCCCCACACGTGGGTCGGGCAGATGACTTCTTGGGACAGGTTCATGGTTGCCATAGCGGCCATGAACTCCCACTCCGCCCCAACAAGACCGGCATCGGCATGGACGCTGAAGTCCTGGGGGAGCCCAACACCACCTCCGAGGCCAGCTCCGCTAGAGCGGCAAGGGATGCCGCCGGGCAGGAAGGGGCCCGGTACACCAGCAGCACCCCTAGCTTGCCCCCTGCCAAATCGAACACCACGTGCAGGACCTCTAAACCCATAATCTCCGGGACTGGATACCTCCTAACAGGCCAGTTGAAGCGCTCCCCAATTACTCCACCTGAGTGGGCGCTCTGCAGCAGTGCCACACAGCAGCCCCAGACACACACACCCATCACCTTGCTTGTAAAAAAACACCCACATCCAGTGGTGTAGTGGAGCAGAAACGCGGGGGAGCGGAGCTCTGGCACTTTCCTGAGGCCCGCCTCTGCAGCCTTGGAGGCTTTGGGGGACTCTCATGAAGAGTTCCTGCTCTTTTAAAATTATCACTACACCTCTGCCCACATACCCAACTTAAATAAAGCACCATCCCAAATCTGCATGGGCCTGTTAAATTAAATGCTCACATTTATTTATTATTTAAATTTTTACCCTGCCCTTCCCATCAATGGCAGCTCAGGGCAGCTTAAAATATATAAAACACAATTTTAGAACAACCAAACACATAAAATACCCAACAAACCCTACACCATCTCCCCCATTCCTCATTCACCCAGAAACGCCCCCCTAGTCCACACCCCCATACAAAACCCTGAACAAACCTCACCACTCCCTGCCTGCCAAACACTTTCCCAAATAAAAATGTTTTGCACTGCCTCCAGTTCAAGCAAACCTCCTGGGGAAGGGTGTTTTACAAAATAGGGACAGCAACTGAGAATGCTCTCCCACGTGCCCCCACCCCATGGACAAGGGTAACAGACAGGACGCACAGGAAGGTGCCCCCGGCCAACCATAGGGGCCACAAAGGGGCATGGTAGGATGGTCAGTCTTTCACTTATATGGGACCCAGACCATTTAGGGCTTTAAAATTCAAAACCAGAACCTTGAATTAAGCCCAGAAATCTATAGGCAGCTAGTACAGACTTTGGAGCACAGGTGTAATGTGCTGCCACTGACTGGTTCCCGAAAGGAGCTGAACCACTGTATTCCGCACCAGATGCAGCTTCCAAAACAGTTTTCAAGGGCAGACTCATAGAGCGTACTGCAGTAAACTAGCCTTGAGGTGATGAAAGCCTGGATGACAGTGGCCAGATCTGAATTAGAATTAGAAAGAAAAGGCTGCAGCCTCCTCACCAGATGGAATTGGTGAAAAGTGCTCCGGGCCACTGCCATCACCTGACAATCCAGACTCAGTGAGGGATTCAAGAGCCAGAAGGTGGTGAAGCGTGGGCAGGTCCTCACCAGCTTTGGCACAACTGCCATGGCAAGGCACCTGAAGGGATGACACATCACTGTGATGCTAAGCAGGCAGGCAGGGGCAGTGGACGCCAGCGAGTCCCCAACTGCAGCTGCCAGTCATCCGCCTCCATCAGCGGGCAAGGTCCTGCTCAAACATCTGCCTCAGCAGGAGTGGTATCGCTGCTCGGGGGGAGCAGCAGCAGCAGCAGCAGCAGCAGCGTCAGTGCATCATGGAGGAGCTGGGGTGGTGGCATCTGCCAAGTCCATCGGCAGCTTCAGGATATTGAGGGCGGTGTGACTTCAAAAGAAAGCCACGCGCATATTGGGGGAAATGATAGCACTGGATGGGCAGCCCTTCTCGGTGGTCAGGGACATGGGGTTTAGGCACCTGACTGGCTTCCTGGCCCCCCAGTTTAAACTGCCCTCGCACACCACAATGAGTCGGCAGTTGGTGCCAGCCCTGTACTGGGCTTTAAAGGAGCGGGTGAGGGAGCAGCTGTCAAGGGCTGGGGGTGCCACCATCCACTTCACCACAGACCTGTGGTCGAGTAGGAACACGCAGCATGCCTACCTGGCAGTCACAGCGCACTGGTGACAGGACCCAGAGGCAGCATTTGACAGTAACAGGAGGGGTCCCGAAGCAGGGTAGAGGTGGGCCCCACACCGCTCGCAACATTGAGGCAGTCCTGACTGCCATGGTGACGGAGTGGGTCACGCCAGGTGCACCCTTCACCAAGGGGTGCATGGTAATGGACAACGTGGCCAACATATTGAGGGCAGTCAGTGAGGGGGGCTTCACCAGCATCCGTTGCGCTGCACAAACCTTTCACCTGGTGGTCAGGGATGCTCTGGGCTTGGGGAGAAGGGGATTGGGGTAGGCACCCTTAGCTCCCTGATTGAGCGGTGGAGGAAGCTGTCTGGTTCCTTTAACCGGAGCATGAAGGGCAGCGACCTCCTCCGGGTGAAGCAGGCAGAGCAAGTCTCCCCAGCGCACCAGCTGGTGCAGGATGTGTCCACCTGGGGGAATTCGACATTCCTGATGCTCAAGCGGCTTCTCGAGCAGAAAGCCATCATGGATCAGGTTCAACTGCTGATGGACAGCAGAGCACCCCCAGGGTACGATGGGGCGGAATGGGAGATCCTGGCTCACATAGTCTTTGTGCTGAGACCGGTCCTGGCTGTGATGGAGACCATCAGCCCCTGAGGATGTTGGGAGTGGGAGCAGCCACCCAGTTCAGCTGGTGGGGTCTATCCCTACCCCCAGCCCTAGCAGTAGCAGCACCCCTATTTCCAACAGCAGCTCGTATGTGCAGGGCACTGTGGCGAGCATGGGCTCGTGCACAGCAGGGCAGGCAGCATGGCTGAGGGCAGTGCTGAAGGTGGTGCTCAGGCAGAGTTACGTGAGGAAGTATGAGAGCGCCTCAGCAGCATTGGAGAGCTACCTGGAGGAGGAGCCATGCATTGAACCCAGCAGCGATCCCTTGGTCTACTGGGCCGGCAAGACCAGCGTGTGGCTGGCACTGTCCAAAGTGGTTAAGGGTCTGTTATCCTGCCCACCAACTAATGTCCCCAGTGAGCGGGTGTTCTCGATGGTGGGGGACATTTGCTTGCCGCACCGTCTGAGATTGGGGGCCAAGTTGGTGGAGCAGTTGCTTGTTTATTATGCTGAACCTTCCACTGCTAGGATTTCCCGAGCTGCCCCTGGACATGGATTGATGGTGCAGTGGCACACGCCATCGCATGCCAGGGTCAGTCTTGGGACGGGGCTTCTCCTCAATCTGGGCTGCTGCTGCTGCAGTGCTGTCCCTCCCAATGTCCGGTGCCCGCCCTTCCTCTCTCTCTCACTAGACGGCTTCGGCCAGCCTATCTGACTGACCTGATGATACAGGGTGGCATTGGAAAGCTGTAAGCCTGCCAGCCAGCCAGCCTCTGGCTAGACGATCTCAGCCCACCTATCTGACTGACTCTCTCTTGCACGCTGCACAGTCTTCGCCAGCCTATCTGAGTGCCCTGCCAAGGTCCCAGCCTGCCTTCCATACTGCCTCTCATGCCACACTGCCTGTCTGCCCACCTGCCCAGGTTGCCAAGATCAAAGCCTCTCTCAGCCTGTCTTCCGATGCTCATGCCACACTGCCTTTCTGTCAGCCCTGGTTGCCAACCTCGAACCCTGCCTCAGCCTGCCTTCCAATGCTCATGCCATGCTGTCTGTCTGCCCGTCCAGGTTGCCAAGATCAAAGCCTGCCTCAATCTACCTTCCCATGCTTATGTCATGCTGCCTGTTTGCCCGCCCGCCCAGGTTTCCAAGATCAAATCCTGCCTCAATCTCCCTTCTGATGCTCATGCCACGTTACCTGTCTGCCCGCCTGCCCACCCAGGTTGCCAAGATCAAACTCTGCCTCAGCCTGCCTTCCAATGCTCATGCCACGCTGCCTGCCTGCCCGCCTTGGTTGCCAAGCTTGAACCCTGACTCAGTCTGCCTTCTGCTCATGCCAAAGTGCCTGTCTGCCCGCCCTGTGGGCAAAGCTGAAGCCCTGCCCCAGCCTGCCTGCCTCTCATGCCAAGGTGCCTGTCTGCCTGCCTGCCCTGGCAACCCTGGGTGATGTGCCCTACTGGCCTGGTAATCCCACTGCTGCTGTCTGCTGGTCCAGGGGTGCTCTGCCCTGGAAAATCCAAATGTCCACACAGCTGCACATGCTGGAGAATCCAACATAGAGCAAGCAGAACTGGAGGCCTGCCAGTGTGTCTGTTTAAGATATTAAACAGCCCAAACCCCTGCTAGGCCTACCCTTCACTTCAGATGGGGCAATGTCCACAACAAAGAACACATACGGAACCAAGTCCAAGTGCCCCACATGCCATGTTTTTTGCACAAAATAATGTCAAAGGATCTAATGAAACAACCAAAATCATTATCCATGAATTTGGTTTTCCAACCCAAAATGTTCTGAGAAACTATAGAGATAAAATACTTCCTTAGGGGGCCAGCCCATCATTCCTCCACTTCATCTGCAGTTGCAAAACCCAATTGGTTTGAGGGGAGATCAAATTCCTCCATCCCCAATATTGAGGGAGAGGGAGGAGGTGCAGGCAAAGGATTCTTCTTAACTGGACATAATCCTGAAGGATAAGAACCAGTATTACCCAGCACTGTGCATGACCACTTCCCATATGCCAAAGCACTCAGGGAAGTGACCCAGTGGCATAGCTACCATGGCGCGGGAGGGCACATTTGCATCTGGGCCCTGCCCTGGGGGGGCATAGGCAGGGCCAGTCTGAGACAGGGCCAGCCCCCTCACCTGCAGAGGTGGTGGCGGCAGTGGGAGGAGTGAGGGAGGGGTAAGGGAGGTGAAAGGGTGGAGGAGCCCGCGGCTTGGAAAAGAGCCCAGCAGATCTGCACCGGCTCTTTTCTGACTGGCCAGCTCCTCCATGCTGCATTTGCCTTGCCCCTCCTGCTGCAGTCACTGCCAGGTGAGAATGCAGCCTAAGTTCTTCTGCTGCCTCCCTTCCCTAGCTCCAGTCCCTATCCCTCACCTGCCTCTGCCTCCTAGTAGCGCTGCAACAGCAGCGGGGACACAGATCGGGGAGATAAAGCTGTTTGTTTACAAGCAGCTCCTGCCCATGTGCTGATCAGAAGGTTGCTACCTTGTAAAGAAGGTTCTTTGAGATAGCTCCTAACATTCTTACAACTGGGTTGTGCACGCTCACCCTATTCAAATAATAGACCACATGATGGTCTCAAGCGTCTCTAGTATAAAAAGCACTCTCCCCCTCAGGATGACAGTTCCTTCCAACCCTTTCTAGAAATATAAGAAAAAAATTCCATGCAGGGCTGGAAGGGTGGGTGTTGTGAGAATGTTCACAGCCATCTCAAAGAACCTTCTTTACAAGGTAGCAACCTTCTGTTCTTCTTTGAGTGGCTCCTCACATGCTATTTTTACATGGCTCTGCCAGGTGGGGAAAGTCTGTGGGCACGCCAGTGCATGCACAGGGCATGCACCTGTCTCTTATACACATCTAGATGTGTATAAGAGACAGTCTCACAACTGTCTTGCTTATACTATCTTAGGTAGGAATTTAGGATGTAAAGCAATATATATTCTATCTTGGAAAATAAATCTGCAAATATGGTTCTAAGATTATTATGGCTGCTATTTCACTAACTTTTCTTAATGAAATTATTGCTAACAGGAATACTGTCTTTAAACCCGCACCCCATAACCAGTTCATTTGCGCCCCCCATATAATCAATTCACGCTGCCCCGGGGCCAGCCACCAAGCCCCAAGCCTTCCCGGCCTCTGCTGCTGGTGCTGCTGGGTCTCTGCCTGCAGGCCATGACAACACGGGCAACCCTGCTTTGGGCACCGGCAGGCACTACTTGGCCAGACATTGCAGGCTGCCAGGCATCGTTGAAGCAGCAAACAGAGGCCTGGCCAGGGCTTGGTGCCTGGCACCCCTACTTAGCTGGGCATTACAGGCTGGCAGGCCTCCAGTTCTGCTCATTCTATGCTGGGTTATCCAGTTCTAGTCACCATCACAGCAGGAGTGACAGGGCTACAGTAGTGCCTGCCAGTGCCCAAAGCGGGTTTGCACGTGTTGTCATGGCCTTCAGGCAGAGACAGGCAGCAGAACATCTGCTTTCAGCAGCCTTTGGGTGGGCAGCAGCATTTCTCATAGGACAGGACAGGAGTCAAGAGACCCCAGTTCTAATTCCTGGTTTTGAAGTCCTTTGGCCTCTCTGCATTTCAGCTTTCCAAGTTCTAAATCAGAGGGCTACCATTCTGGGAGCTCACAGGAGAAAGAACCTGTATGGGAACTAGGCTTGGGGTACGCAGGTCCAATTGCTGTTGTGTATCTATCCAGCCTCTTTGCAGGGTAAAAAAAAGAGAACTCTTAAATGCTTCCCCTTCTTCAGAAGAACTTAGTCTCGGCGCTTGGCCCCCGAGGGTGCTTGCCCAATTCCCACTGGGGCATGGCTGACTGTCTGAGACCCACTGATGCCTGACAGCCTGCAATGCCCAGCCAACTATGGGTGCCAGCCACCAAGCTCCAAGTCTTCCCAGCCTCGCTGCTGCTGCTGCTGCTGCTACCGCTGCTGCCGCTGGGTCTCAGATGGCCAGCCCTGGTGCCATGGGCACTCTCAGGGACCAAGCACTGAGCCTGCCTGCCAGGGCAACCCAAGGTGCCAAGCGTCAAGCATTTATGGTCGCTGCTGCTGCTGCTGCTGTGTCTCAGATGGCCTGCCATGCCACCACAGGCCCCCCTGGGGGTCCCTGGAGGCCCCAAGCCTCCAGGTGGGACCAAATTTTCCAAACATTCAGGGTGGTCCGAACGCTGCAGGACCAAACTTCCAAACATTTGGGAGGGGTTCCAAACTCCGTGGGACTGAATTTCCAAACCTGAACTAAGTTTTTAGTCTGAACAGCCGAACATCCGAACTTCGTCCTGTTCACACATCCCTATGAAAAAGAGGTAGAGCTGAATGTCATCAGTATATTGATGACACCTCACCCTAAACCTCTGAATGACCTTGTCCAGCAGCCTCAGATACACATTGAACAAGAGTGGGAACAGAACAGAACAGAACCCTGCAGGACATCACAGAGACTGTCCTGAGGAGATGAAGAGCAGTCACCCATCACCACCCACCACTCAAGAGCAGTCCCGTCTACTCCTGCCAGGTCCCACAGTCGTGCCAACAACACCTTATGATCAACTGTATAAAAGGCCACAGAAAGATCTAACAAGATCAACAAGGTAGAATTCCCCTTGTCCATCTCCAGGTGCAGGTCATCGACCAAAGCCACAAGCACAGTCTCTGTGCTATACTCAGGATGAAAACCTGACTAAAACTGGTCCAGGAATCCAACAGCATCAAGATGCACCTGCAGGTGTTGAGCAACCATCTGTTCAATAACCTTCCCTAAAAACTAGGGATGGGACTTTCAGTATTTCTGAGAACCAAAAGTACCTGATAACGGCTATATCAGATTAATCCAGTATCTCAGTTCTTTCTTAGTATCGGCGGCATAGGATCTTTTGCATTGGTTTTTTTTAATCAGATTTTTACCATTGTGGTTTTCCCCACTGAAGTCAAGGGGAAAACTGCAATGTTAAAAATTCATACCGAGAAAACCAAGAACCGATAGGAGAACTAGTAGACAAAGATGCGATACCAATAAAAACAGAGAACCAAAATTTTGCCTAAGTCCCACCCATACTAAAAAGGGAAGGGTTGGAGACAGGCTGATAGCTGGCTGAGGCATCAGCATCCAGAGATTATTTCTTACGCGGGGGTGGGGGTGGAGAATCACTGCAGTTTTAAGCGTGTCCAACACCCTCCCCTCTCAAAGGGAGACATTGAAAACCCCAGCCAACAATGGCCCCCATGTCTCCTGGCTGGCTTTTACCAGCCAGGATGGGCAAGGATCTAATTCACAACTGGTTGCCCTCATTGCCCTAAGCACCTCCCTCGCATCGGTGGGTGACACCAATTGAAACTGATCCAAAGAAACAGGACTAAACTGAGCTTCCATAACCCCAACCTCTGACTCTTCAGTTAAAATGGTAGCACCCAAGATGTCATTCCACAAGGCGGTCAGGTCATTGACAGAGCAGTTGTCAAGGTCACTGGGTATATTCCCCAGAGAATTCTGAAAACCAACTGGATCCGTCAGTTTCCAGGGGCGGACCAATGTAACCAGTCCACCACCTCAACGAGGGTATAGTAGGGTGGGGATCCAGACCTTCAGGAGGTAATGATCCGACCATGACAAGGGTGCTCTAACAACACCCTTGATAATTGGAACCTGTTCTTTCACACAAACACCTGAAACAAGCATCCCCTCTGCCTCTGACAAGCCCTGCAATCCAATTCTGGATCCCCCTCCCCTCCACCTCAGGCAACAGTACTGGTGGTAGCTGCTGGTAGCCATTGTTGCCTGTGTAACATCCAGCCAGTTCTCTCATTAGGGCTGGATCTGTATTGGCAGCAAGGAACTGCTCCATTGGTTCAGGTTCAGGAAACAGTCTCCTCCATAATTTTGACCTGCAACAAGCCCTCTCCAGTTTGATCCACCATCATGAGATTTCAAAAGGGCCACTGCCCTGCACACTTCTTTTTGTGGGAAGTGTTCCCTGAGTGGTGTGAGCACTGGGCAGCTTGCACCAGGACACAAGTGCATCACATAGCAATGAAGAAGCCCACTCCACAGAAATAGTCAAAATGGTGGCCATTTTGAAATTCCAGGATTGAGCATCAGAGAAAAGATGTGACAGTTGCAATTGTCACCACTATGGGAATCGACCCCACACCTCCCAAATTTAGAAGTGTATGTGTCCTATTTCCTCCCCTCCCAGTAGCAGGGAGAGGGTATAAATATGTTTTACTAAACCTGCCTACTTTGCATTATACTCCGGAAGATACACTCTCACAATGCAAAAGAGAAGGTATACAAATGTGGAACAGTTTTTACCATATTAGGGTAACTATTGTCATCCCCTTAAAGGTACTATTTCCTCTACACTAGAGAGTGATATACAATGCAAAGCTGAGACAGTATGCACACCAGGTAATTATTTAAGAAGAAGGTACTTATTCAGTAAATTATAACTATTAACCTAAGGTAGATGAGATTTTATTGTGATGATACCGTAGCCCTGCTTCTGTTCTAACCGAACTAGTGCTTCCCTCATGAACCCTGATTCTAAGGATAGCAAAATGTGCAGGAATAACAGCAAAATCCCATGAAAATCTTGTATAATTATTTATAACATTTTTTTTTAATGAATTGGACCTTTAAAACTGTCATTACAGGATATCTGTTATTCATGGTGTATTGCAGTTCAACCATTGTCAACCAAAGACTTCTACGTGGTTTTTCAAATGCCTTTGTTTGCATTTAGTGGAGTTGCTGGGTAAAAATGTAAATTAGCATTTTCCTTTCTAAAGACCACAACAATTTAATCGCTTATTGCTTGAGTGCTGTTAATTGACACAGCAGAATTAGGTAGGGGAAGTTAGAGAACTCTAATTTTCATTCTTCTCTTGCTCTCTTCCCCTCTTTCTCTCAGGCAACAAATTACCAGCATATGCTCATACAGTAAAATCAAAACAAGCTTAAATTCATTGTCCACCCCATAGAAATGAATGTTTCCCCCTTAATGTCCTATGGGTTAAGAATTGCTAAACCTATAACTTGATGTTCTGCAGTTCTGAATTGTTAGACCTAGCTTTTCATGTTGTGATCCTTTGTCATTACAACTATGCGCAAGCTTGCCTACATTATTTTACAGAATAACCCTGGAAAAGCATCCTAAGCCATAGAATGAGAACTCTGTGTTTGCATCAGAACGGTTGGGAGGTAGGGGAAGGTTTTCTCAAACTGTCAGATCCAAGCAACAAATAATGCTATTAGCCCTTGCATAAATTAGCATCTGGAGAAAGGAAAAATTAAGTTACTTACTTTTCACTTCCTTAGCTATCACAATAGGCTTTTCCTCTGCAAGAGGTGGGAGGAAAGGACATTCTTTAAAACAGGGAATGCAAAAAAAGTTAATTAGAAATGTAAGAGCTGAAAAGGCATAACATGCTTTCAGAAAATAAAGCAAACAAAACACACATGAATGATTGATATCAAAACAGGTTTAGAAATCCCTAGCTCCAACGTTTTTATACATTGGTTACTTAAATGTGTATACATTCCATATGGAAGAGGAGCAGCATAACCAGATGATGGAATCTTATTAAAATAGATTGGTTCTTTAGGACAACAGTGATAAATTCAACAGCAGTGGAATCTATGAATTACTGTTAAAGCACGGACCAAAGATTTACTATTCTTAAAATACATTTGGTCATTTTCTTTTTATTTCTGTAAAAGGCATAGCACTGGGTTCCTGTAAAGTGACTGTCTTGGAAAAATCAAAGACCCTTGCAATTTCAGAGGGTTTCACCGAAATTGTTTGGGTGTGTTTCCTGTTCCCTACTTAGTCCCTGAGGCAGTGAACCACTTGAGAATATGATTAAGTTTAAGCATGAGTGCTCCCATTGACTTTAACAGGACTATTCACATGCTTAAAATGGACTTGTGGCCTCAGAGTTCAAAACCTTGACATACCTAACAGTATATTAAGGTCCTTTTCACATGAGATGGGCCCACACATGCCCATGCAGATCTGCTGTGTCGGCATGCATGAGTGCCGCCCGTGTGACTGCAACAGCGGGTGGGTGGGGGTGCATGCACACTCCCGTGGTACACCCATCTAGGCCTGAAACAACATGCAGCAGTGTCCAACAATTCTTTCAGAAACCTCTCATCCGTTACCATTTTCCCAACACAACATGGACACGGCATCCACATACTTATTAATTATTAATTATTAATAATTATTATTAATTACTATTATAAACATTTATATAGCACCAGACATGTACCTGGTGCTGTACAGAATATAGAAATAGACGCGGTCCCTGCCTGTGGCTTACAATCTAAAAGACAAGGAAGGGGAAACAGGGAGAGGGGACAGTGGGTGAGACAGGGGAACAAACAAACATTCGAGCGGATGCGAAGTCTCAGGTGCGTGTGCTTGGCTTGGTTACAATCAGGTTGGTTGCAGCAGTCTGCAGAGGAGGGCAGACAGTAAGTATATGGGGAATGACTAGCAGGCATTGGGAAAGGCAGCGAGGAAAATGTGGGTCTTGAGGAGGAATTTGAAGGAGCGGAGGGAGGGGGCAAGGCGGATGTGGGCAGGAAGGGCATTCCAGGCATGGGGGGCGGCAAGGGAGAAGGGTCGAAGGTGTTTAGGTGAGCAGGAGAAATGAGGGAGAGTGAGGGAGGGGACAGAGGAAGAGCGGAGAGCGCGTGAAGGAGTGCGTAGGGAGATTAGGTCCAAGAGGTAAGGGGGAGCTTGGTCGTGTAGCGATTTGAACGTGAAAACCAGGAGTTTAAACAAGATACATTCAGGGGGAGTCAGTGAAGAGAGAAGAGGAGAGGCTGCATATGGTCGAAGCGACGGGCAGAGTGAATGACCTTGGCAGCGGAGTTTTGGAGCGGAGGTAGCGGATGTCAGGAGTGAGCCAGGGGAGGGGGTTTTGGGGCCAGACGGGGCGGGAAGAGTGGGGGACAAGTGAGTCAAGGGTCGAGGAGAGAGATGTGTTAAGAACGGAGATGGCTGAGTCAGGGGAGGAGGAGGAGAAAACGGAGGGGACGTGGGGGGATAGAGAGGAGGCAAACTCCATGGGGGTAATGGCCTGCATATTGTGGAAGGGGCGTGGAGAGGGGCAGAAGGAGGGGGGTTGGTGGGAGAGGCTGAAGGAGGCGAGGAAGTGATCAGAATTATGGCAGGGATCAAAGGAAAGGTCAGCAAGAGAGCAATTTCGGGAGAAGATGAGGTCGAGGGAGTGGCCATCAGTATGGGTGGGGGAATCGGTCCAGAGTCGGAGATCAAAGGAGGAGGTCAGGGAGAGAAAGCAGGAGATAGAGGGTGTGGAAGGTGTGTCAACGTGCATGTTGAAATCACCAAGAATGAGAGTGGGGGTATCATTAGAGAGGAAGAAGGTGAGCCAGGATTCAAAGTCTGGGAGAAAAAAGGAGAGGGAACCTTGTTCTGATGCTTGCTGCCGATTTCCGCTATTGCCTGTCACTATTTCTCGGCAGCAGAGAAATTGTCAAAAACTGTCATAAATCCCGTAAAGTGTCAAAAAATGCTGCAAAGTGTCAGAATGTGTTGCTAAAGTGTCGGAAAAACTGTCAGAAATGTTGGAAAAACTATGGAAATGTCGGTAAAACTGTTGGGAAAAGTCAGAAAAACTGTCAGAAATGTCAGGAAAACTGTCGGAAATGTTGGAACTGTCAGAAGTTGTCACTATTATCTTAAGATTTGCAGAATATCTGGAACTGTCGCAAAATGTTGGATAGTACTGTAAATTGATGGCAAATGCTGTCAGAACGGCAGCAAGACTGTCAAAATGTTGACAGTAAACAGCAAAACGGCAAACAACACTGCTGCTCGATTCTCCAACCACCTCCATCCATAGTCCACGCATGGAGCAACTGGCAAAAATGGTGGTTGCTCTGTGCGTGGAGGTGGGTGAAGATGGGTGTGTGATTTTCTACATGACGACATCAGTTTTGACATTTTCCATTAGGACAATCAAAAACTATGCTGAAAGATTTTTGTTTCAATTTCAATTCTTTTCAATTTTAGAATGTCAAAATTTCAGACTTTGAAAATATGTGCATTTCATCGCTGACATTACACAATGTCATTGGGTGTAAAAAGATGGACAGAAGCTCTGGAGGTGGCTGTGCCAGCTCTGCTTCAGACTGCCAGATGTTGAAGCAGAGTTGCTGTCCATCTGCTCAGTGGACCCATGCTTGTTAGAGTATGGCACCTGTGGCGCCTCGGGGTCCCCCTACCCAGGTCCGCTTCGGCCGCCCTCACAATGCCGCCCACCATGGATTCCCTGGAGCTGCCTGCATCTTCGGTTGCTATGGCAACCAAACCCGCTAGCGGCCGCACGCCCACACTTCTGGGTGCGGCGCAGAGCATGGGATCAGAACCTGAGCCATTGTGGCATTCCGCATGGCTCCAGGCACATCAGGGGGCGGGTCCTCAAGAATAAGAAGCTGGTGCTGTGTGTAGACAGCGCCGGTAATCAGAGAAAGAATCTGGCCCTGCCTGGGAGATAAGTGTTTTCTTGCCTGGAAATTGAGTGCCTTGTGATTGTATTTGCCTGTATACCTTTCTTGTGCTTGTAATAATATGTGGTGTGTATTTTGTGGCTGGTTCCTGAGTGTTTCCCTTCCCCAGAGCAGCTCCGAATGTGGGCTGCTTCTGCATCTGTCTAAAACCACCCATTGTGTTGCCCCAGTGCCTCTTGGAAGACGTAGTTCAAATGAGGATCTGCTGGGTACAATGGAGCTAAAGCAACTAGGGATTATACACCATTCAGAAGAAGGGTAATAAGAATGCCTGCATTGGAGGCAGAAGAAGACATGGGAAAGGAAGTGGGTCATGACAAGGAGGTGTTACACTGCTAGACTGAACCCCTGGCTGATGAGTTTTTCTGTTCACCTTGTGATTATATAATACTTCACTTTTTTGTTGAACGTTAAAAATCAGAGAGAAAACCATCAAAGGCTGTTATAGTTTTCTCCTTCAGTCATCCATTATACTAACTGTCTGTTACTGAGAAGATGCTTACCAGAATGCACCAACCCTATCTCAAATGATGAAAACAGACATACATCTTAACTCTGCTTTAACTCCGCTTTAACATTTCTTATGCATGTTGCAGGATGGCACAGGGTGCCAATAGAGCCCTGCAACATGCATACATTTTAAGATAAATAGAGATAAATAAATAAATAAATAAATAAATAAATGTTTAACTGGTGTTAAAGCGGAGTTGTGTGCGTGTCTGTTTTCACGCACTGTTTCAACTCATATCATGGGCCACTGTCACTTGAGCTAAAGGACTAGTCCGCTTAGCCATGGCCAACAGCAGTAATATACTGTGCATCAGCCACAAAAGGGGGCATTTAATAAACAGGGAGTAGTTGAGCTGGAACGGATGCTGGTGCAGAAGAGAGAATGGAGCCCCTTGTCCGGTCTCCTGTTGACAGGGGATGTAGCTATCCGAGGGAGTATGCCCCCCAACTCCCAAGCTTGTGGACTGTCTGCCCTCCCTGTGATAGCTTCGTCCTTAGGTTACACAACCAAATTCAAAAGGTTTCAGTCCTTCAGAGGTTCAGCTTAGCTAACATCAAAGGCAATTCAGAATAGAGAAATATGAATAATTACTAGCTCCAGAAGTCGAAAAGCAAACTAGAGAATATATGCTAAATGGGACAAACAGTCAGGATGGAGATCATGAAAAGACACCGGTATTATAATTTATCTAAAAACATCAACCAGGAATAACTCTAGCAAAAGCACACAGTCTTTATCAACAGGGAGATGAAATACAAGGGTTATCATTCGTAAGTCACTTTTGAGCCTGCATCTTGACTATCAGTCTGAAGCACTATTTCCCATACCACTACATTTGTCTTCAGAAGTCACTTCGATTTATTTTTGGAGGAGGAGTGAAGGGTTTGATGGAAAAACTAAGATGGATTTAACATAACCCCGCAAAGGTCAGGCATGTTGTGCTTAATGGCCTTCAACTACTTCTATAACGTTTCATGTTCTCCACCTGTGATGTGAAGTAGCTTTTAAGAGGCAGAGGGAGGGGTGGTAGCAGTATTAGCAAGATGCCAAGTGTACTTCAGACTAGGTTTGAGTGTGACAACAGTATGTTGCTCTGCCAACACTTGTGAACTCTAAAAATAGCAGTGCCCTTGAGTTACAAGACATGGTGTTATACAATTGATGCAATTTGTCTGTCTGGAGGTGGAAGACTGTGTAAGAGTTTGTTTTCCACACATACCCTCCCAGATGATCCACGTAGTCACATTAGTGCTGAATATGAATGAACCTGTCTGCCCATCCATCATTTCCAAGAAAAGGAGGTAAGGAAGGCACCAAAGTACTGCCAACAATATTGTATGTCTTAGAGAGGAATATGTGGAAGCAAAAAAACAACCACAAAAAAACTAGTGGGGGTGAATGTTAAAAGCTGTAGCGGTGAGGCAGTACAGATAAAAGCCCTTAAAACTCAGATGCTTATGCAAAAAATGTTTAAAATCCCCAGAAAGCTAATCTGATACTGGTTGGTTCGTCTAAATGAATGCCTTCTGATTTTGATTTTGACAGAAACAAGCAAGTGCAGAAATGGATATAACAAGTAAAACCAAATAAGACCAAACAAAAAGAAAATTAACTGAGCTTTCCCCAAACTCACAGTTCATGCAGTTCTGATATGGTTTCAGGTTTGGATGTAAGTCTGTTTCTAATTTATCCATACCAATTCACACAAGCTGGCAACATTGTTAAGTTGAAATCCAAAATTAATATTTGTACGTTAGGAACATATTGGGTTGGTTTTTTTATTCCCCCCCCGCCCCCATTTTTTTTACTCTTTTCTATTTTATTTTTTTAATGGCTCTTACAAAGGCACTGGCATTTGCCCTACCTATGTTGGTTTTCCTTTTCTTTTCTGTTTTTTTTAAATTTTATTTTATTTCCATTTGTAGAATGGAATTAAACTGATCTGTTTTGCTTTTGGTTCTAGCCAATGTCAGAGTGCTTCAGTGCTTGGGCTACAAATGCTGAATGAGAATTAAAAGAGAGTCACACTTCAATAAAACCTTTGTTTGGGGGCAAATTTGATCAAACACTGGCCCTTTTAAAAATCATTACTTAATTGAGCTGTTTTAGGGGGGGCAATTATTTTCTCAGTGGGTACTGTTTTGACTTGGCAACTTGCTGAGAAGTCTACAAAGGTCAAGACAATACAAATGAAATTGATCTGTAACTAAAAAAACCATTACTTTAAAAATATATATCCTTCTATGTGACTTCCATGAACGTGTCTGGGCAAAATATAATATAATAATTTCATTATAATTAAATTTATTATTATTAAATATAATAATTACTGACAAATCACCTTTAAAAATCTGTCTTTTCATTTCAGCAGGCTGTATGTTTTCCCAGAGCTAGCAAGTGAAAGAATAATAAGGCACAGAGGTCATTGAAGACACATATGCAGCCTGAAGTCTTAGTGTCCCATACAGCCTGTTTGGGTATTTTTTCTTCTGAAGCTGTAGTCAGACCCAAATGTGAAGTGCTATTTTGGTTGCTTTGTACATTGTTACGCTGAGATATTTACTAGAGTTGTGGAAAATATGCAAGTAGCCTTTATCACATCTGAAATTCCTAGCACTTTCACATGATAATGTCAGCATTCCTGATTTCCTTCTGGGGTGATTATAGACTTTCCATCATGACTGTTGAATTAAGCTTGAAAACAGTTAATAGCATGGGGCAATATTCTCTTTTAACTAAACAACTCAGAGGGAAGCAAAACTGCACAAGCATCAGTTTAATGAAGCCAAAAAGTAAACAAAAAACGGAATAGGGCAAGTATTTGACACATAGTCTATGTAGAGCTCAAAAGAAATCTTCGGAAAAATTTGGAATTTGCCAAACATTGGGTATTTTCAGACGTTACGAGATCACAGTGAACCACAGTAAACACCCACCTGTGGTCACTGTGCCTCGAACGTCTGTTTGGTGGCCGCCAGATGTTCGCCACAGTCAATACCCACACGGGGTCATTTTCAACCACGCTTCCCGGGCTAGCTGTGGGAATGTCCCGAGAAGCGTGATGAAAGTGATCCCTGGCGGGGACAAAAAAAAATCACGTCTGGTCGGGCACCACGGCCCGGGATCACTGGTGGGATCCCGGGCCATGGCGATTTCGACCAGACGCTGCGGCCGCATTGACCCCGCCGCCCGCCCATTTCCCCAGAGGGCAGGCAGCGGGGAGCGTGGAGGGAGCGGGGCTGTGCTGCCGCACGTTGCGCCGCACTGCCCCGCCCCCTCCCAGATTCCCCGCCAGGATCCCCCGGCACGTCTGATACAGCGTGACGGGGTCATCCCGGCAGGGGATGATTTGGTTGTTTTCGGTATGGGGCCAAGTGGCCCTGTAACGTCTGAAAACACCCATTAACGTATTTGGAAAGGCCAAATTCCACAGTTCGGAGGACCAAGGCTGTTATTCGGAAAACTTCAGAAAACTTCGGAAACCTCTCTGCATGTGGGGGGGTTGAGTTTCTTCTGAAAATGAAACTTAGAGTGATTTCAGACGTGACGGGGCACCTATGGGCCCCGTCATGGAATCACATTTTGATTCCCTGCGGAATCAAAACATCACATCCAACAGACGTGCCAGCTGATTCCGGCAGGGAATCTGGGGGAGGGTGGGGTTACACAGCGCAATGTGCGGCCACACAGCCCCGCCCCCCCACACACATTTCCCCAGCCGCCCGGCCTCCAGGAGACAGGCGGGCACAGCAACCAATCCAGCCATTGCACCCGATTCCAACCCAGGGTCTGGGCCACAGCTCAGAATCGGCGGCGGTAACAGACATTACCCTCCACCGATTCCAGGCCGTCATTCAATTAACCACGCTTTCGGGGATGGTGCCCGGACAACCCTCGAAAGCGTGGTTATTTTGCTTACCACTGGTGGTTCACCGTGGTGAACATCTGGAGGCAAACAAACAGACATTACGGAACCATCCACCACCACGTGGGATTCACCATGGTTGAGCGTGGTAACGTAACGTCTGAAAATACCCCTAGGGTGAAAACAGACATGACGCTAACCACCCTTTAACCACCCTTGGTGGTCATTTATGCATGTTTCAGGGCTGCATAGGGCACCAATACAGCCCTGCAACATTCATAAATAACCACCAAGGGTGGTTAAAGGGTGGTTAGCGTCATGTCTGTTTTCACCCTTAGTGCCATATTTGGTAGGAGGAGGGTATGGGAGGGGACAATTGAGTGATGGTAAGCCAGATGGCAAGTTTTGATTGACTTGCCAAGTCAGATGGTCAGCTTTTGAATTGTGTGGCTGGGCAAAATAAAAGTGTCTGCATGCACTGCAGCCATTTTGTCCATTCTCTTTGGTGAATTTGGCTGCACTGCATGCTACAGTACTGCTGGATCTGTAAGTAATCAGCTGGGTGGAGAGGGGTGCCTGGCCTGGTATGGTATGGTATGGTATGGTATGGTATGGCCTGCCCTGTAATGTCCATGGGGCAATGCTAGGAGATGGAGGCTACGTTACCCTTTACCATGCCATGCAGTTTTTAAAAAAAATAAAATAATTGAGTGCCACATTGCTGCCTGCTGCTTGGTTGGCACTTGGCACCATGAGGAGGGAGTCTCTCTGCCTGGCTTCACCTCCCAAGTTTGCTTGGTCGGTTCAAGTTACCATTGCCACAATGCCATGGCAAGGAAGAGGGTGCCCCTGGAGGGGGAGAGGTGTGATTGTCTGATTTCTTTATTCTGTGACTGCTGCTAGGGTCTGTGCTTGCTGGCTTTTTTGGTGGGATTTATTTCTCCATGCAGTTGCAGACTGTTTTGCAGGGTTGGCTGTGTTGTCTAGGCTGTGGCATGGCACACAACAGAGCCTAACTGATTCATTGTAAAGTTTAATTTCTACTGTTCTGCCAGCTGCTTGGCTCCATGAGACCAGAGTCAAACTGGGATCTCTCTGCCTGGCTTCACTTCCCAAGTTTGCTTGGTCGGTTCAAGTTACCATTGTCACAATGTCATGTCAAGGAAGAGGGTGCCCTGGGGTTGAGGGGAAGGGTGTGAATGTCTGGTTTCTTAATTTTGTGGCTGCTTCTAAGGCCTGTGCTTACTGGCTTTTTTTTGTGGGATTTTTTTCTCCATGCAGTTGTAGACTGTTTTGTGCGGGTTGTTGTATTTTTCTTGAGTGAATGTCCCTTGCTAGCCTGCATTTTTGTGCACTGCTTGGCTGGTATAATGATAAAGCGGGTGCATTCACTGCTGATGGTGGGACATGCTGTGGGTACACTACTATTGGGTTGGTTTTTAAAATTTATTTCTGCATCCAGTTGCACTTTTTTGGGGTTGTCTTCTGGAGCAATTGTCCCACTCTTGCTAGGCTGCTTTTCTGGATAGTGCTTTTGCTGTGGGTTCAAGAACTTTGCAACAACTTTCCAAAGTTTCTGAAGTACTCCGACGTTTTGTGCTTCGGTCTCCGAAGTCCGAAGCTTCAGCAAGGACACCAAATTGCCTCCAAGTACTTGGACCAACTATTTGGAACTTTGAAAATCATTCCAAATACTCAGAAGTACTATTCGGTTCAGCCCTAAGTCTATTACTTCCTTCAATTTGAATACAATGATAACTGGTGCACAGGAAGTCAGAGTGGGGCAAAGATCTAAGGGCCAAACAACCAAGGGCCAGCCCTTCTACTGTCCAGTTACACAAGTCAGCATTGTACTGTGGCAGCTAGAGCCATTTTGGCAAGTGCATTACCAATCAAAAACCTTATATTATAAGGTATTATAAACCTTATAATATACACACAGCCATTACTTTCCAAAAATGATATTATCTAACAAAAAAACTACCAGTTTAGAAGAAATAGTTATGGTGGGTTCTTCCTACTTAAACAAACACAAACAAACAAGGAAATTACTATTTCCTAAGCCCAGCAACCAAAGACAAAATCTGAAACCTCAAAAAGAGCCCTGTCTGCATCTCCAAAACTCCTGTTACATCCACCTTAATGACTATGCAAATGAAAAGCCAAAACCACCAGATGAAACAGTAAAGGTGATTTCAGACGATACGGGTGCCCAATTCACCACAGTGGATTCCCAGCGGTGGCGAACCGGCTAACTACCCCCCATGGGCAAGAGAGGCCCCAAACAGACGTGACAGGAGCAGGACCACAGCAGGGAATCAGACCAGCAGACCACGGCCTGGGGCAGCGCAACAGATGTTACACCGATCCTGGGCCGGGCCATGGTCAAAGCACCCGGAAGGCGCTGGGGCGGCTCGTCCCAGCTGCTGCCATGTGCCCTTTAAATCTCCCTCCCCGGCCTGTGTTGTTGCTCATGCTTTGTCCCCGGCTGGGAATCATGTTGCTTGATTCCGGTCGGTGGTTGCTGTTCAGTCGTTACTTTTTTTTGTTTCCCGGTGGGAATTGCTTTGACCATGCTTTCGGAGATGGTCTGGGCCGGAGCTCCAGAAGCGGGGTTATTTTTGACCCCTGGTAGGTATTGCCTGTGGTGAACAGCTGGCGCCCCCAAAACAGAGGGTATTTTCAGATTCGCCCTGTCACGGAAACACCCTGCAGATTTCCCACCGGGGCCAACACGTCACGGCCAACAGACGTGTTGACCGATCCCGGTGGGGAATCTGGGGTGGGGGTGGGGCTGCAGGGCTGAACGTGCAGCTGTACAGCCCCGCCCCCCCACGCTCCCCCAGCAGCCTGCCATCCCAGAGACGGGTGGGCGCTGTGGCCAATACAGCCGCTGTGCCCGCCCGCCCCTGAGAAATTGACCACAGCCCGGAATCGGCGGCGAGCATGACCGCCGATTCCAGGCTGTGGTCAGCGGGCAGATGTGACGTTGACACGTTCAACCATGGTGAATTCCCTGTGGTTGAGCATGTCAATGTCAAGTCTGGTCAGTGTTACACCGGATGGTCACCCCTGTAAATCACCGGGGGGAATCAGATTTACCACGCTTCTGTTCCTCCTCCGGGGAGGAGGGACGGAAGCATGGTAAATCTGATTCCGCCCCCCCCCGGTGATTCATGGGGGTGAACATCTGGCATAACACTGACCAGACATTACGGGATCATGCTCACCCATGGGGAATTCACCATGGTTGAGCATGATCTCGTAACATCTGAAAATACCCAGACGTTCAGGGCACTTTGGCCCCGCCGCTGGATTGACCGTTATTCACTGTGGTTAACTGTGATCTCGTAACGTCTGAAAATATCCTAAGATTATACAGGTTAATACAGGATATTTTTGGCCCCTCTTCTCAGATACTTATAAAAAGTAACACATTATCAGATAATGAGAGGCAGCATAAACAAAACCTTAGAGAGGAAAATATATTCACAGTTTCAGAAAAACCAAGCTAACACAATACTATATTCAGAAGAAAAAAACAAAACTGGCCAACGAAGAGACTATCAGAACAAAGGAAACAAAAAAAGGGGGGGGGCAGTAAAAACAAAAATAAGATACTATCCTCATGACAAGGCAGCTAGATTGAGGGAAGAATGAAGTTCTGCTTCAAAGAACAGCAAAAAACAAAACAAAACAAAACAAAAACTGACCAAAGCTGTGAAAAACAAGGAAAACCACATTACTACATGGATCTGCTACAAACTACAGTGAATAGTCCACAACATGCAGGTATAAAGAACCCAGAACCTACACATATATGGAAAACAAAAAAAGAAAAAAAACCACCACCACCAAAGGGAAAAAAAGGGTCATGAGCCTGAAAAAAGGGAACTAAAACAACATACACACTGGGTATTTTCAGACATTACGAGATCACGCTCAACCACAGTGAACCACGCTCAATCCTGCGGCGAGGCCAAAGGGCCCGGAACGTCTGTTTGGCGCGCGCTAGATGTTCATCACACTCAATACCCACATGGGGTCAATTTCAACC
>QEPC01002874.1:1724684-1741173 GCA_003113815.1 Sphenodon punctatus
CCCCCCTCGTCCATCCCATTGTTCCTCGTGCTGTGTTCCGGGTGCCCCTGCCCCCCCTTCCCAACCTTTCCCTTGTGTGTGGGGGGGAGGGGGAGGGGGTGTGTGCCCGAGCGTGTGGTCGTGCAGTGTGTCCCGCTGCGGGTCCGCTGTGTGTGTGTGTGCGTGTGCTGTGTGTGGCGCCTGTCAGCCTGTTCTCCCTCTTCCCCCCTCCCTTCCCGTTTCCCTTGTGTGGGCGTTCCCTTGTGTGCCTTTTGGCTTCGTTTGCCCTCAGGCGGCCATGTCTGTGTCCCGCCCCTGCCCGGTGCCTTCTGGGAGTTTTGACCACGGCGGGGGTTCGGCTGCACGTCTGTTGTGCTGCCCCGGTCCGTGATGGTTTGGCCCGGTTCCCGGCCGTGGTCCAGGTCCTGTCACGTCTGTTTGGGTCGTTTTTCCACCCCGGGGCGTGGTTGTGCTGTTCACCCCCCTGGGGGTTCACTGTGGTGAACCGCCCGCCCGTAACATCTGAAATCACCCACACAGTGCAAAGACAATGCATAGTTGTTAAGGCAGGTGTAACGGAAGTTTTGGAGATGCAGACAGGACTGTTTTTTGAGGTTTCAAATTTTGTCTTTGGTTGCTGGGCTTAGGAAATATTAATTTCCTTGGTTTTTGGTGTTTAAGTAGGAAGAACCCCCCTTAAATATTTCTTCTAAACCGGTCAAATTTTTGTTAGGTAATTTATTACAAGAGATGATTTAGCAATCATTGAAATTAATGGGGAATCCTTACATTGACTTCAGTATGCTTTGGATAAGACACACATAAAACAGTTCATGCCAAGATATCAAAGGAGTCTGTAATTAAAGGGATCTGATTTTTCTTTTTTTAAACAGGGAGAGTGAGGCTTGTTGGCAAAGATTGTTCACCAAGTCAGTTGTGGAACTGAGGCTGGAACCCAGAATTGCAAAAGCTCATGTCACCCCAATCTGGGGTATCTGTAATTCTTAATACTTCAGAAAAAGTGGTAGGTTTTCCTGTCTGTTATCCAGATTTAGAGTATGCAAGAGGAATATATTCCCTTCACATTTCAGTTAGTAGCAGGTGCCTCTGAGAATTTTATCAGAAGCTCTCTAGTCTAAATAATTTGCATGCATTACTTTAGCTAACTGTTTAGTTAACACTTGCTTTCAAAGAATTAATTATCCTGCTGCTCTTTCCATATCATATAACACTCATTAATTGGTTAATGTTTGCACAGTGCTTTGAAAATTTAAAGTGCTACATTTGTGCCAATTATTCTTATTCTTATCTTTGCCAAGTGGTTTTATTACTCAGCTATTTCCCTCCCACTTCTAAAGTCAAGCTTCATAGCCTACAACTCCCAAGTTCACTCATATTCCATATTCCATAGTGCTTGTGCCAGCAGAGTGCTTTGTGATTTGGATATGTACTGGGGACAACCTAAGTCCTGCAGAGTGAGGCCATGAGTATACAAGTGGAGAAGGTCACCAGTGTAAATATTGGCTGCCAATTAGTATAGCTTCTGACAATCTTAGATAGAGTGAGAACAAAAGCTTGAACAGAGAGCTTAGAAGGATGACAACCAGGAAAAAGCAGCACCCGGAACCCAGGAACCTGCCTGAGAGTTTGGGAGCTCATCTCAGAGGTTTCTCAGAGCTAGGAGTGTGACTCATGGCCTTGTGACATTGGGTTTACCCTTGAGTATGTCAGCCAGGAGGGACAGTCCAAGGACTTGGGCAGATTGTGGTAGATGGACACAGTCTATGAAGAAGGCTAAGTTTGCAGTACTTGGGTCAGGAGATAGGGGGGGACACCGGTTCAAATCTTGCCTTAGCTAGGAACTAAGGGCCTGTGACAATATTCTCTCAGCCTAACCTATCTCACAGGGTTGTTTTGAGGATTTTTAAAAAGTTGTGTTACATGTAAAGTGTTCCAAGTGCCATGGCATGGGGGTGCTATATAAAAATAAAGATGATGATGATGATGATTGATTGATTGATTGATTAATATTGCTATGGAGCTGGTACTAGAAGTCTGTGCATTTGTTATAGACACAGTTCACTTTTTAAATGAAGAAACTGCTTGTATTTTGTATACCCTAGTCTGCAGGTTTTTGTGGCATGAAAGGCCCAGTAAGATTTCTGTTAGCAACTCCTACATTTACTTCATTACTGCCTTGTTTGCAGCTAAAATAACAGTCCAATGGGCTACATAGGTTATTGCTAAGTCTGTTGGAATGATCCAATTATCATTTTTCTGTTTTGTTGTTAGTGTTAATGTATATTGTTGGGATACTGTAATATTTTTTCTGTATGACATGGCCAGTTTTGGTTGATTCATTAATAAAATAAACAACAAACATACATTACTGCCTTCAGTTCTTGAATGAATTCCTATTGCTCCTGGTGACCAGAATATTTTTTTTTTAAATAAAGCCGCTATCAAATCCCACACAGAGTATGTATTTCATTGTGTGAACAAAATAGGTGACTTTTCAGCCCACAGTTACTGTCGTTGCATGTGTAAAGTGATCTAAGCACAAACGATTGGGTAGCATGTAAATGCTACTTTGCATAAAGAACTGTAGTAGCAGCATATACCTCATAATTCTGAAAATCAGGAACCTCATGTTAATTTGACATTAGTTCATTTTGTACAAGAGTTATATTTAAAGATTAGTTCATCATTCAGCAAATGGAGCAGTCTTTTTCTATTATGTCTTTTTTTCCATTATGGCTAATTGGTGGATAACAGCATTTAGTGCTTAACAGGCTATGGACCTCTTTTTGCTGATAAGCTAGGTTCAACCATTTACCTCAAACAGGCAGGACTGAAGTCTATTTATACACACTGTAATATGTCTCACAATAACCACAGATTTATATTCTTGTCAAACAGGAGAACAGTGTGTTTATAGAGAAATAGTCTTGCAAATGCATTTGGGACAAGATAACGAGTCATTTGACCATGTTTTTACAAATATTGTGAGTGATAATAACCATTACAAACAACTTTCTAATTAAGTTTAACTCTTTTTTCTAGTCATTTGTTGTGTAGAAATCGCTTTCTATTTACAAAATTTAGGTAAGCCTTACTGTCATTCGTTTTAGATGTTGGAAGTTCAGGACCATCTATCTTTGTCGTACACTGTGACTCTTCAAGAAAGCACAAACCAAATGCACCAAGAGGGATTAGTAGGATGTGTGGCATGGTGTGATTGAAAGACTGCACAGTGTTGTATTAATCTTAATAAGTTTGCTCCCTTGTCAAGTCCAGTATGTGATGTAAAACATCAGAAGAAATTAATTGTTATGGAATTTAGTAGCTTCATAGATGTTACACTATAATCAACAGGGAAGAAAGAAAAACAAATAGTGTAGGAATAGAGAAGGTATTCTGTACTAAGGAGAAATGTATTTTTATGTGCCTGGAATAGCGAGTTCTGTGCTCAACTCTCCCAGGCAATGCAGTCCAGGAATACAAGCTGAGTGGGTCACCTGGGGGGTGGATGTTAATACCCTTTCACAAGTGTGTATGTACTGTCATACTTGTTGGATGGATGGATTTTGGAGAGGAGTAATGGCTAACTAGCTACACAGCTTCTACTTATCTCCTAATCACTACATAAGCCCAGGCAATCTGGGGCCTGACTGAGTTCAATCCTCCCGAGTTCAGAGGACTTGCAGGTAGTTGTTGAGAGCTATGTAGGGGACCCTGCAACACCTAAATGCAAGCAGGGACAGTGGGGGTTGGAAGCTGCAGCAGGGAGCAGACTGGGTCTTCTCCCTCCTGTTGTTTTGGATGCTGCCACTGGGGTAGTGGTGCAGGGGAACTTACTGGGAGTCCTCTGACACTAACCCCCACCATACTTATTACTTACTTATTCATTATTTATTATATATTTATTATATTTTAGCCCTGTTTTAATATTAATTATTGGATGTTTTAAATTGTTTTTATTGTGTTTTTATGTTGGAAGCCGCCCCGGGCTGCTTTAGCAGGAGGGGCGGGGTAAAAATCTATTAAATAAATAATAAATAAAACCCGATGACACTATCAGAAGCTGCTTCTGCTCCTCCCATTGGGGTAGGAATGAGGGGGAGTATTCCTGGAGCCTTTTCCAAGCTTGGGGAAAGGCCCTAGTCTCTGTTCCACTCTACTACTGCCCCTGTAGCAGGAGAAGAAACAGCCTTGGATTTGTTCTGCGCTCCTGTTCAAAGGCATCAATCCCTGCCGCTGACAGTGCAAAGAGCACTTGGCGGGGAGCTGGCTGAGGCTTTGAGGCAGCTCCAGGACGGTCTCACTTCTCCAGAGCTACCTCCTTGCTGTGATCTGCTCCGTGATGGTGCATTTGCTGCTGCTGCTGCTGCTGCTGCTGCTGCTGCTGCTTAGGAATGGGGCTGGCAGAAGCCAGGTTTGAAAAAGTCCAAAACTGGCTCCTCATGGCCTCATCCCCAAGCAGCAGCTCAGCTGCAGAAGCTGCAGTGGAGACCAGGTCAACTCTTTGGTTTCCAAGTCACCCTTCCCTCCCTCCATAACACCTTGTGTGTACTCATGTGCAAAGAAAGTGAGTGGCTAATATCACATTTGATTATTCCCCATGAAATTGAACAGAGAAAGGGGAAATGTGGCTGGCACACCAGGACTAATCTGGGCAGAAATGAGCTGGAGCTTGGCCAGAAAGGAGGCAAGCTGGAGAAGCTTTTGGAGAAAAAGCAGATAATCTGTCAGGGAGCCCTAGAATGATGGACTTTGAGGACAGAGAGTCCAGTGGTGTGTATGTGAAGAAGCATGTACAGAAGCTGCTAGTTGTTTCCCTTCCACTCCTTTTCCACTTGTAAATTTGTACACAAACTGATTTCTATACCAACGATAATATTCCAGCCTAAGGACTCATTAATCCAGGAAATGCAAACCTAGAAGCTTCCCACCATTCAGGGAAGAGGGCAAGCACAAAACACAGTATACTGCAGAAAAAGCAACTGAAACTTATTCATGGAGTTTGAATAGAGAGGCTGTACACCAACAACCATTTACTTAGGAGTAGTCCCATTGGGTGTTTATAAATGAGATGACACTCCACACAGAAGAGTGTTCAGCCCTCAATGCGCAGCTCCGCCAGAATGTCCAGGTGGAGGCTGTGGCAAGGAGCGCTTTTTGCCAATTACATCTGGTGTAACAGCTTCGGCCGTATGTTTCGGACTCGGACCTGGCCACCATCATCCATGCTTTCATCACCTCTAGATTGGACTATTGTAATGCGCTCTACATAGGGCTACCCATGGTGATGGCTTGGAAATTGCAGCTGTTTCAGAATGTGGCAGCCTGTCTCTTGGTGGGTCTGGGCCGCCAGGAGCATATTACGCCAATGCTCCGTTCTCTGCACTGGCTGCTGATAGTTTTCTAGGCTCGATTCAAGGTGTTGGTCTTGACCTATAAAGCCCTAAATGGCCTAGGACCTACCTATCTGCAGAACCACCTCACCCCCCGGGTTCTGGATCGGCCCCTGCGGTCATCCGGGGGTGCCCTGCTCAAGGTCTCCCGAGTCTGCCAGGGGGCCACACAGGGAAGGGCATTCTTGGTGGTCATGCCACGGCTGTGGAACTCCCTGCCAGTTGAGGTCTGGCTGGCCCCTGATCTCCCCTCTTTTCAGAGAAGCTGCAAGACCTGGCTGTTCCGCCAGGTGGAGGAGAAGTGTGATGGGGTGGGGGGAATGGGTTAGGGTGGGTTGGGGTGGGTAATTTTAATATCCCCCTTTATGTGTTTTTTAGTATTATTGTTATGTTTTTATGGACTGTAAGCCACCCCGAACAGCCTGTGGCAGGAGTGGTGGGGTAATTAGAAATTTTAAATAAATAAAAATTTAAATAAATATTTGCTGCCAGTTTATTAGGTGGCTGCATGCATGTTGTATGCTCCCATGCTCCACAGAGCCTCCACTCACAGCAGAGACCTGTGGTATTGCAGGCCCACTACATGGGCCAATCCGGGCCTGTGTTAGCCCGTATGTCCACCCCTGTCTATTAGGGTACATGCAGCATCTGTGCGGGCAAAGCCCCATGAGTGGTCTCAGTAGTTGGAGCAGTGAGCATACTTGCTGCTGTTGCTCTCCCAGGACTTCTACTCTTTAATTTCACTTTGGAGCGCTCAAAAGTGGTGCTCAAAAAGGCGGGAAAGAAATCCAGGAAGCAAATAGTGGATACAGCTTCCTGGACCCAGAATTCCCCATGGCTGCGAGTCATAAGGGAGGGGTGGTGGTGGATGGAGCAAGGCACCTGCCCGTCTGTTGGGTTTGCTGCACGAAACCCCCTGAGTGGGGGCTGTCCAGACTGAACATGGGACTCCTGTGGGCGATCATCCGTTTATAAACACCCATTGTCCCAAGTCCTACAGGCTTCAATAGGGCTACCCTGAAGTAAGCAGTTGTCAGATTGTGGATAGAGTCCCTTTTGAAGGACAGAATTAGCATTACAACAAGTTTATTAACACTGCTGTTAGACCTATAAAATGTCCAGTCACAGAACAATCAAAAATGAAGATTTGGTAGAGGAGGAATGACTTTATACCAGAGGTTTAGTGAAGCAAGAACTATGTGGGTATTCTTGATTTTCAAGACCATGTCAACTCAGTAGACGTGGAACCACAAATGTTGTTTACAATTACAATTTCCTGAAATAGTAATTCATCCCAAAGTCATTTCATAATTATAAATGATGGTCTTGGCTTATGTTTACCTGGTGTCCTCAAACACCCAAATGCAATTTGTATACTTAGGCATCAGTACTGCAATATGATTGAAGTATGAATACTGTATACTGCACAATATCAGTACTGCAATATGATTTTAAGCAGAAAAGCCTTTGTACTTTCATAGAGTCAAGAGCAGGCTCAAGCTCCACACATGTGCTATAGCCTACCCAGGAAAATGTGATGATAGATGCTCTCCTGAAAAGGACTCACTAATACAGAAGGATACGGTAAAGGATACTTCACTATATCCTTCTGCATGCAAGTCAGAGAGTGTTTTATCATTAACTTTAGTGGAGAAGGAACAAACTCTTCCAAATAAATTGATTCATCTCTTTAGAAATTTCTGTACAGCAAGCACTTGAATTAATGAAGTCTGGCTTTCTGAGGGTGCAGGGTCAGGGCAATTCTTAGTGTAACTCAGTGGGACTTTTCAGCTACAAAATCTCAGCTACAAACTTGGTAAATCTATTCTTACAAAATTTGCATCCCCACTCATCTTGGGCCACCTGGCCTTCTTTCAAATTTGCATGAAATTGGCCTGTGGGACCAAGTATTACTATGGGCGGGGAATGCTCAATATAAGACAATGGGATTGGGTGAATATAAAAGGGGTATATCTTCCCTGCAGATGCACCTATTGCCATGAAAAACTGTCACTACTCTGCCAAAAGTAGGTGAAATCAGCCTGCAGGATACAAAGTTTTATTTTGGGCTGGGTGGGATCTGGGAACAGGTGTCAGGGAAATTTTAGGCTACCCAGTCCTCTTCAAATAAAACTATTAATATGAAATCTTGGGTCCTACATACCTTTTGTCCTTTCTGCCCCTCTACCAAATTTAGCTGAAATTGACCTATGGGATCAAAAGTTATGAAGGGCAGACACACACTTTTTCACACACACACACAAACAAGGCAATCAAACCAATTCTTCTTTCCTTAGGAAATCAGCCAAAAATTAGACTTGCCTTCTACAACCGGTGCTTCAGGCTTCTTTCCTGGAAAATGCTCTAGGAGTAGATGATGGGGTGGTCCTGCACATAAAGATATGAGTTAAGAAGTTTAGAAAATCAGTCTGGATATTATTTTATTACATTTCATATCCGGCTTGGAAATCACAGAATTTCCCACCCTGATATGTAGGGATGGGACTATCGGTATTGGATTAATCCGATAATGCCAATAATTGTCAATATCGGATTAATCCGATAATACCGATAATATCAGTATCGGTATATCGGTTTTTTAACAATGGCCACAATGTTAAAGATCTGAAAAATCAGTAATATTAAAAAACCGATATACCGATACCAATAAATCTGATATCGGATTAATCCGATACCGATAAAACCAATAACCGATAATTTTCCTGGAGTCCCACCCCTACTGATATGTATTATTCATAACATGGGATGTGAACTATGAAATATGCTACTAGACCTGTGTTTTATTTTCTTTAGACTTAGGCCCTTTTTAAACAGGCCACAGCTGCGGGGGTAGTCAGTGTGTACACCGCAGCGAGGACGGGGCGGGGGGCTGGTGCACACAGATGCACACCAGTCCCCCCGCATCCCCACACATGAAGCAACCACCGTTTTGGCCAATTGCTCCATGCATGGGAGATGGGTGGAGGTGAGGGCACATATGTGTTACATGGGAGCATGCACGCGCACCCACCCACCGCGGCATACTGGGTGGGTATGCGTGGGCATATGTGGGTGCGTCTCATTTGAAAAGGACATTAGTTCTCTTCAGAATTGTTTCTGTATAAAATGCTTCACAGTGCTTATCTAACAGACATCACTGGAGGAAAAAAAGTGCATATAATGCTTAAAGGTTCAAAGAGATATTTAAATTCAACAAGGATAAAATCATATGCACTGATCATAACTCTATGTGTTGAAATACTTACTGTCCAATTCTTCTTCGTTAGACTAATTCAAAAGATTAATACCATAATAAAAAAGGTTACAAATTCATGACCCTGCTTCTGGTAAAAGCATATTTTCTTCCGCCAAATAAATGATTGTCAGTTGTTCTCTAAGGTCCACTTATTATAAACTGCTTGAAACAACATTCAAAAATTATTGTGGTTTTTAACCTAAAGGACTGTTCTCAAGTGGGTCATGCATTGTAACCATTAGTTAGTTTTTGATCACTACTAAAGTATCTTGTTGTCTGGAAATGTACCTTTGGGTCTTACAGAACTTTTCTACATATTACCTACAGATATTGTGTTCTTTCAAAGCTCTCCTCAAACCTAAATAGCTACTTCATCTCAAGAATCACTGAAAACAGAGCATATCATACTCCTCTATTATCCTCTCAGTAGTTCACATCTTAATTTGTAAAGATTGTCTGCAATCTCCATATTCAGTTCTTTTTTAAATAACAATTTTGAAGGCACATTTGATCAAATCGGTGCTGAAAAATAAATCAATGAATTATAGGTCATTTTTGCATGGATTCCCCCCCCCCCAGGTGTGCGGGCAGGTGTGCAGTAGGAGGATATGTCCATGTGTACGGCGTGGTGGCGAGTGGTGAGATGGGTGTCCTGCTGTGGAAATCACATGGGCAGTGGGTGGAGGTGGGTGCGAGCACACACCCATCTCCATCCATCACCCACCCACGGAGCCAGCCAAAAAACGGAGGAGGCTCCTTGGGTGGAGGTGGGTGTGTGCCCGTGGGAAAGGGAGAACACTCACCTCCATCTGGTGCCAGCACAAAACCATCCCCCCACCTACCATGTCCATGCAAAAAGGGCCATAGCGCCGATATCAAAATGTCACTTCAGCTACTCTGTTCAGCAGCTATTAATTTTTAAGCTGTAATACTGGCACTTTTTGAAGAACAGGATATCTCGGAGCATTGCTAATGAATCATTAGTAATGATTAGAACTCTTTTGAACTGAAACAGATAGCAAAACATTTCACCAAACAAATATAAATTTATACATAAAAGTTAATAAATACAGTTTCAATTTGGAATGTTTTTTATTTTTTGACATTCAAGGAAATATTGAAATGGAAGAATTCAAAATGCAGAAACAAAAAGCTATTTTAAGATAAAACTATGAAAATTGTCACTAAGGGATAAAATTACATGATAAAATTGATATAATTTTGAATCTGAAAGAGATGAAACCACATTTTTTAAAGGCAAATCAAAACATCACATGAGTTCAGTTTTAACTTTCACATGCACCACGGCACAAACATAGAAACGTGCTCTAACTGGAAATTCAGCAGAGAAACCAAGGAATTCATGGGACATCATAGGCTGTTGCCTAAGAGGAAGATCCTGTCCAGACTTATCTACGTTGACAATTTGTAGGCAGAGAAACCCTCCTGCTTTCAGTGTAAACAAAAGAATTAATACACTACAGTTTTTAAGCTAACAGCTTTCAGTTGTGCCAATTCCATTTCTTTTCCACACTAAAGTTCATTGCATGCAATTTAGTGCTTAAATCTCCACAAAATGCCATGCATAAAGCTGCCCAAAACATACCATCTATGCCCAACCTATTGAACAAAAAGCTGCTATCTCAGGTTTGATAAATAATGTTGTCTCTTTAAGCAAATATTCAGTATTATTAAAGCTCATACATAGACTATACCGGTGAAATTAGAAAAGGATATTCAGATATTTATTCACCATTTTCAACCCTTTCATGTCTTGTAGCCATAAATGAAATCTTGTGGAAGATAGCTAATGAAAGTTCTGTTTGCAGTCAGGTCAGTAATATCAAGAAACTAACCACTCCTGTTAAAAGACTTCATTGCTTTTGCTTCTAGTTTCAGGTGTGATAAGTATAGAGTGATGAGAAATTAAGGGAAAAAAACTTTGAATTTTGTCTACTTGTACCAAAGGTTTTCAATAAAGATTCAGATGGAAGTTCATTCCAGATGTTTTCCTTTTTTAAAGTTTGAACTAGTTTTTCCATCACTAAGTGGATGTAGTGATGAATTATACAATTAGTTCTAATTGCTTTTTGTGAGGGATGATAAAGGACAGCTGCTCAGAATGTTCAATAAGCCAGTAATTAAGAAGGATAGTTGGTAATTTGGGCTGCACTATGGACCTCTTCTGTAGAAGTATACCATACAGGGCAGTGATCTGGCACTTTTAGGTCAACATACTAGATAGTCCTGTTGCATCACGACTCTGTATATAGCTTTAATGACTGTACCAATGTCACTTTATCATATATTACCATTCCAGTGCCATTTAACCAGTAATGACTTCAAGTTTCATTTCATGACTTTATACAAGTTTTAAACCAATCATTTATTTCATGCAAATTGATCACATGACCCAAGTTTGAGGGTACTTAAAAGTTAAAACACCAAAAGCTTCAACTTCACAGATCAAAAGGTCTCCCTTAGGCCAGAATGTTTGTTCAGTGCAGGTTCCTGTGAATCCTGATAAAAAGTCTCTCTAATGTTTCCATGTGTTATTAAATGTCTCTCTATTCACTTTGATGAGGAGGCAATGGACAGTAGCCAAATAAATATTTCATCCATTCTTTTGATGAAATATGTTAAAGGGGATATCCTAAGTCAAATTTCTTTCCCCCCTCCCCCCCCCCCTTTCCCTTCTGAAAGTTATAAGCAGAAATTATTTTGGTACTGCACAGAGAACTCCAAAAGTGATCAGATCATCGGGGATTAAAAAAAGCCCTGTTTCCCTACTCCAGCAGGCAAGGGACAAGAGCAGAGTTTTATACTGACCCCAACAGTTGATCAAATTGTTCTGTAAAGCTTGAGATGTTACTCCCCTTGTCACAGTATCTAACAGTTTTATTGGCAAACAGCTAGTTGGCTCCTTTGTAAAACCCAGCCACAACACTGAATCTGAATGTCTTACAGACTAAGGGTTCAATCCAGTGAGGGGCGCACGCAGGACAGTTGAGCAGGCACATAGCGTCAGGTGTCAGGTGGGGGGGGCATCACACACCATCACACTCAGTTCACATGCCTTGTGTCCTGAGCCCGTCCTCTGTTTACGAACTCTAGGGTAAATGCCCATCAGGATAGTGTTTGGGCCACAGGGTCTCACCAAGCCCAAGCCCCTATCATCATAGGGTGCAGAGGGCAGAAGGCAGGACAAGGGTCCACACTGTTCATCTCGCCCACACCCAATACCCACACTAGGAACAGGGATGGGGAAGGCCATAATAGGAAGGTGAGGGGGGACCGGGGAGGGGAACCTGGGCTGGAGGGGGAGAGGGGCTGAGCTTGCTCACAGAGGAGGCAGAGGGATTCCCAGGTAGGGAAGGAGGGGGTCCACACTCTCACATCCACAAGCGCTCACCCACACACTCCCACAGTCACTCACGCCACGTCTCACTATCTTCAGGGAAGGCAGGAAGGGATCACAACACACACTACAAGTCTCAATATAACAAGAGCAAGGGGAAACCACATGCTCTTAGCTTTCAGGCAGCCGGTCTGTGTTCTGTTCACCAGCACTGGGACACTGCCAGCACCAGCGTTTATACTACTGGGGCCCCGCCCCCTGCCACACCGCAAGCCTTGCGGAGTGCCACACGAGGCGTGGCACCACCCCCACAGCATCAGAATCTGCCCCGCCCAGCTCTCGCTGGTCTTCTGGGGTTGCTGGGGCAACCAGGGTCGGGGAAGGCACCCCCGAGGGTATTAATTATTATTATTATTATTATTAGCATTTGTGTAGCACCAGCTGTGTATTTGGCGCTTTACAGAACAATAAGAATGACGCGGTCCCTGCCTACGGCACTGCGACATTGGGGTCTGGTGCCACCACCAACCCCCCAAGGAGCCAGGAGCTTCCCCCACCCCAGCAACCGCGGGGCCTGAGGCCCGGCAGGGCCGGATAACAGTACCCCCCAGAAAGCCCCATGGTCAAGGGTCCAGGTGGGGCCCAACTTGGCGGGGTGGCAAAGGTGAAAAAGGTGAACCAAGCAGGATGCCGACATTCTGGCTGCAGGCTCCCATGATAGCTTTGCAGGACCATAACCAGCCCGATTGATGAGGTACTGTAGATGGCCGTACCGGAGTCAAGAGTCTAAGATCGCCTTGACCTCGACTCTGGTCTAAGACACCCTGAGGGGTGATGAAAGCGGGGCCCGGGGGAGCAACAGATGGAGGGTTCACTGTATGGACAGCCTTCTTCAACAGGGACACATGGAACATGGGATGAATGCATACATGAGGGGGTAACTGAACCATGAACGTGACCACATTAACTTGCCAAAGAACAGGGTAAGGTCCAATTTACCGGTAGTCCAACTTAGTGGATGGTCGTGACAAGGGGTAATGGCGACAACTAATCCAAATGTAGTCTCCGAGTTGCAGCAGTGGGGCTTCCTGATGCCGTTTATCAGCAGCTCTCTTAAATCACTGCCAAATGTGCTCTAAACTGCTTCTTGTCAAGCCTTGTGCCTCATGGATCTGGCGTACCAAAATGCCAGTAGCAGGGACCCGTATGCAGGGGAGGTCAGGCACCCCGATTTGAGGGTGAAATCCATAAGACATAAACAAGGGCAAGTTTCCGAGCGAGGCATTGGGCACGTTGTTGTAAGCAAACTCGGTCAAAGGCAAACAGGTGTACCAGTCCTCTTGCAAGTAGTTTAAGTAACATCGAAGATACTGCTCGAGATTCTGGTTGACGCGTTCAAATTGTCCATTGGCTTGGGGGTAGTAGGTAGTCATCAGTTTGAGGGTCTCATGCAGAGCAGTGAACAAGGCCTTCCAAAAGTGGGAGATAAATTGGATCCCCCTATCTGAGATGATTTCTAGGGAGCATCCATTCAGTCTACCCACATGGCACATAAAAAGGAACGCAGTATGGAGTGCGGATGGCATGCTCTTACAGGCAACAAAGTGTGCCATTTTCATGAAATGATCAATGATGACAAAAATATTGTTATAAGCTCGAGAGAGGGGGATGCTTCTGGGGAGCTTCTGGATTATGTGAATGGACAGCCCGCCTTGCCTGGAACGTAGGCCCCAGAACCCTGACGGTGGGTCCTGGGGCTGGAGTGGCAGCTTCTGGATGATGTGGATGGACAGCCCCCCATGCCTTTAATGTAGGCCCCAGAACCCTAATGGTGGGTCCTGGGACAGGAGTGGCAGCTTCTGGATGACATGGACAGACAGCCCCTGTGCCTGTAAAATAGGCCCCAGAACCCTAATGATGGGTCCTGGGACAGGAGTGGCAGCTTCTGGATGACGTGGATGGACAGCCCTCCCTGCCTGGAATGTAGGCCCCAGAACTATAATAGTGGGTCCTGGGCCTGGAGTGGCTGTTACTTGGTGAGGTGGAATGACAGCTCTCTGTGAGCGGAATGACGGCCCCAGAACCCTGACAGTGGGTCATGGGACAGGAATGGCAGCTTCTAGATGACATGGATGGACAGCCCCCCATGCCTGTAACATAAGCCCCAGAACCCTGATGGTGGGTCCTGGGACTGGAGTGGCTGACTGCTTCTTGATACAGGAGGATGACAGCTCTCTGTGAGTGGAATGATGGCCCCAGAACCCTGACAGTGGGTTCTGGGACAGGAGTGGCAGCTTCTGGATGATGTCGATGGACAGCCCTACCTGCCTGGAACGTAGGCCCCAGAACCCTGATGGTGGATCCTAGGGCTGGAGTGGCTGCCTGTTTCTTGATGCGGTGGAATGATGGGTGCCTGTGAGTGGAATGATGGCCCCAGACCCCTGATGGTGGGTCCTGAGACTAGAGTGGCAGCTTCTAGATGAAGTGGAATGACAGCCCTCTCTGCCTGGAACATAGGCCCCAGAACCCTGATGGTGGGTCCTGGGGATGGAGTGGCTGGCACCACTACTTGTCCAGGCATCGAAGGCTGACTAGCATTGGTGAAGCAGCAGCAGAGGCCCAGCCAGGGCTTGAGTGACAGGCAGCCCTGCTTGGCTGGGCATTGCAGGCTGGCTGGCCTCAGTGTGGGACACTTGCAGACAATGACATGAAATTATAGCCCTTCCTGCCTGGAACGTAGACCCCAGAACTCTGATGGTGGGTCCTGGGGCTGGAGTGGCTGGCACCCCTGCTTGGCCAGGCATTGCAGGCTTGCATCCTACTCGCCGGATCTCAACAAAGTATTCTGCCAATTGGTCAAGCCTTGCCCAGTGGTGAATCATGTGACCACCCAGTAGCAGACATTGGATTGCCAGGGCACAGTACCCATGGCACAGCAGAGGCAGCAGAAGCGGACATTGGGTTGCCGGGGCACAGAACCCATGGCACAGACAGCAGAGGCAGCATTGGCAGCAGCAGCAGACACTTGATTGACTGGGCACAGAACCCATGGCACAGACAGCAGAGGCAGCATTGGCAGCAGCAACAGACATTGGATTGATTGGGCACAGAACCCATGGCACAGACAGCAGAGACGGCATTGGCAGCAGCAGCGGACATTAGATTGATTGGGCACAGAACCCGTGGCACAGACAGCAGAAGCGGCATTAGCAGCAGCAGTAGACATTAGATTGACCGGGCCCAGAACCTGTGGCACAGACAGAAGATGCAGCATTGGCAGCAGCAGCGGACATTGGATTGACCGGGCACAGAACCTGTGGCACAGACAGCAGAGGCAGTGTTGGCAGCAGAACCAGACATTAGATTGACCAGGCACAGAACCCATGGCACAGACAGCAGAGGTGGAATTGGCAGCAGCAGCGGACATTGGATTGACCAGGCACAGAACCTGTGGCACAGACAGCAGAGGTGGCATTGGCAGCAGCAGTGGACATTGGATTACCCGGACACAGAACTCGTGGCACAGACAGCAGAGGTGGCATTGGCAGCAGCAGCATCAGTCATTGGATTGACCGGGCACAGAACCCGTGGCACAGACAGCAGAGGCGGCAGCAGCAGGATTTGCTCACAGCACCCATGGAGCCAGGATGGTAGGATTTGCCAGGGAAGAGCTCCCATACAGGAGCAGACGGGAGCAGCAGGATTGCATGGGTACATTTGGATTTTCCAGGGCAGAGCATGCATGGACCAGCATACAGCAGCAGCGGGATTATCAGGCCAGTGGGGCACATCACCCAGGGTTGCGAGGGCAGACAGACAGGCACTTTGCATGAGAGGTAGGCAGGCTGGGGCAGGAACCAAAGCTTCAGCTTTGCCCACAGGGCAGGCAGACAGGCAGCATGGCATGAGCATGGGAAGGTAGACTGAGGCAGGCTTTGATCTAGGCCACCTGGGCAGGCAGGCGGGTGGGCAGACAGTCAGCATGACATGAGCAGAAGACAGACTGAAGCAGGGTTCAATCTAGGCCACTTGGGTGGGTGGGCAGGCAGGCAGGTGGGCAGATAGGCAGCATGGCATGAGCAGAAGGTAGAGTGAGGCAGGGTTTGATCATGGCAACCTGGGCGGGGAGGCAGACAGGCAGCGTGGCATGAGAGGCAGTAGGGAAGGCAGGCTGGGACCTTGGGAACCGCCTCGCCTTCCGTGACTCAGGACGGACCCTCTGATCCACTGGGGGCACCTATCTGGAGGTCCCCTGTGTAAGGTGGGGGGCCACCATGGAGAGGGCGTTCTCGGTGGTCGGGCCATGGTTGTGGAACTCCCTTCCGAAGGAAGCCCGCCTGGCCCCGGGTCTGCTCGCCTTTCGGCAGGCATGCAAGACTTGGCTGTTCGCCCAGGCCTTTGGAGGGGAGGGGAGGAGGGAGGGATAAATGGGGGAGATTGGTGGGGAATTTGGGGGAATTGGAGGGTAGGGTTAGGGTTGGG
>QEPC01002874.1:1743789-1754380 GCA_003113815.1 Sphenodon punctatus
TTTGGGGGAATTGGAGGGTAGGGTTAGGGTTGGGGGGGGTTAAATTATTTAAAAATTGATGTCGGTTTTTAATGTATTTTATTGTTTTATTGTCTTGTTAGCCGCCCCGAGATGCCGTGGGCATGAGGGGGCGGCATAGAAATGCCAAGAAATAGAAATAAATAAATAAAATAAATTGGCAGGGCATTCAGATAAACTGGCAAAGACTGTGCAGAGTGAGAGTCAGTCAGAAATGTGGGTCAAGATCATCTAGTGAGAGGCCAGCTGGAAGGCTTACAGCTTCCCAATGCCACCCTGCATCATCAGGTCAGTCAGATAGGCCGGCCGAGGCTGACGAGTGAGAGAGAGGGAGAGGCAGGGCAGGTGCTGGGCATTGGGAGGGAGGGACAGCACCTCAGCACAGCAGCAGCAGCACAGATTGAGGAGGAGTCCCGTCCCAAGACTGCCCCTGGCATGGGATGGCATGTGCCACTGCACCATCAATCCATTTCCAGGGGCAGCTCGGGGAATTCCAACAGCGGAAGGTTCACCTTTAGGAACAGCAACTGCTCCACCAACTTGGCCCCCAGTCTCAGGCGATGTGGCGAGCAAATGCCCCCCACCATGGAGAACACCCGCTCGCTGGGAACACTCATTGGTGGGCAGGACAACAGACCCTTGGCCACTTTGGACAGGGCCGGCCACATGTTGGTCTTGCTGGCCCAGTAGGCCAAGGGATCGCTTCTGGGTTCTATGCATGGCTCCTACTCCAGGTCTCTCTCCACTGCTGCTGAGGCGCTGTCATACTCCCTCACGTAACTGGCCTTTGGCACCACCTCCACCACTGCCCTCATCCATGTTGCCTGCCCTGCTGTGCACGAGTCCATGCTTGCCACAGTGCCCTGCACATACGAGCTGCTTCTCACAATAGGGGTGCTGCTGCTGTTCAGCCTGCTACTGATGCTGCTACTGCTAGGGCTGGGGGCAGCAATAGACCCTGCCGGCTGAAAGGGGTGGCTGATCCCACTCCCACCATCCCCAGGGGCGTCCTGCAGCTGCCGCCGTGCACTCTCCAGAGCTCGCTCTGCCTGCCAGACCTTCTCCATCAGGTCACCCTTCCAGTGCCCATAGAGTACTGTTTGCCGTGCCACGCTGCCCTTGATCCTGGGGTCCAGCATGGTTGCCAGAACGTATTCGGCCCGCTTCAGGAGCTCATCGAAGTACGCCTTCAGCCCTGCCTTCAGCTGCCGCACCAGGGCAACTGCCTCAGCTGTCAGCTTCCTGCCCTGAGGGCCACAATCCCACCCCTGGAGAATCTCCTCCAGCCTCCTGAGGAGACTCTGGACCAGAGGGGTCACTTGGCTGATGGTGGCCATGGAGGAGCTGATGGTCGCCGTCACGACCAGGAATGGTCTGAGGACGAAGATCATGTGCACCAGGATCTCCCATTCCACCCCATCATACCCTGGAGGTGCCCCGCTGTCCATCACCAGTTGCACCTGATGCAAGGTGGCTTTCTGCTCGAGAGGCCGCTCGAGGATAAGGAAGGTCGAATTCCACCAGGTGGACACATCCTGCACCAGCTGGGGAGCCTTGATCAGCCTGTAGGAGGTCGCTGCCATTCACGCTCCAGTTAAAAAAAAACAGCCAGCTTCCTCCCCCACTTGATCAGGGAGCTTAGGGTGCCTGCCCCAATCCCCTTCTCCCTGAAGCTCAGAGCATCCCTGACTGCCAGGTGAAGGGTGTGTGCAGCGCAAGGGATGCTGGTGAAGTCCCCTCGCAGACTGCCCTTAGGATGTTGTCCGTGTTGTCCGTCACCACTCATCCCTTGGTGAAGGGTGCACCTGGAGTGACCCACTCCCTCACCATGGCAGTCAGGGCTGCCTCAATGTTGAGAGCAGGGTGGGGACCGTCCATTACTTCTGCCTGAAGCAGGGCCCACCTATACCCTGCTTCGGGACTCCTCCTTCCACTGCCAAACGCTGCCTCCAGGTTCTGCCACCAGTGTGCCGTGACTGCCAGGTAGGCGTGCTGCACATTCCTGCTCGACCAAAGGTCTGTTGTAAAGTGGACTGTGGCACCCCCAGACCTTGCTAGCTGCTCCCTCACCCGCTCCTTTAAACCCTGGTACAGGGCTGGCACCGCTTGCCAACTCAGGGTGGTGCATGAGGGGGCCTTCAACTGGGGGGCCAGGAACCCAATGAGGCGCCTAAACCCCATGTCCCCAACCACTGAGAAGGGCTGCCCATCCAGGGCAATCATTTCCCCCAACAAGCATGTGGCTTTCATTTGAAATCCACGCCACCCTCCACATTCTGCAGCTCCAGATGGACTTGGCAGCTGCCCCCACCCCAGCTCCTCCATGGTGCACTGATGCTGCTGCTACTGCTGATGCTCCCCCCCTAGCAGCGATACTACTCCTGCTGCTAGAGGCAGCTGTTCGAGCAGGACGCTTGCCCGCTGATGGAGGCGGACGACTGGCCGCTGCAGTCAAGAACCTGCTGGCATCCACTGCACCTGCCTGCCCGCTTAACAGCACAGTAGTGTGGCTTCCCTTTAGGTGCCTCGCCATGGCAGTTGTGCCAAGGTTGGTGAGCACCTGCCCATGCTTCACCACCTTCTGGCACAAACTGCACCGCACCTCCCTGGGATCATTCACCCGCACCAACTTAAAATGCACCCAGATGGAGGATTTTTCACCCCTTCCTGCTTTCTGGCCTGCACCGGGTGATGCACCGCTGACAGTGCTTCTGGGAGGAGCAGAACATGGTGGCAACACAGTTCTCGGAGGGACAGCCATTGCCTCAGCACCAGACATCTCCTCCACAGGACTAGTGTCTGCCTCGCTGTCCCCAATCAGAGTGAAGTACCCCTGCGAAGGGGAGTACTGGGACCCTGTGACTGATGGACTTCCCACCATGCTGCTGCCACTCTCCCTGTGTCCCCTATAGCTGCTGCTGCTGCTCTTGCTGCTCCTGCTCCTCTCCCTGATGCCATTGCCCAGGGATCGGGCCCTGCCTCTAGGAGCTGGGGTGGGATCCACCAGCCCTGGACTGCTGGGGATCACATCAACAATGGGGGTCAGAGACATTGGTGTCCCTGGAGGAACATCCAAAGCATCTGCACCTGCAGCCGCAGCAGAGACAGCTACAGCCTCCTGCAGTGCCCTGCATGGCAGTGGAGGACACTGGCAGGAGGCACCGCCGAAACATCCCCCAGCTAGTGCCACTGCTTGGAGCCTCTGAAGCCCAACTGCCAAAATCAGGCCTGTGAAGTTTGGGTCGTGGTGATTGGCTTGCGCTGCTGCTGATGTCTGCTGCCACTCCGCTGGCACGGTCCCTGCCACCTCTGCCACGTGCCCCATTGCCTGCCTTATGGGCAGCAGACAGGCCTCTCCTGCTTCCCTTCTCCATTTCTCCCACCCAAAGAATGCAAAGGAAGATTTTTTCTTTTTTGTTGTTATTTATTCAAATTGGTAATCTAATATTATATATATCTACACTAACTCTAACTGCTATTAACTATTCTAAAATCTATGGAACTAAATGGAATATTATCTAATATCTACAAAGGCCTAGTCCTACAAACACACTATAAAATATTAAAACTGAATCACTACACACTATCTCTATCTATGGGTAATTTCAGATGAAACAATACCACGGTCAACCACAGTCCCCTGTGGTGGCTGCTGGCCCCATTACATCTGTTTGATTCCTGCCAGATGTTCACCCCAGTGAATCACTGGCGGGAATCAAAATGACCACGATTCTGGAACTCCAACCGCCCAGAGGTCCATAATCGTGGTGGGATCGGGTCCCAACCGTGATTGCATTGGGCATGATCCGGGATGGACCGAAGGTAATGCCTGTTACCTTCAGCTTCGCCAGATCGTGGTCCCAACCAAAGAACGGGATCGGGCGCAGCGGCCAGATTGGCCACTGTGTCCACCCATCTCCTGGAAGGTGGGCGGGCGGGGGAGCGGGCGGGGTGGGGCCGTGCGGCCGCACATCACTCTACGCAGCCCCGCCCCCTCCCCAATCCCCGGTGAGAATCAGGCTGGCACATCTAAAGGATGGCCAGCCTGATTGCTGACTGGGATTCGAAACGGATCCAGGTGTGTGATTCAGCGTGATGGGCCTCTGGGCCTGGCACGTCTGAAATTACCCTATCTCTATAACTAAGCTAACTCCTACAACTATCTATCTATAGTAACTACTACCAAATATTTAATATCTATCTCCCACTTGATAAAATAGGTAATGGTTCCCAGTATAGATCTAAGGTGGGTAGGGACCCAGGTCTATCTATTCTCCCGGGAGCAGTTGCCTGTACGATATACCCATTGCCGGATGGTACGGATACGATTAGATCCTTCCAGATCTTGCCATTGGGGTCTGGTATCCAGTGTTTAGTCATCCATGTTCATGATTCTTGGGTGGCTCAAAAAATATTGAGGTTGGTTGACTTATTTGTGTCTTGGGGTGTTTATGTTGGGAAGGTATATAGAAATATGGTGGTTAAACCTTTATTTACCCCACGGCCTTTATTGGGGACTCAGAGGGGCCTTCCCCTATTAGGAGGACCTCCTGTTTCTTGCCCTCCCCAGGGTAGGAAAGTAGAGGGTTCCTCTACTGGAACCTTGCCTATTCATGACCGTCTGTTGAAAATTGCTCAAATTTCAAGGGTTCAGTCTTTTACATCATGTGTATCTCAGGAGCCGAAGGTTAGGGATAAGAATTCTGAGCAGCCTTTGTTAGTTCCTCCACTTTTGGATGAGCACTCCATTTTGGAGTGTTCATTGTTAATGGACATTCAGCAGGCTTTACCATCTGTCCCATTAGTAGCTCACACGGTAGAAAGTGAAGGTTGTTATCCTTTAAGGGACTACCACATAGCTTCACAATTGGGGAAAGCTTCTTAGCCCCATTAGGGGCAAGATCCAGTCTAAATTATAAGGCTTGTCCATCACGAAGGGCTTCCGGCGGGGATGTATGTAGGATTAGTTCCTGGAACATTGCTGGGTGGCTATCTAAGCTGAGTGATGATGCTTTTTTGTCCTTTTTGCAATCATTTCATATTATTATGCTTCAGCAAAACTGGGCGGTTGCTCCTATTGTTGTGCCGGTCGAACTTTCCCAATATGCGGTGTATGTATTACCAGCTACGTCCTCTCCAGCAGGGTGGTCTAGTGGGGGATTGGCCTGTCTTATGCATACTGGGCTGGGCTTACAAGTCCAGCAAGTGGTAGAGCTCCCTCCTTTTTTGTTGGTCTGGTTGTGGAGTGTGCCAGTAGGATTTGGATTTTTCTGAATGTCTACATTTTGCCATCCAACTCCAGGGCTTATCATCCAGGTGTTTGGGATAAAATGGAGGCATGCATTGAGGATTTGGTGATAACTTTCCCCGATGCTTGTCTCCTAGTTTTGAGTGATCTGAATGCAAGGTTGGGAAGAGCGGACCAAGATCTACTCCCCCACTGCCCCTACATCAATCTATGGTATCCCTTGACTGGAGCCCCACAACTATCTAAAGATCTAGTTATTAACCAGTCTGGGGTTCGACTGGCTGGTTTGCTGTCAGCCTTGGAGCTGTGTGTATTAAATTGTTCCTATGGCGCTGATATCCCTGGAGAATTTACATTTCTTGGTGGGAGGGGTTCAAGTACCATAGATTTGGGGTTGGTTTCATTTAATGTCTTACCTAAGCTTGCTGATTTCCATGTGGGATCCTGTTTTGATTAGTGATCATTTACCCATTGAGTTGACTTTGCAGGACTTCTTTAAGCACATAGGTATAATTACACTGGCCATTTAACTGTGGGGCGATCTGAGGAGGAAGCTCCCCTAAGACTCACTCTTGTTAATTGGGATATGATCTCTGCTTTTCCGTTGGTTGTTTGGCAAAATGGGGCTCTAGTGGATGCCCATAGCACCCTGATGAGTGCCATTAGACCTGAGCAGGTTATATCTGCCTATAATAATTTGTGCTCTCAGCTACAGGTCTTGATTGTTAGTCATCTTCCCCCGGATAACACTGTTAAGTTAGGTAGATCTCAGCCCTGGTTTCATGGGGACTGTTATAGGTCTAAGCGCTTCCATCGTACACTATATAAGCAATATCGGCAAGGTAATTTATCTAGCATACCCGAGCAGTATTTCCAGGCTAAAAGGGATTATAAGAAGCTAATTAAGGCCAAGAAACAGCTGTATTTTTCCTCTCGTTGGATAAAGGTTTTGGACGCTGCCAGGTTAGGAGACTCGAGGCGCTTTTGGACCATGGTTAAGACCGGAAACACTGAAAGGGTAGTTAGGCCGCCAGTGACGGTAACAGTTGCCGCTTGGGTTGCCCACTTCAGTGCCCTATATTCAGTGTGTACACCACAGGCTGAGGGTGATGTGGAGTTGGGTACCCTGCCCGTTTGGCCTCCTGTACTTTTGGAAGAGGACCTCGACCTCTTGTCAACTTGCAAAAATCATACGGCTGCAGGAAGGGACATCCTACCAACTGATTTGGTCAAGGGATATAAGGAATGGGGGGCCCCTATGCTGGTGGTATTATTTACAGCTATTAACCAGACGGTATTAATGCCAGCCCAGTGGAATCAGGCTGTAGTAGTGCCCATCTTTAAAAAGGGGGACAGATCATTGCCAGCCAACTATAGGTCAATTAGTCTCCTCCCTGCCATAGGCAAATTATATGCTAAATATTTGGTCTGCAAGCTTGAGGCCTGGCTGGGGGAAGCCAATATTATCCATCCCAACCAGGCAGGCTTCCAGAGAGGTAGGTTGATGACAGACCAGTGTTTAATATTGTGCCATCTGGCCCAAAAATATCGGGAAAAGAACGGTCGCTTGTATGCGGCCTTTCTGAACCTGAGGTCCACCTTCGATCTGGTTAATAGATCCGTGCTCTGGACTAAGTTGGCAAGCATGCACATGGAGAGACAACTATTATTTCTGATACAGCGACTTTATATGGATTCCACTTTGACGGTTAAGCTTTCTTCAACTGGGCATGTTTTGCAGGAGGTCCCTGTCCACAGAGGGGTGAGACAAGGATGTGTCCTTGTCCCAACCCTCTTTAATCTTTTTTTTAACGACGTGGTTCCACTGATGGCCAAATTCAGGTTTTTTTCCACCGAGGTTGGCCACCCATTATATAGGCAGTCTGCTTTTTGCAAATGACCTTGTTTTGCTTTCCCAAACGAGAGTTGGGCTAAATAGGCAACTGCAGGCTTTTGTCCAGTATTGTGTTGACAATACTATGGAGATTAATTATGCCAACTCCAAAATAATGGTGTTTACCAGGGCTCAGCGTGTTAACACTCATGTATGGAAAGTGGGTGGTAGACGACTGGAGCAGGTCAAGACCTTTAAATATTTAGGCCTCCTTTTTAGTAGTGGCGGATCCTGGGTTCATCATATTAGGGACGCCGAGTTCTCAGCGAACAGGGCTGTTTTGGCTATTCGAAGATTATTTGTATGTTCAGGGAGGATTGAGATTAAAATGGCCTTGGAGGTGTTCACCACCAAGGTGGGTTCCCAGTTTCTTTTGGGGGCTGAGCTGTGGGCTCCACTTGTCTCATAGCCCTTGGACCGGATCCAAATCAAAATTTTGCATACCCTTATTAGATCGCCAGGAGGTACTCCAACTGCTTTGGCTTGAATTGGGCCAGAGTAGCTGGTCTTTTAAGGCCTGGCAGGCTGCCCATAAACTATGGCTTAGGATGATGTTTTCAGGGGTAGGAGGATTGCTTCCCTTCTTGAGGGAGGATCCCTTCCAGAGTAGATGGGTCATCAAGGTTGAAGAACACTTGAGGACCTTGGGTCTGTCCCGCAAGTACCTGTGTGCTAAAAACTTTCAGGTGGCTGCTCATGAGGTCCTAGTCAGGTGGCAGGATCTAGATTACCAGGAGAGTTGGGTTAGAGTGGGACAATCCCAGCATGTGAGGTGCTATTTAAACTGGGAACCTCCCATGGACTCCATGGACTCTTATTTAAATTTGCCTGTCCCGGTCAGCGGGAAATGGTTATTTATGTCCTCCCGGTTCAATGCTCTCCCCTCTATGATTTTGGAAGGAAGACTATCTTCCATGCCCTTTTGTGAAGGCTATGTCCATATGACCTTATGGAGGTAGAAACATCAGCCCACATAATTTGCTCTTGCAGATTATATGACCATCTAAGGGTTAAATTCCTTGGACATTTTTTTTCTGAACATCCAGGCAGGACCCCTAGTGCTTTGGTTGATTTGGCTTTGGCTAATAGGAAGGAGGAGACAACTGTTCAGGTTGTCTCCTTCTTACTCCAGGCATTTATTAGGAGGAAGTTGTTTTGGGGGTTTAAAATGCCCCTTGCCAGTTGATGCTACCTTTTGTTGTTGATTCTATTAGGCCTTTAGGTTTTCTTTGGTGGCTGTTTAGGCCTGCTGCTTGTGTACTATTTAGAAATCACGATTGTATTAGTATTATTGTTACTATTATTTGTTTCTTCTATCCTTGGTTTTGTTCTGTTTTGTTTGTTTCTTTTTATGTTATGGCTATGGCTACGGCCACGTCAATAAAGTTGAAAGTTGAATATCTATCTATCTACATATACACAGGGATGGGCGGGGGGGGACACAGACAGCTCACAACAAACAACACAGGGAGGGGTACAAAACTGAAATGAAACCTAAATCAATCTAATCCTACTCTAAATAAATAAAAAAACAGGGGAAGGGAATCAGGGATGGAATATATAGCGGAAGGAGGGAAGGATTCAATGGAGGGTAGGGAGAAAGAACACAGGGAGGGGTAAAAAATAAAAACAACACCTAAATCTATCTAATCTCATCTAAATAAATGAAACTATGGAGGTAAATGTGTGGGAATGGGTGAAATAGGAGGAGGATGGCAATGGATTGGGAGGAACACAAACTGCTGGGAGAGGGACTTCTGAAATAGCCTGCTGACAGGATCAGTGGCTAGCTCAGAAGGAGTTTCGAAGTGATACCTAACCCGAATCTGATTGCCCTAGAGAGGGTCGAAAACCTTTTCCTTCGACGCTTGTTAAAAGTAGGACCGGGCATTCCAGGGGCGGTGCTGAGAGCGGAGTTGGGGGTCAACACCATAGCAACGCATGCTAGGGGCAATTATGTCAGGTACTGGCTCAGGTTTCTGACTTGTTGCGAGTCAGATCTCTCCCTTTTATGTCTAAGGGAGGAATTAACTAATACAGGCCCAAGAGAGTACCCATGGTTGAGGTATCTGGAGAGGATTCTCAGTTCTTATGGATTTTCCTTTATTTACCTTATGGGCAAGAGTGTGCCAGCTATTAGAACTGAAGTGTGCACAAGGATAAGGGACATGACGCAACAGGAGGATCTCGGTGCAGTGGCAGCATGGAGAGTAGCCCCCAAGTTGGGCTTGTATAAACGGCTATTCGGGTTAGAACCCACAGAGGGTACACATTGTTATGTTTTCAGCTCACCCAACTTGCTGTTACAGAAGGCAGGTATAGTAAGGTGCCATGTCTGTCAAGGCTCTGCTCTTGCAGCATGCAGGAGATAGAAACAACGGAGCATTTCATGTTGCGATGTCCCTAATATGCTAATTTGAGGGCAGTATGACTGGTTCCCTTACTGAAGAAGCCAATGGAGGCTGTTATCTGTTTCTGCTTAGCTTACGGGATAGGGAAGAATTGATGGCCATTGTCATATACGTAGCCTTGGCTGAGAAAAGGAGGATGTTAATACAAGCTAAATTAAGGTCAACTGGCAAAGTGTCTTGAAGGTGATAGGATCAGTGGCAGTGCATGCCTCCACTTGAGACCAATTCTCAGATGCTAGTTATTACCACCGAATATCATCTAATAGTAAGGGTCCCAGGTGATTTGTTACCTGCTATCTCCTCTCTTGTATAAAGATTATGGTTATGGGATCTGTGCTCGTTGGGGAACAGAAGAAGTCGTAATTTCTCCCAACCAAATAGGGAAGGGAGGGAGGTAATTGGAGGGGGAGCAGGGGGAGGATTGTAAAGACAAGGGTAATTATGGGCAACTCAACTGTGGCAAGCAGTTTGCAGGGACATTGGTACTCCCCTTTTGTCTGAGGCGAAGGCAGGAGAGAGCCAAATAGCTTAAGTGGTTTGCCTCATGGGCAATTAGTTCCCGCTAAGCGGGGAATTAACCTGACACCCCCGGGGAAGCAAGGGGATTGTGGTGGAATTGATAAGTTGGTTAGTATATGGTTATAGGTCATAGTATTGTATGTTGTGTTGTTATTATTATGTATGTATGGGAACGTTTTATAGTACGCTGTTTTATTATATTAATTATTTATGTATGAATCATATTGGTATTATGGCAATAGCGGAAGCTAGGCCACAATAAAATAATTTCAATTTCGGAAGGAGTTGGAAGGGGGGAGGGCAATGACTTTTGTTACTTGCTGCGCCTTACCACAAGCCCCATTGGCTCTGTGCAACCTAGCCCCATGTTAATCACAGACTGCAAAGCCAGTGGTCTGAGGAAAAGAAGGATGGTGATTGGGCAGACTGGCTGCTATTCCAAGCCTCTCCATCCCTGGTGCCAGGACGAGTGCCCTTCTGCTGCCCCCCCCCCCCCCCCCC
>QEPC01002874.1:1761967-1791351 GCA_003113815.1 Sphenodon punctatus
AAAAGTAACGTCTGGCCGCGTGCCATGGCCCGGGATCCCCGGCGGGATCCCGGGCCATGGCACGATTGGCCGGACGCGGCGGCCGCATTGGCCCCGCCGCCCGCCCGTCTCCTCGGAGGGCGGGCGGCGGGGTGCGTGGAGGGGGCGGGGCCATGTGGCCGCACGTTGCGCCGCGCGGCCCTGGCCCCTCCCACTTTCCCCGCCGGGATCCCCCGGCACATCTGTTGTGCCTTTACGGGGTGACCCCGGCGGGGAACGAAGCCGGTGGTGCCGGTACGGGGCCAAAGGGCCCCGTATCGTCTGAAAGTACCCTCAGTAAGGGACTTTGTTTGGTACTTGTGTTTTAGGTGGATAGTGGTTGTGTTGGTCAAGTTCCACTAGTAAAGAGTCTGCCTGCTTTGTGTTTTTGGGGTGGATAGATTTCATAGCACTAGAATGAACAAGTACTTAGCATCATTCTGTGAAATGCAAATGTTGCCTTAGCCCTTCATTTCAACAGGAATCTGAATTGGCGTAAAAGCCTGCCCCCACACAACAGACATTATGTCTTCTGTCAGCTTTCCTTAGCTCCTCATCCCGATAGACTCATCGCTTTTGCCTCCTCTTCCATCCTTCCCTCCGGCTCCCCACTCCCCCTCTTCTTCCCTGTAACAAGAAGCATGTGCATATGCACATAAAGCATGTGCACCTGTAACTTCTCACCTTCCTGTAATAACCAAACTGAAGTCCTGAATGAAGCGATGCATGAATTTCATTTTTATAGTTAATTATTCCTGTATTTGGTGTGCTGTCCAAAAATGCCAATAATAGTAGTTACAAATACAAAAGCACCTATTGGTTTCAGCTCTGATTCTTTAGGTCCATGTCCAGGTCTGTTTCTTTTATATGTGAAGTATAACTTTACTGCAGAAGAAATGTTGTTGATCTTACTCCCACTGACTTCGATGACAGAGGATTGTGTCCTTAATGTTATCAGTAGCATTAGTCACTAGGGAGTCTAGTGGAACACAAACTGAATGACTCAGCAATGTGATGCTGTTGTAAAGAAGGCAAATGACATTTTAGGCTGTATCAAAAGAAATATCGTATCCAAGATACAAGAAAGGGTTGAAAAATCTGTGATTCTGTGAACATGAGTAAGTGGGGTAGAATCCACCTTATATAATGCCTTTGGTTAAACATTAATGAAAGAACTTTTAGGGGCTGACTAACTAAACGTGCATTATCATTATAACAAAAATGTTTATTTGGATGTAATATTTTCAAACAGTATGGACTCTGAAACACTTGTTTAAAATTAAGCAGAATGGGCAACACTCTCTCATTTTTATGCTGAAGTACAATAATACAAAGGGCCGGCCCCAGGGTTTGTGAGGCCATGTGCGAAGTCTTGGTGCGGGTGGCCTAATTTGCATAATTAGGTCCCGCCTAATTATGCAAATGTGTATATTTACATAAAATGTACTCCCTCTGGACACAAAGAATTCCCACTCTCCACCCCTCCGAGCAACCATGGAGAAGCATGGCCTCCCCATGCTTCCCCCCCCCTCTAGTTTGGCACCCCTTGACTGCCTTACCTGGCACTCAGCCGAGTGGCCATAGACAAGCATAGCCTCCCAATGCTTCTCCCCCCACACCTCGCTAATGCTTCCCCACCCCTCTCCAGCCGAGCATCTACCACCACTCCCCAGGAGTAGTTCCACTGCAGGGGCAGCCGGGCGGGCAGTGAGGTAGGCACAGAGAGACTGACTGTGTCCACTGCCTTACCAGAGGAGGGGGTGAGCTTAGCCAGCCTGGCCTCCAGGGCCCGTTGCTTCTTGCTGCTGGTGCCTCCTGTGCCTTGTGCACACATGCGGTGCGACCAGTCCAGAGGTGCTGCTATCAAACACACAAGGCACCCCATAACCAGTTCATTTGTGCCCCCACCCCCCATATAATAAATTCATGCTGCCCCCCACCCATACTCATTTAATTTGTGCCCCTGGGACAGCATGAATTTATTATATGGAGGCCACAAATAAACTTATTATGGGGTGGGGGTTTAAAGACAGTATTCCTGTTAGCAATAACTTCATTAAGAAGAGTTAGTGAAGTAGCAGCCATAATAATCTCAGAACCATATTTGCAGATTTTCCAAGGTAGAATAGATATTGCTTTACATCCTAAATTCCTACCTAAGATAGTATAAGTAAGACAGTTGTGAGAACTGTCCCCTTTTTACCGGGCCTCTCCCACCCATGAAGATGCAGATTTCTGTTTGTTAATGGATGGGGGAGCCCCGTGTGAACAACACAGTGCATGCGCCCATGGTGAGTGGGGGTGCATGTGCGTCCGCCTAACACACATCCCCACTCACCCCCACTCATCCCCATGCATGGAGCAACCAGGGGAAATGGTGGTTACTCCATAGGTGTGGATGAGTGGGGGGTGAGTGAGGATGCATGTGCAGCTGTGTGCATGCCCTGCCCATGCACCAGCGCGCATGGACCACCACCCCCACCCATGGAGCCATGTAAAAATAGCCTATGAGGAGCCACTCAAAGAAGAACAGAAGGTTGCCACCTTGTAAACAAGGTTCTTTGAGATGGGTCCGAACATTCTCACAACACCCACCCTTCCAGCCCCGCATGGAATTTTTTTCTTATATTCCTAGAAAGCGTTGGAAGGAACTGTCATTCAGAGGGGGATCGTGTTTTTTATACTAGAAGTGCTCAAGACCATTATGTGGTCTGTTGTTTGAATAGGGTGAGCATGCAGAACCCAGTTGTGAGAATGTTCGGAGCTATCTCAAAGAACCTTCTTTACAAGGTAACACCCTTCTGATCACTCACATGGGGAGGATTTGTTTGTAAACAAACAGCTTTATCTTCCAGTCCAATCTGTGTCCCTGCTGTTGCTGTTGGAGCACTACTAGGAGGCAGAGGCAGGTGAGGGATGGGGACCCGATCCAGGGAGGGGAAGCAGAAGAACTTATTCGGGGAGAAGCTGGCTGCAGCCTGCTGCCCAGCCATACAAGTGTGGGGCCCCAGCTGGCCGCGGGGATATGTACGGCCACACATGTGGCACATGCCTGGGGCTGGCCCTGATAATACATCAATTGACAGTATAGGACCATCCATTTAAAAATTCACTAATGGGCTAATTGCATTTGAGTTTGTCTCTAGAAATCATCAGCTAATGTCAAAATTAAACCAGTCCAATCACAGCTCTAACACCCCTGCAACCTTAAGGCTAAACCTATGCACCAATTCAGATGTTACCCCAGGAATGATAGAACCTTTTCCCCCATTCATGAAGAGAGTGCATGTTTGCAGAATCCTGATGGGTTATCAGAAGGATTTTACGGGTGTTATCAGGCGTGATGATGGTCCAGTTTAATGTGCTGTAGCATGACTTAATCCAGGAGCCACCGTCGCAATGAACGGCACCCGCCATATGATTCCCTGGGCTGGACCATGGTTGGGGCTAGCCTGGGCTGTGACTCAAGGAAATTACTGAGTCACAGCCTGGGCTAGTCACCATCACAGTTGGGATCCAGCCACAGGACCTGTAGTAAAGCAGGCTTTCAAGAGTGAAAGCCTGCTTTACTTGGACCCAGTCTGGCATCCCAGTAGTTCCAGGGGTCATGGCAGCCATCACTGAACGCCATGACTGCTCGTCATCCGGGGTGGTGGGCCACTGTGTGCAGTGCAGGGTCGGGGTTGGATGAACACATACCCATGCATCTCCCCATCCCCTCCCCTCCCTGGTCGCTGTCACATTAGTTCAGTGGCCAGGCCAGATCCCGACCAGAGTGATGGCACCTTCCACCACCCAGGTAAGTCCCTGGCAGCAGTAGGCTCTGTCATGTCTGAAAACACCCTACATCTCTGACCACACCTATAGTTTTGTTGCCAGTATGGTCAGGCTCAGCCTTAGAATGTGCAGGGACTAGGGTAAAAACAAAATTTGGGGTCTCCCATAGTCCACCTTCTTTAACATATGACAGTGTGATGTTTGTTTACAAACACAGTGTGCCGTATATTTTAAAAGCCACCAATATAATTGCAAGTGAAATCAGAGTTGAGAACTGATGTGAGAAACAAAACATTTAATGATATTCAACAAGATTTATACAAACTGAGGGTAACTCATGATGAATTTTGCAAACGCTTTGAAATAAAATAATAGAACCAAAAAACTCTTGCAGGGCCCTAAAGACAAAACATTTATGGCTCCACTGGAAGGGAGCTCTGGCACCACTGGTCTGGAGAGAGGTCCCCCAGGAGTGCAGGCAGCCCCTGGGTATGCTACCTGGTTTGTCTCTGTTTTGAAATTTTCCGAGAAACAGAATCTTATATCCTTTTTAAAAAAAGTTAATATTACATAAATGCAATTTGAAATTAAAAACCAATGCTCTGGGACACTTGACCAAAACAAAACAAACAAAAGCCAGGGTTGCAGTATGATTGGATATCACTAGGTGGCAGTATTACAGAAAGACTTACAAAGTTCTATTTAACTGATGTGTAGGAGTTAGGCTTTGAAAGAAATACTGTGTTAATTATGATGCAGTGGTTCTTAGAAGCTATTGCATTTAAGTAAGTAGAGTGTGTTCTGTCTGAGTGCTGAAATAACTTCATAAATGCTGCCTGCAGGACACACCCACACAGAATAGCAAACGTTAACTCTGAATGGTGAGTTACAAGGAGCCGTGAGTACCAAAACAATTACTTGAAGAAATGAACAGTAGAATACTGCAACCAGTGTACACTAGCTGATCCTAGTGATCTGCCAAATTCTCTGGTCACAGCACCCATTCCTTTATGTGGAATCTGTGAGCCTGAATGCATGCCTGTCATATCGTTTACCCCAGGAGTTTCTAAATTGCGAGGCAGGGCCTAGGTGAGGTCATGCTTTCTTCAGATGAGGTCACGATCCCAACTGATATTTTATTTATTGTGCATGCCTTTGCTGCTGTATGGGGTCAGATGATTTTAGATTTAAGTCTAAGGGTAATTTCAGATGTTATGAGATCACAGTCAACCACATTGAATCACATACAACCCCCCAGTGTGGCCAATGAGCCCTGAATGTCTGTTCAGCAGCATCCAGATGTTCACCCCAGTCAATCACCGGTAGGGGCCAAAACCAACCACGGTTCTGGAGCTCAGGACGGGACCACCTCCAGAACCATGGTCAATGCAATTCCCACCAGGAAACGGTCAAAAGTAATGTTTGAACAGCAGCCGCCAGGCATGATCACACACACTGATCCCGAGCCGTGGCAAATGCACACGGCGTTGCTGCCAGGCAATGACCAACAAACAGAACAAGGAGGGATATTTAAAGGGCACACAGCACCAGGGGAATGAGGAAGCGACACAACAAACAGGAAGGGAGAGGAGACACGACACCACGATAGAGCAAGAGTAGCAGCACCTGCAGGATCCAGAGCAATCTGCCCCACAGGGGGACACCGAACAGGGGACAGAGGTCCCCCGCAAATGGGTATGGAGACCACAACGTGGGGGGGGATGGCCAGGGGGGTGGAAGGGACGCAGACAGGCATGGAGAAAAGGTGGAAGGGGCCGGAACGGAATGAGTACATCACTCAACCCCCCATGTCCACCCAACAGACCAGGAAAAGAGCCCGAGCCCCAGAACCTCCACAGGACACCAGCAGGGAGAAGGCAGAGGAGGAGGAGGAGGAGGAGGCACAAGAGCCGGAGGGGGCACCAGGAAAATGGAGATACAAGAGAAGGGGACAGTGAGGATACAAGGAGACACAGGACTTCATAAAGTTCTGGGGGTCTCTAGAAAATCAGATAAAGCTGGCAGCCAACAAGCGGAACGAGCACGTATTCGATCAGATTGTCAGGGAAATGGAATAGGCAGGATACCAAAGGTCAGCAGCACAATGCAGGTCCAAGGCCAAGGAACTAAAGAGGGGGTACAAGAACATTAAGGATATTAACAAGAAGTCCAGTCATGCAGCTAGGACAGCACCCTATTATGATGACTTGGATCACATTATGATGACTTGGCGAGGGAAACAAGGGAGGGGTCGTGGGTCACAGCTACATGTAGGGGGGAGGGGGCCTGACCACCCAAGGGAACGGTGGGACAGAAGTGATGAGATCTCAGCCTCCCCCCCCCCCCAGCACCAATCCAGGGAGGTACCTGTGCAGCTAACGGGAACCCACCGAGCATACCTAACCTATATCCTACAGATCCATAGCCCATGCGGGCAGCCCAGCAATGAGAGGGACCTGTTCCACTGGCCCAGAAGATGCGCGAGCACAGGGCATGTGTTCGCCACTGGCAGGAGGACCTAGCTGAGGAGATCCTGCGTATGAGCACACAGCAGGGGGAGACAGTGATCGCATCCATTGACAAGATAGAGGCTGCCACCGACAGAACCGTACAGCAGGTGGAGGGAAGGGACAGGTACCTGTTAGCAGAGATGTGGAAGGAGAGGAGGCTAGAGCGATGGGACTACACAAGGCAAATGGAGGCACTCGAGCTAATGAATCAAACCATCGACTGCCTGGGAGGGGATCACTCCAGAAAATTGGACTCCTTGCTCAAAATCGGCACCTCACTGCTGCTATATGCGGGCACCATGAGCATCTACATCATGGCAGCAGCACCCCCAGGCACCATACCTGCTGCAGTCCCACACCCACCACCCATCCCACCTCCATTGCCCATCCCACAGCAGCTGCAGCAGCCTAGACCACAGGGGCCATGCATTCGCCTCTCACAGGATGAGAAGGCAGCAGCCGCCTAGGCAGGTGCAGCAGCACCAGGCAGCTCCGGGCTTGGTCCAATCCCCAACCCTGCCACAGAAGACAGCCAGGAGCCATGCCAGAGCCAGAAAGCGCTGGAGGGGGATGACAGCATGGCCGAGGACGACTCACAGATCACCAAGCCACCTGCCAGGTGAGGGAGAGGTCGGCCCAGGAAGCAGTATGGGTCGGGGGGGAAGGGGAGGGGGAAGTAAGGCACAGAGAGCACTGTACATAAAATAAATGCACCTTTATATTTATTTATTTATTTCATTATATTTATATGCCGCCCTCCATACCCATGGCATCTCGGGGTGGCTTCCAACATATTATAAAACAATTTTTAAAACATAAAAAAATCTACAACATAATTGCTACACTGTAACCATCATGACTGTCATTCTGAGCTAATCACTCCATGCCTGAAGCGGGTCAGGATATGGCCCTGTTGGGCACAGCTATGCCAGGGATTCCGCACAGCGGACCCCGGGGCAATGGGGAAAGCAACTAGTGGGACCCGGAGTGGAGGGAGCACCAACATGACATGGCGATCCAGCTAACAGACACTGGAGAATACTGGGGATCCACAACCTCCTATCCTTGGAGGCACCTCAGTAGACTCAGGGCAGGGGCACCCTGGATATGTGCCTTGTAAGTTCTGCTCATATTCGCTTTGCATAACAGCGCTCCCTGGGGTTCACCTCGTTTACATATAGTGTGACAGGGCCAACTGGCTGATGTGGCATGGGATACACCAGGACGGCTCCATCTGTCTTGCATATGTTGTGCAACATGCAGCAGGCACTGATGGCGAGGACGGAGGTCTCCACAGCAAAGTCCAGATGCCCTGCAAGGCACCTCCATCTCTGCTTGAGGGCACCGAAGGCCCTCTCGACAACGGTCCTGGAGATGCACAGCCGGATGTTGTACAGGGACTCCATTTGATTCCTGGCCACTGGATAGGCCTTCATGAGTCATCTGAGCAGTGGATAGGCTGGGTCCCAATTATGCAGGGGGGCATCAATACTCCCTTGATCCGGGACATCCACATGTTGGCATAGTTCCCCCTATACATCCATGAGAAGAGATGGGGGGGAGATGGTGAGGATCCGGGCATCATGGCTGCGGCCGGAGTGGCCAGTGAAGATATCTGTGAAGATATCAACAACGGCCTGGAGCAGCAATAAATGGTATCCGCGCCTGTTTATGTACTCTGCTGCATCATCGTGGGGGGGACGAAGGAACTCAACATAGGTGCCATCGATGGCACCCAGGCAGTTAGGGAACTCGGAAGTCCCGAAGCCGGCCATCACAGCCTCCTGATCCAAGAACTGGATCACGCAGTCGAGGAGAACCACCTCCACAGCCTCACAAAACTCGTGGATAATGTAGGTGACGGTTGTGAGGCCCACACCGAAGTGTTGTGCCACAGAATGACAGGAATCTGGGTTGGCCAGGGCCCAGACAGCTATGCCCGCCCGCTGCACAACTGGTATAGGGGAGCTCTTCTAGTCACAGGAAATGGACCCTCCAAGCAGCATTGTCCCACTGTGTATGGGCCCCCTCCCACCATTACTGGGCCCTGTGCACGGTCCAGAGGCACCTTTCAGTGGGCATGATGAGCATGACAGCGCTGAGGAGGGCCTCCCTCCTCCAGTAGCGGTGAGCAGCTGCTTGCCTGAGGGGAGCTGGACAGGTGCGTGAAATCAGCACGGCCCTGCCGTAAACCTCGGACAGCCTGTGGGCCGTGCACATGGTCTAGATGTAGCGGCGCCTGTGATGGGTGAGCAGACTGGTTGCAGCGAAACGGGTCAGGCATTCCCGGACCCCTGCGTAAAGTTCGAGCGGCTCCATGGTGACCCGCTGGAGCTCGATGTGCTAGTGGTACCACTCGGCAATGATCTCCAGTAAGAGCCAACGGGCACCCCACTGGTTGGCATCCATGGTGGGTAACAGCGAGGAATGGAGCAGGTAAATGCCCCTAGAGCACCGGCTATTGTCATGTACAGTGCTCAGAGGCACGCTCCTGCTGATGTGCTGCATGTTGTGACTCGTTATAATGGGTCTGTAACCGGCGCACACTCACCCGCCAGCAGCTGTCCATTGGTCCCTGTACCTTGGTGCTTCATCTATTGATTGTGGGCTATGCATTAACGGGTAGCACAGGGTCACTCACCCGTACCAGGAGGGCTCCACCTGTACGTCTTGGGCTCCCTGTTACCACTCGCAGGCAGGTATTGTGGTGCATGGCTGTGCTTCAGGTATGTAGTGGCTAAGTGAGGACGTTGTGTGGTTGGTTGTATGTTGTCTGCATAACACTGCTGACTGTGTGTAGGCCATCCACGGGTTTCAGTTCCTACAGCTGTGCTGTGTCTGCTCCCCATGCATCACTTCCTAGCTGTCCCATAGCGCTGCCTGTACCCTTATCGCGTGTCCTTGGAGCTCCCCTGGTAGCCTCCTCTGCCTACTTTGGTTTGTGGGGCCCCTCTTTCCTTGCTTATCAGACCCTCTGCCAGCTGCACCATGGCCAATACTGCTGCATTGGAGCTCCCGTTCTGCAGCTCCACAGTCGGTCCGCATTGCTGTACCTACAGGGAGACCTGTCTGAATTTTGTCTCGTTTTGATTTTGGTTGTCATGGCCTATGGCCAGTACAATAAATTATTATTAATTAATTATTATTATTATTACAGGGAGACCATGGCTCTAGCTGACCTGTGGCATTCCCGGCCCGATCAACTGCTCCTGAGCTCCCCAGCTACCCTCCCAGATGCCTATATGAGTCTGAGCTCGGGCCTTCACCACTTTGGCTATGTGGTTAGCGCTTGCGAGTGCCGGCTCCATGCAGAGGAGCTCAGCCTCTGTCCCTTTCTGGATGGTTCCCTTAGGCATTACTCTCCCAGTTCCCAAGCACCAGTTACTCTGGTTAATTCCTCTCTGTCCATTATTAATACTATTCTTGAGAGTAACCCCCCTCTCCCCCCCAGGAGGACGATCAGATGGACCAATTAGACTGTCTAGCGGGGCCAATTCTGCCTATCTTAATTGATGCCCAGAGCACCCCAGGAGACCTGCTCCATGAGGACTGGACTTATCTCCAACCAGCCTGCAAATGTTTTACATGTAGCTAGGGTGGAAGCCCTGATCCCATCAGAGTTGGTTACTCCAATTTCGTTGGTGGGTCTAGACGAGCAAGTTAATCTGGTGGAGCCCCCCACTAACCATGCCCAGATACTCGGGTCCAATTCTGAGCCCGATATTTTTTTATCTCCGGAATGACATAGGAGGCCAGGAGGTGGATACTTGAGTATAGTGAGTTGGAACATCGCGGGCTGGAAACAGCGACACGGGACCCAGATTTCAAATTTCTGCTCGGAATTCATGATATTTTTCTATTTCAAGAGACATGGAGTGAGGGGGAGATTATTCAACAGTGCTTCACTGTGAGCAGTCTGAATGCAACCTCGTTATATAATAGAGGCTGGGCAAGCGGGGGGCTGGTGCTACTAGTTAGGGAATCCTTGGGGGTTAAAAAAATTTTTTTTAATTTTTTAAATATTTTTTTTAATTTGAATTATCTTTTCTTTTAGATAACAATATAAACAAACATATAAATGTTTAACTGTGGTTACAGACATTAATTTCTTTAACTTTTGGGTTCGGGTAAGTATTTTTATATTCTAACATTTCTTGTGCTCTATATATAATAATCGAATAAGTATGCTCTTTGGTCTTCTGGCAGGTTTGACTTGGTCACTTGCACTGTTCTTTTTCGCTTTATGGTCTCGTTTAGTCCCTTAATATTAAGGGACATCACTTTGATCATTTCTGCCATGTCTGTCTAATTTTCTTTGAACACCCTTTTCCCCCTTCCTGTTGTCTTTCCCTGAGTCCCTGAACCAACCTTTTAACACAACTTTTAACACACAAACTATGTACATCATAAACATAAACATCAACAAAAAGAACGCACTTCTGTGGGGGTCCTGAGTCTCTATGGCTTTTCAATTTATGCCTCATTGCCTCTAATTGTCCTCTCAGCTCCTCCCTGCCTTTTCCATGGGCTTTTTTTTTTTTTTTGCCCTTCCCATGATGATTATTGAAATTTTTATACTAACCTCACATATATAACTTTAAACATTTTAGTAAACCTTGTAGTTTTACCTTGTACCGACCCCTCTTGTTTGGATCACATTTCTATCTTTAAACATTTTAAACATTTTAGCAAACATTTACATTTCCTCGCATAGGATATTTAAATTTAATCTTTTTAGATTTCCTCACTGAGTGGACACTGTATCTCAGGTATTGTTCTCCTGATCTCGCCCTTGCTTATGCAAGAATCCCTCTAGTTCATTAGGTTCCAAGAATATCTTTCTTTTGACATTCCATAGGATGGTCATCCTCACTGGGAACCATAGTTGGGGTTTCAGGTCCTTTTGGTTCAGCTCTGTGAAGTATTTCGCCCATTTTCTCCTTTTCTTCATCGTCTCCCCTGCATAATTTGGGAAGAACTTAATTTTCTGTCCTTGATATTCCAAGGATTTATTGCCCCTGGCTAGTCTCAACATTTTTTCTTTTTGTTGGTATTCTAAAAACTTTATAATTATGGCTCTCGGGGGTTCCTCTTCCTTAGGCTTGGGCCTGTTGACTCTATGGGCCCTTTCTATTTTTGGATTATGTGTACTGGGTTCCCCTGGGAACGTGGTTTCAAAAACTTTCCAAATAAATTATATAGTGTCCCTTCCTTCCCAGTTTTCAGGGATGCCCCCTAATCTTAGATTGGACCTTCTGGCCCTGTTTTCTTGATCTTCGCACCTTGCTTCCAGTGCTTTTATTAAGTCCATCATTTTAGTTTGTTGGTCCTGGCCATTCAGGGTGTTGTCCTCCAATGTTGAGATTCTATTCTCAGCTGTACCTATTCTCTTGGCCAGGGCTTCAGGTTTTTTTTTTATTTTGCAAGTCAGCTTGCTGGAATTTTATTATTTCAGCCATCTGGCTTTCTCTTGCTGCTTCAGCAGCTGCCATTCCAGCTTTTATTTCAGTAAGGATTGCGAATATTCTATCCTCTCTCTCTCTGTTTCCATGCCCCTGCTTTCTGCTCTGGGCTCTTCCTCTGTGGGATTGATTGCGGGCGCCATTTTGGCTCCGCTTTCTGTCCGTTGGGGGAGGGGGGTGCCATTTTTGGCTGGAATAATTTCTTCAATGATGCTGCCCCAGACTTATTTTCTTGGGGCTCCTTCGATTTCCCCATCCTCCCCTACCTGGTTGAGGCTCTGGTGTCGACTGTTTTCTTTTTTGTGAGGCTTTTTTGTGGCATGGGGAGAGGAGCCTTGGGAAGCACGCGTCTGTTACCATTCACGCATGTGCAGGACCATCCTAAAATTAAATTGATTGAGAATTTTTCCTCTTATTTTGCTTTGTGGTGTTGTGTTTTCCCACAAGGCTTAGAGCTATTACTAGCTAATATTTATGTCCCGCCCACCTTAACTCTATACTACACAGAAGACATCTGGCCATTTGTTATGGCAGTGGTCCAAGAGGCCTACTTGAAATACCCAAGGGCCACTTTGATTATGGGGGGTGATACCAACATTCATACAGGTAACCCAGAAGAGTCTTTGGTAACCTTAGACCCCAACGAGGTGATAATACCACCATTTAATAACATCCGTATTTCCAAGGATAAGGTAAAAGGGCCTAGGGCCTTTAGAATGGTTCAATCTCAAGATTTCCTGGACTTAGTGGTTTTAAATGGTCTACTACCAGGGGATTTGGAAGGTAATTTTACCTTCCATTCTGTCCTAGGCTCCAGTGTGAGCGACTATATATTAATTTCATCTGGCTTCCTGTCAAACGTCCTGGAACTAAAGATCCTTATGACCACTGAAACTAGCACTTTCCCTTAGTCCTGTTAATTCAAGACCCTTCTAACTGTGACTTTAGGGCTTGGACGACTCTACATGAGCCAATTCATGATCAGGTCATGACTTATATTGTCTGTAAGAAATGGACTCCCAAGTTGGGGAAAGCTTTTCTAGCTTTCATTTCTTTGGAACCTGTTGGGGCCTTATGTGCCCAAATTCGAGCAGCCTCTCTGGACTCAGTGGTGGCTTTTGAAACATTGTCCAGTATGTTTCTTCCGTCGTTAGTGGCTGATAAATCCTGCAAACCCAATCCTTTGCATTTTCCCTCTTGGTTTGACAAAATCTGTGCTAAGGAGAGGACTTCCCTCAAGAAGATGGTAAAGATCATGGGGAAATTTCCCTCCAAATCCAATAGATTACTTGTGTCCAGATGTAGGAGGGCTTATAGGGCATTATTGAGAGAAAAGAAACATATGTTCCAAAAGCAGAAGTGGCAACAACTACACCAAGCCACACTGACTAAGGATTCCGTTAGGTTTTGGTCCCTGATAGCTAGTGTTAAATGGAGGGGCCCAGCCGAGCAAAAAAGCTCCCCCTCTCTGGAAAGATGGCAGCAGCACTTTGAAGCTCTGTACTCCAAATCAACCAACTTCTCTTGGGTTATTGAGCTTCAGCCTCTCAACAGATTTCAGGAGTGACTGCCAGTCTCAGCTGAGGAACCTCTTGACCTTATAACACAGCTGAAGAACAGTAAAGTCCCTCCAGAACTGTTAAAATTTGAGGCCAATTGGTGGGCCTCCCTGTTGGCCCCTTTATTTATGACAATTAACTCGTTGGGTTTGATTCCCAAAGTATGGTTAAAGAGCCTAGTTGTGCCTATCTTTAAAAAGGGAGCCCCTGGAGCCCCTTCCAATTACCACCCAATCAGCTTGTTATCCATTGTCAGGAAATTGTATGCAAAATATCTCCTTTCCAAGCTTCAAGCTTGGTTGGACGATAATGATATCATCCATCCCAAGCAAGCCGGATTTAGGGCTGGCCAGTCTACGTTGGATCATGCCCATGTACTTAAGCATCTGACCTCCAAGTATGTATTACGTCATAAGAAAATCTCATTATTTTGTTGTTTCATCGACCTTAGGGCAGCATTTGACACCATTGATAGGGAATGCCTCTGGGTGAAACTTGAGGGGTCCTCTATCGATGGGCATTTGCTATATTTGATAGTAAAACTCCACCAGAATAACTCTTTACAGGTTCATCCTGTTAGCAATGGCCCACTCTCAAGTGATATTCCCCTCTGTAGAGTCGTACGCCAAATGCATACTGACCCCAGCATTGTTTAATCTCTATGTCAATGACTTGATTCCCTATATGGTGGAAAATAACTCGCATGGCCCAAAACTGGGTGTACGGAGACTACCTATTCTGCTGTATACAGACGATACTGTCTTGTTATCATTGTCCCAAGTCAGTCTCCATAGGGGTATGGATAGGTTCCTGCTTTATTGTAATCAGGAGAACCTGTGTGTTAATTATTCCAAGACCAAGGTCTTGGTTATAAGTCATTCTTATCGGCAGTACAGATGGCTCATGGATGGAGTTGTAATTGAACAGGTGCAATTCTTTAAGTATTTGGGGGTGGTTTTTTCATCATCAGGCCAATGGTCTGTGCATTTTGAGGCAGCCAGCCTATTGGCCTGTAAAACCACTAATTCCATGGTGAGCTTTTTCCATTCCCAAGGAGGGAAACTGGTTGTCCCAGCCCTTGTCCCTGTTCAAGGCTAAAGTGATCCCGCAATTACTGTATGCGGTGGCTATCTGGGGTCTTCTCTTTTTGGAACAATTTGAAAGCATACAAAACGGCTTTCTTCGTGCAATTCTTGGTCTACCCCCCTGTGTCCCTCAGGTAATCCTGAGGGTTGATTCAGCAGTGAGTTCCATCAGAGCCCAGGCCTTGTTAGCCATCCTTAAATTTTGGCTAAGAGTGGTGGTTTTTTCTTCCCCTCCATCTTCTCTCTTGTCATTTATTGCCTTTGATAACTTAAAAGATCACTGGGATGAGCAAGTGAAATTAGAAGTATTCAAACTTGGATTCTCAAAAGAACTTCTACTCCCACTAGGATATAAAGGGACAGCTGCCCTGATTAAGAAAAGGGTATATGACCAGGAACAGCAGAGGGAGCTTGCTGCTCTGTCCATTCAGAGGATTGCTCCAAATTATATCCTTCCTACCCTCAACATCCATCCTCCCCAATATATCAGCAAGTGGGTGGACCCATAGAAAGGCCTTGGCTTTGATGCGATGCGGCGCTTTTCCATCTGCGCTGTTGGAGGGTAGATACCAGAATGTCCAGAGAGATGAGAGATTATGTCCCCATAGTGACTTGGCTACTGTAGAGACCCCTAAACATATGCTTTTGGAATGTCCAATGTTCAGCACTCAGAGAGAGAGATTGGTTCTTATGATAATTCCATCAGTGGGAGTAAGGATCTCTTACTATGTCATCTATTAGATGGTTCTGATTCTTCTTGTTCCAGCGTGGTAGCCACATTTTGTTTTTGTATGGTTCTCTACAAGCAAAGAGCCGAAACTTCCCTTGTGCCTTGATTGGCAATCTTCCTGTCAATACAGGCCTTGGGAGGTTACAGGTCTTGGTTCTGATAAATGGTGTAACAACCCCAGTTGATTTAGCCTTTCACCATGACCCATTTTCATTTGTTTGGATATGTCTCTCTGGCCGATAATGTGTTATTCAGGAAGCAAAGGAGCACGCCTGAACCTCACTTTCCTTCTCCTAAGCCTGGATAAGCGAATACCAATCTGTGGATCAATGATGAATATATCTTAATTTAGGGGATGTTTAAGCAGGAGACAAATGTTGGCACCATAACCCCCAAGAAGGGTATTCATTTCTGATTTGGTTTTGTGTCCTTGAAAGATTATAACGTACGTTTGTATTATTTTCTTAATGAACTTTGTTACGGCCAATGGCCAAACAATAAAAGCTTACCTACCTACCTACCTTTCTGGATGAGCATATTCCGGAGTTGAGGGGTTCACATGTGCCATGGTCTGTGGCAGAGACGGTGTCAGCTCTATCTTTATGTGCCTTGTCCGGCTTCCAGACCTGTCTGGCGGAGGGTGGCCCTACCCTGGCTGTTTCCTACTTCTGCTGCATCCTTGGGGCTTGTGGCTACCAGCATTCGCGTGGGGCGTCTTATTACCGCCTGTGGGAGCTCAGACAGCTGGCGTGGCCCCCTGCAGCTGACTATGCCTTGCCTGATCCCACAGGACCCGAGCTGCTGGCTCTGTCTGAGGTGTGGTCCCGTACTGATGGGCTCACCGGTCCCAATCATTTTGAGGCCTACTATCTTGTTGCCCACCACATGCATGGATGGGCTATCGGCGGGGCATGTTGCAGTGGCCGCACTACATTCATCTGTTGGGCCACCCTGTCCTGCCCCCCTTCGTGACCCCATGCAGCTGGGTCATCTGTGTCTCAACTGTCATCTCCACTGTGTGCTCCCTGCATCTCACTGGCCATTCCGTTTTGTGACCCACTCCATCGTTCCCATTCCAGACCCACTTCTGTCCTGGATCCATCTGTTTCCTCCCTTCCACTCAGCTGTGTCAGTTTTCCTGCACCCCGGGGCCATCTGTGTGGCACCGCTTGGCCATCCGTAACTATGGGGTTTGTTTCCAAGACCCATCCACCCACCCATTTTGCTGTGCAGTGCTGTCCAATAACTGTACTGGGGATCCCCATGGACCTTTGCATCCCTTGCTCTGCTGGCTTCCCACCTGTGTCAGTGACCTGCCCCCACCCCCGTGATGCCTCCATGACTGTTTGTGTCCAGGGTTCTCCTGCATGTGCAACCGGCCTCCCCTTGTTGGTGGGGGGGGGGCTACATCAGCTGTACGCGGCTCAGGGCTCGATTCCCTTGCTGCCCGAGCATATTCATCTGGGACAGGGTGTCTTGATGTTGGGGCCTGCCTCAGCCCTCTCCAGTGACTTCATTGGATTGGTGGCTCTTCCCCTGTGACCCTGCTCTATCTCCATGGGGACCCCTGTCGGTTCAGCATCCTGTGTTGCTGCTGGGTTCCCCGTGCTGCCTGTGCTGCCCCTGGGGTTTTGGGAGCCTGCCCCAGTGTCCTGCTGTGTTCCAGCCCCTTCTCCTCCCTGTGCCCTTGCCCATTGTTGACCTCTAGGCCCCCCCTTTCATTTGCACTGTCTGTTGGGCTTCCCAGTGTGGTTTTCTCCATTCCCCCCTGTTTTCTCCATTCCCTCCTAGGCATGTGGGGTGCCCTGTCCGTGTGTCTCTTCCTGGGTGTCTGTCCATTCCTGTCCCATTGTTGTTGTGCCCTTGTGTACCCCTATGTGTTTCCCCCTGCGTTCCTTTCCCTTTTGGCGGTGAGTGTGCCCGCTGGTGTGTGTGTGGTTTGTGTTTTGTTCTGTCCGTAGCTTCCTTCTCCCTGTTGTGTGCATGTGGCTCTGCCATTCTCCTTCCCCCTCCCTTCGTGTTTTCCTAGCATGGGCGGTGCCTTATGGTGCATTTGGCTTTCTTTGCCCTCGGTCAGTCATGTCTGTGTCCTGCCCCACCCCGGTGGCTTCTGGGGGTTCATGCCACAGTCCGGGACTGGTGTAATGTCTGTAGTGTTGTCCTGGTTCATGGCCTGGCTGTCTGTTTTCTTGCCATGGTACCACTCCCATCACATCTGTTTGGGGCCTGCCAGAACCACGGGTGGGGGTTAGGTGGCTTTCCATGGCTGGGGATGCTGTGGCCACCTGGGAGCCCGTAACATCTGAAATTAGCCTCAATATGGTGTCGCTCAGGCAACAAGTTTGGAATCTACTGGTTCAATCATTAGAGTGGGAAAATATCGTAGCGCATGCCGTAACCTCTACCCCTTGTCTCCATCTCTATGTATGTTGTTGTTTTTTACTCCAAATAAGTGCTGCCTTAGGCCACATTGTGACACTTTATTTGATGTAGTTGGATCTTACTTCTGTTTTACTGCAGAAGCGCTCACACAAACAGAGCATTAAACTGGAGTTATTCGGGAGTAAGAAGAGATGTACTCCTGAAGAATCAGGAGTGCATGCTCCCCTTCCATTTTTATTTTGAAATAACTGTTCATGTGAACACTTAGTGCGAGAGTAATTGTGACCTCAGTTCAGTGATCAATATATCTCAGCTGGGGGTGGTGGGACATTGACACAGTATTACTTCAGTTAACACTGTTAATCTGAATGCTACCGAAGGGAAGTAGTTACTTTAATTTAGTTACATCAAAGTAGTTAATTTGGTTTCTACTACTGAATGCTATCAAAATGGAATAGTTACTTTGATTTTAATTAAATCAAATTAGTTGCTTCAGTTTGTCAGAACATGACCTAATGCCAGTTGTTTCCTTCCATTATTTGGAAAGAAGGGGTCTGTTGCGAAGCATAAGCCAGTTTCACAAAAATGTTGAGTGGGTCTATTGTCATATGTGGGTGTGAGGGGTTTTGGAACAGTGTGGTGCTTATCATGTGGATTAATTCTGATCATATTACAATGCAGAGAAAGTGATGGAAGAACATCAATGCCCTGAAGGTGACAACACATATGGGTGATGAATATGAAGAATTTAAAGTTGAAATACTTTGTCTGCATTTCTGGGACTTATGGTGAGTAGAATAATGTGTGTGGGGTGGGGAGGGGGAAGGAAGTGAAAAGGAAACAAACAAACAAAAAATGTGGCAGCTTATCTATGAGAAATTGAATGGCAAAGGGAGTGGGCAACAGACAACAAGGGCAGTTGAGGAGGAAGAAACCTTTACAATAAAGAGGAGAGTGAAATAAGACAAGACAGTGAAAAAATATGTAACGAGGACTAAAAAAGAACCACTTTTCCTGACTCATTCTCGTTAGATTGCAAATCACAACAGCATACAGAGTTACAAATATCTACACACTGGGAAGATATTTCAGAAACCAGAACAACAGAGATTTTGTTTGGCAAAAGTGCATATCAGAGTATTTCCAGTTTCCCCCAAGCTAGTTCCTTGAATGCCCTTGTACCAAAGTACCCCTCCTCAGCTGACCAATTTACTAAATTTTATCATGCTGCTCCTTCAAAGCCTCCTTCCCACAGCACCAAAGTCAATTCAAGGTTTGCTGTTGACTTCAGTAAGCAGACAAATGGCCTTCAGTACAAAAATTAACACAAAGTGTGCATCTTTGAAAGCCTAGGCTGTGGCAAGATCAAGAGGAAATTGTTACCACATCATTGTGCATTCTTCCTTTTCTGTGTTGTTTTTCATACTCTGCCTCTAGAGGGCATACTGTTAGGACAAATTTGGCTACAAGCTAAAATACTGCTTATTTCACATGATGGAAAACAGTGACACCAGCAGGTCTCAATGAGGACAACTCTTTTATGGCCTGTATATTAGGGATGGGTGAACGCGGTTCGGCAGTTTGGAGTTTGGCCCGAACTCGGCCTGTTCGGACAACCGAACTCGAACACGAACACGAACGCGAACATACCGAACAAACCAAACACCGAACGGCGAAATGGCAGAACAGCTTGGTCAGTTCGGATCGCGTTCGGGTGAGTTCGGGTGGCAAAAAAGGTTCACTGGAAGGTCAAACATGACAGGGAGGTGTCAGTCACTGAAGTGTAGACTTCCAGGCACCAGGGGTGGAGAGGCTTGCAAGAAACGAAACTAATTATCTGCCTCCCCTCTTCTCAACACCTTCTAAGCTAGTCACTGTTCCTGAACAGCAGGCGTTGAGTAGGATTTTTAGATTGGTTTAAGTTTCATTTCAGTTTTGTACTGAAATGAAACTTAAACCATAAACTGAAACCTTGTGTTATGCACTGTATAGACTCATTGAGTATGTAATGTATGTATTTCACTACAGACTCCTCTTCTGTTTGTGATTCCCCCATCCCATATATATGGGATGTATATATATCCAAATAAATATATATATTTGGATATATAGATAGATAGATAGATAGATAGATAGATAGATAGATAGATAGATAGATAGATAGATAGATAGATAGATAGATAGATAGATAGATAGATAGTTGTAGGAGTTAGCTTAGTGATAGAGATAGCGTTAGTGATTTAGTTTTAGTGTTTGTAGGAGTAGGTCTGTGTACTTATTAGATAATCCATTTAGTTCATAGCATTTAGAATACTTAATAGCAGTTAGATTTAGTGTAGATAGATATATATTATATTAGATTTTTTTAAAAACCATATAAAAACCAAAAAACCAAATAAAAAACAAAAGAAAACCATATAAAACCCAATAAAAAACCAAAAAACCATATAAAAAACAGAAAAACACCCATACCAACATTCCCCGAATGGCTGAACGGCCAAACCAAACAGCCGAACGGCCAAACCGAATGGCCTGTTGGGATGACCGAACCGAACAGCCAAACCTGAACTCAGCAAACTAGCCGAACTGCTGAACCGAACGGACGAACCGAACGCTGCCAAACCGAACGGCCAAACCCGAACCGCGATCTGTTCACCCATCCCTACTGTATATAGGGATTGTGTTGGTCTATTTTGTTTTTGGATCTCCAGCAGCAACATTCCATAGTCTACCTATGTGGAATTCCTTGATGATATTACATTATAATACAGATACAATGATATTGTATAGGTTCATGGTTGTGTATATGATTTGAAGAATAAGAATATTTCTTGTAGCAGTACCTGTGTGTATTCGTGCAACTGAGGAGGATGGACTCAATACACAAGAAACATATGGAACATATTGGGACCCTGAGAGGAAGAGGATGGGAAGATTGCGTTTGTTGGAACATGTGACACGCTAAGAGGATCATTATAGATACATTTTGGACTATGAATGACTCGTGAATATCAATTGGGGAGATTGTATATCATGGATGGGGGACAAAGTTGAAATGTTGCATAGCCTTATGAGTTATAAATGGGATTAAGGGCTGGGGCTGCTTGTGGATGGTTGCACTTAGTGTTATCCATGTGGGGCTAAAAGGAGATATTGTAGTTTTAAAAATTGAAAATAATGCCCTAATGGTTAACACATGGTGCTGCAGACCCAGGTGGGATTAGATTATAAAAGGCATGCAGGAGGGACGGGGGATAGGCAGTTGAGCATTCTGGCTTTTTGAAACCAACAGTGAACTTGGGCTTTGGGAGCCACAGTAGGAATTGAGCTTTAAAAACTGAGATATTGATGACAACTGTAAGTGAATTTTCTTATTTAATTTAAAACATGGGCTCATTATGGATTTGGGGCTTGTTAATAGGGCTTTGCTCCCTTTACCATGATGCCCTTGTTTTTTTATGAGAATGCCAACAGAGCTTGGGCCCTGAGAGTCATATTAGGCTTCCAGCTTTAAAATTGTCGGCTAATGGGGCCCCTGTCTCTTTTGCCCTGATTCTTTTGCATTTTATAAGAGTGAAAATAGAGTTTGGGGTCTTGGATATATAGATAGTATGTTCTCATTATGGACCTTGGATCCACTAATGGACTTTTTGTCTTTCCTCGGGCCCCCCGCTCTGATTAAGGACAAAGGGGTTTGTTCATTTGCTTTTCTCTAGGACCATCTGCATATAGGGGCGTAGCTACCGTGGTGCGGGGGGGGCTCAGTTGCACCCGTGCCCGTGCCTGCGGGGGCCCATGGCCAGCCGGAGCATCATGGCCCCATTATGAGGGGCCCACCCACCGCTGCCAGTCACCCTTGCAGTTGCTGCCTGCCGCTTCCCCCCCTCTGCAGCTTGGCAAGGCAAGCTAGGTCCTGGCCCCCAGGGAGGAAAAGCAGTGCAGCACTGCAGTTCGCCTCCTCTCTCTCCCCAGCCGGGCTAGGATGCAGCGCTGCAGCTCGTCGCCTCCTCTCCCTCCCCGGCCGGGCTAGGACGTGGCGCGGGCAATTTTTAAAAAAACCCAACTGCCCACAGACTCTCCGTGGAGGCAGCATTGCTCCAGGGACTTGCAGTGCCTCCCTGTGCGCCTGCAAACCCAGTCCCAGTGCGGACTCTGCAGGGACTGGGTTTGCGGGCGCAGGGAGTTAGCGCGCAAGTCCCTGGAGGAGCAATGCTGCTGCCGTGCAATGGGGACCCCCCAGGCCCAGCCTCAGGTTAGTGGCGTGTGCCCCCCTGCCTGCCCCCGTGCCCCCTTCCCTCCTGCCCCCACAGCCTGCAGTGTGCCCCATCCCCCTTTCCTCCTGTCCCACCCTCAGCCTGCCCCATTCCCCCTGCTGGCTGACATATGCCCCCTCCTCCCCTCCGCTGCCCAGATAAAGCTGTTTGTTTACAAACAGCTCCTCTGCCCATGTGCTGATCAGAAGGTTGTTGCCTTGTAAAGAAGGTTCTTCGAGATGGCTCCCAACATTCTCATAACTGGGTTGTGCATGCTCACCCTATTCAAATAATAGCCACATGATAGCCTCGAGCTCCTCTAGTATAAAAAGTGTTCTCCTCCTCAGAATGACAGTTCCTTCCAACCCTTTCTAGAAATAGAAGGAAAAAATTCTATGCGAGGCTGGAAAGGTGGGTATTTGTAAGAATATTCTGAGCCATCTCAAAGAACCTTATTTACAAGGTAGCAACCTTCTATTCATCTTCGAGTGGCTCCTCACATGCTATTTTTACTAAATATGAACGTGCTTGTGTGATCAAGTATTTTTAATAGCATGTAGCTATTCTGATGTGGCCCAGAGGTTTTATATGTTTTAAACAGTGAACAGGATTTTTTAATTCTGCTATGACACTACCACTGATGGAGAGCAAGCGAGTTGTCCTACTGGAGTCCCATCCACTTACTGGATGAGATGCTAGTAGGAGGGTTCTCTCAGTCTCCAAGTGGTAGGGTTTTACTCAGCAGCAAGGAGTTCCCAGTGTAAACTAATGTTCTGCCCATCACATCTTAATGCTGAAAACTCTTTGTTGTTGGATTTTTGCAGGCTCCGTCTACAATGTACAAGCGCCTCCCTTGAGCTCGTCCAGCCATAAGGTTCCGCGTGGCACTGAGATGGATGCCAAGGATGGGAAGGCCCTCCCCCTCCTTTAAGCCCCTCCCCTCCCTTAAGCCCCACCCACTTTGGGTTTTCAGAGAGCGCGCGTGAGGGACCCATAACTAAGGCTTGAGCCAGGCCCTTCTCAACCTTGCTACACCCCTGTCTGCAAAAATGATCTGGTGGGCATTTTTGCAGCACCTAAAAAGCAGAAAGAAAATAAAAGGGAACTAATAGGAGAAAAGGATAAGCCCTGGACTGGTATTAGTAGGATTTTATTTCAATTAACATTGGATTTAGTGTTTAGATATATGATGAATGGAATGCAATATAATTTCCTCTTGTTTCTTGCAGGGTCTCTTATATTGTTAATAAATTGTTCATTTTGAATATGTATATCCCACTGAAGAAGGGGCAGTGACCCCGAAATGTGTTTCGGATTGATCTGATTGGGAACTGTTCATTATGAGTGACATGATTGTGTCACTATTTTTATGATTATTATTGTTGTGTTTGTTTATATGCATGATTTTAGGAATTGTTAATTGTACATGTGCAGTACTTTCGGATTGATTATTTTGACTGCTACCTATGTATTTTTAGGGGCACAGAAGGCCCTAGATTGTGTATATATAGATCAGCTTTATAAATTGTATAAATAACAGTACCCCTGTTTCCTCTTGTCTTTGCTTGGGTGTGTGTTTTAGCCTTTGGCTGTACAGGGGTACTTTGCTGCTGGGGATTCTTACCCCTTGGAGTGCTTGCATACAGTACTCTATGGGTACCCTGCAACATGTATAATAAAATGTAACACCCATTTTATCAGTGTTAGAGTGTCTTTGTGAAAAGGGCCAGTGAGTGTACGCAATGCACACACCAGGCATGCACTGTGCATGCACACACACCTTGGATCAGATCCAATATTTGTAATATTGTGCAGCTCAATCTTCTTAATAGTCAAAACAAAGTAATGAAAATACTGAACTTACCAATCTGAAATGTCCAAAATAAATGAAATAACTGAACTGAAATAACCAGAATGAATGTCCAACAAAGCAGGAATAAACAGCAGTTCAGAGCTACTTCGTCTGACCCAAACTGAAGTGCGCTAAATTGTTGGATACAGTATTCACAATGAATACTCGTTTTGGCTCTAGCCTCATTCCTGTCCTGAGCAAAGCCCTGTCTTCACCAGTTATTATTTTACTTTTTTCAATCTATCTTGAGTATTAATAAATCTGCTCTAGACAGACAGTAGCAGTATTTATTTTGGTTCCGGCTGGAAGAAAGAAATTTAGGCTCTTATGAGAAGAATTTCTGTCTTAAGATTTTAAGTCCTCATTTTGTTTCTCTGTGAATTTTGGCTGAGATCCTAAACTCATTTCTGTGGTTGGAGCCCTATTTTACTGGCCACAACGCCTCTATTGGGTCACAGCCAAGAACTTTACTAAATACAGGGGAAACAATCTATTTTGTTTCAATCTTTGATGAACCCAATACTGTGTTCTGTAGACAACTGACCTGTGAAAATGAGACTGAATCACATAACGAAGATAGACAACCTAACATGTTGGTGTATGTATTTGATTTGATATTTGAATCCATTTAGGAAAAAAATGTAATATTTCTAATTATATTTCTAACTAAAGATCAAAGACACACCAGTTGAATTTAAATGGCTTTCAATTGATATTGCAACTATTTCATCTTTTAATGCTAAATTTATTTACTCATTTTATAGTTAAGATTTTCTTTTCACATCTCAAATGCCTTTGTCTGTGCCATTGTTCTTCAATCTTATTTGAAATGTGACCTTTTTCTTTGAATATTCATTTCCAAAACAAATATTCTGAATTAATGAATGAAATGCACATATTTATTTTTTAAAGATTGTGCTTATTCTAGGCCATACTGTAAATTGACACAGTTCAATTAAAATTACTAATGGAATGTATAGTTGTTTGTAAGTTTTACAATACTTTTAAAGAAATTTATTTTAAAAGTATTGATGGAATAATAGCCAATTAAGCTAGCTTAGATTTGGACCTAATTGGTGACTGATAAGGAGAAAACAAACAGTAATGAGGTGTTCGTGGACTGTTAAAGCAGAAGATCCATGCATAGAATATAAGGCTGAAAGGGTTCCCCAAAGGTCAACCACGCCAACCCCCTGCAATGAGACAGGATTCATCATGCCTAGCTCACCCCAATAGATAAACTCAGCAACAGAAGAATAGAGTCTAGAATTAAATCTGCCACAAGCAAAGAGCAGAAGTGTCCATAGCACGCCCATGCCTGAATTTATGTGGAGTGATTTTATATGGTTCATGACTGAAAGAAGTAAGCCATGCCCCACACAGAAGGGGAAGGAGAAAAACCGCTTTGAGGCACTGCCAATCTGACTTGGGGGAAAATTTCTTCCTGATCCCAAATATGCTCGCTGATCAGTTAGACTCTGAGGCACCCAGTCATGCACCGAATGTAATTTTCTCTGTAGCTCCATGACACCAGAACACCCTGCCAGCATTCTTCTACTTCCAGTTGTGGCCATCTTAAATGCTTTATGGGTGGGGGGGAGGGGGACGATATTCTCCATGGAGGTTTTGGGTTCCTGGGATGTGCTTTTGAGACAATGAAGATAACTTGGGATTTTTTACATTTTGATAAAATAATTTTAAAAAGGCCATGAGCATCTAGTCTGAATTATTTATTTTTATTTTATTTATTTCTTGGCATTTCTCTCCCCCCCCCCCCCTCCCATCATGCCCACGGCATCTCGGGGCGGCTAACAATACAATAAAACAATAAAATATATTAAAAATCGACATCAATTTTAAAATAATTTTAAAACCCCAAACCCTAACCCTACCCTCTAATTCCCCCAAATTCCCCACCCCACCAATCTCCCCCATTTACCCCTCCCTCCCCCCTCCCCTCCAAAGGCCTGGGCGAACAGCCAAGTCTTGCATGCCCGCCAAAAGGCAAGCAGACCTGGGGCCAGGCGGGCTTCCTTTGGAAGGGAGTTCCACAACCATGGCCCGACAACCTAGAATGCCCTCTCCATGGTGGCCCCCCACCTTACACGGGGGACCTCCAGATAGGTGCCCCGCAGTGGATCGAAGGGTCCGTCCTGAGTCATGGAAGGCGAGGCGGTCCCCGAGATAAGAGGGGCTAAGACCGTATAGGGCTTTGTATACCAATACTAACACCTTGAACTTGGCTCAGTATGCTATACGCAGTCAGTGCAGAGAACGGAGCACTGGTGTAATGTGCTCATGGCGACCCGTCCCCATAAGGAGATGGGCCACCACATTCTGCACCAGCTGCAGCCTCCAAACCAATATCAAGGGAAGCCCCACGGAAAGCGCGTTACGAGGTAACGAAGGCATGGATGAGAGATGTATGGGCGCAGCCTCCGCACCAGATACAGCTGGTGAAAGGTGGCTTTAGCCGCCGCCTCCACCTGCCGATCCAGGCGGAGGTCCGCATCCAAAATCACCCCTAGACTCTGAACCTGCTGGGCAACTGGAGGGCAGACCCCCCCCCCAATAGGAGGAGCCAACACCTCCTTCACCCTCCCCACTACCATCACCTCCATCTTATCTGGGTTCAGCTTCAGTCTGCTCTGCCTCATCCAATCCACCATGGCCTCCAGACACTGGGAAAGTATTGAGATGGCAGGACCTGGGTCTGTTGAAAAACAGCTGTGTGTCGTCAGCATATTGGTGACAACACACCCCGAACCATCTCACGATCTCCCCTAGGGACTGCATATACACATTAAATAACAGTGGAGACAGAATGGAACCCTGCGGAACGCCACAGGTCAAGGCCCAGGAGCATGATGTTTCAGCTCCCAGCACCACCCGCTGGCTTCTATCTGAGAGGAATGAGTGGAACCATCCAAGAACAGTCCCATCCAGACCCCCCTAGATCTTGCAGCCGTCTCAACAGCAGCCCATGGTCCACGGTATCAAAAGCGGCCGAGAAATCTAGCAGGACCAGAAATGTCAACCGTTCTGCATCCATCTCCCGGTGGAGATTGTCAGCCAAAGCCACCAATGCCATCTCAGTACCATAGCCGGGGCGGAACCCAGATTGAAAAGAGTCAAAACCGATGCTATCAAGATGCTGCTGGAGCTGCAGTGCCACCGCCTGTTCAGTAACCTTCCCTAAAAAGGGAAGGTTAGAGACAGGGCGGTAGCTGGCGAGCGCATCCACGTCTAAAGATGGCTTCTTCAGCAGGGGATGCAACACAGCCTGCTTAAGGCTGGGCGCCAATCTACCCTGCCGAAGGGACGCATTGAATTAAAGAGGGAGGATAGTTGTAATAGACAGAGGATGGCTGTTTTGTTTGTATGGGATTGGAGAGAATAATGTACCCATAATACCCTCTTTAGGAGATCAAGATTATGGCAGTTCTTGCAAGCAGGCATAGGTTGAGGGAGCTGGTGGGGGAATTGCAGGAAAAAAACAGAGAACAGTTTATGTTTTTGAATAATTGATCAGAAATTTTAAAAAGCAATATTTGGTGCTAACTGACAGAATTATGGCAAAAAATGGTTCATTAATAAATAAAACCTAATTAGCCAGAAATTATTCAATGATTAAACCTTAATTTTCAGAGCATCTCATGTAGGTATTTAAATTACTCTCTATTATGTCTTCCCGTTCAGACTATTTTAGAATGCGTTCAGAATTATCCCAGCAGGTTACCAGAGGAGTAAAAGATAGCTTCATGTCATAAAATCACCACCATTTACCTTTTCAGCAGGAGCAAGTGCATCAAGAAGAGCTATATCAAGCAAGTTTTTTTGGCAACTGATGCACAATAGCACACTAATTTAAGGAGATGGTTTTGGTAGGCCTTTGCAAATTAGGAGCACAACTACAGATGATCTGGAAGGCCTTGTATAAGCTATGTATCTATGTATCTGAGGAAACAGCCAGGGGCAGGGAGAGCATTTTAGATCTGAACGGGGCCAATAGAAAGGAATTAGTTGAGGATGTCTAGCAGGGGTGTAGCTATAACAGGTACAGCAGGTACATCTGCATCAAGGGCCACGTGTCTCGGGCTGGGGCACAAGTCTGTTGAGTGCATATGTTCACTGGAGTGGATTGCTCCAGCAAGGAGCCCATTCCACCTTCTGCACCAGAGCCCATTCCCACCTACCTATGCCTCTGATGTTAGGATGGTGGACACTGAGGAATGAGCAGTCATGAAATGCTAGATTTCACAATCCTAAGAAAAGAAAGGGTGAGCAAAGGATAGAAAATGAATTTCATGAAAAGCAGACATCAGACTCAAAAAGCTAGTAAGCAAGGTCCCATGGATAGAAAAAAAGAGGGGGAAATAAATTCAATAGGGATGGCATTTTCTAATAATAGTAATATTAGAAGCATAATTGCAAGTCAGAGCATGTGGAGGAATCAAAAGAGGACAGCATGATTTTACAAAGAACTTTGAATGACCTGAAAACCAAAAAAGAAGCACACAGAAAATGGAAGAAAAGATGTGTCGCTAAATGTATCAGTAATAAAGGAAGTTCAGCCTTACTGGTCCTTTTGGATCTGTCGGCTGCTTTTGACACGGTTGATCATGGGTTGTTGATGACTCGCTTGCGGGACTGGACAGGATTGGGTGGGACGGTTCTACAATGGTTCCGTTTCTACCTAGCCGGTAGGACCCAATGGGTAGTGCTGGGGGATAAGTCATCTTCCCCCCATGACCTCTCGTGTGGTGTCCCACAAGGTTCTATTCTGTCCCTGCTCTTGTTCAACGTGTACATGCAGCCATTAGGTAAGGTCATGAGGCGGTTCGGAGTGAGTTGTCATCAATATGCTGATGACACTCAGTTGTACCTCTCATTTTAATTGGACCCAGGCCTGGAAGTCTCTGTGTTTTCCCAATGTTTGATGGATGAGTCCTGGATGAGCTGAATCCTGACAAGATGGAGGTAATGTTGGTCGGGAGAGCAGCGGGTGTGACTTCCCCTGTCATTGACGGGGTTTGTCCCCCATTGGTCTCACAGGTGCGGAATCTTGGGGTGCTCCTGGATTCCTGGCTCCGCTTGGATAGCCAGGTGGAGATGGTGGCAAAGGGGGCTTTCCAACAGTTACATCTGGTTCTGTGACTTCGGCCTTATGTCTCGGACTCTGACCTGGCCACCATCATTCATGCTTTTGTTACCTCGAGACTAGACTACAGCAACGTGCTCTATATGGGGCGAGCCCTGGTGATGTTCTGGAGGTTGCAGCTGGTGCAGAATGCGGCAGCCCGGCTCCTTATGGGGTCGGGTCGCTAGGAGCACATTACACCCGTGCTTCATTCTCTGCACTGGCTGCCTATTTTCTTCCGGGCTTGATTCAAGGTGTTGGTTCTCACTTTTAAAGCCCTACACAGCCTCAGCCTGACCTATCTGTAGGACCGCCTCACTCCCTGGATCCTCAATCGGCCCCTGTGGTCCACTGGGGTGCCTTCTTGGAAGTAGCCCAAGTAAATCGGGGGGCCACTGTGGAGAGGGTATTCTCAGTGGCTGTACCTCGGCTGTGGAACTCCCTCCTGGAGGATGCTCGCCTGGCCCCGGACCTGCTGACTTTTCTTTGAGCTTGTAAAACCTGGTTGTTCCACCAGACATTTGGTAGAGTGGACGAATGAGGGAGGGAGGGAGGGAGGGAGGGAAGGATGGAGTGTGGGGGGCGGTTGAAGGTTAGGAGGGGTGGGTTTTTGTTT
>QEPC01002874.1:1791671-1804314 GCA_003113815.1 Sphenodon punctatus
AGACAGGATCAGGGAACATGACGGGAGCTGGGGGAAAACAATAGGGAATGGATCCCCCATTGTGACCTGTTGGGTGCTTCTCCCAAGCCACCGTGATTGGCCACTGTCGGAGACAGGATGCTGGGCTAGATGGACCATTGGTCTGACCCAGTATGGCACTTCTTATGTTCCTAAAATGAATGGAGCTGCATTCGTTTTAGTAACTAAGCACCAAAAAATGAACGAATAAGCAAACAATGGTTTGCTTTCATTTATTTTTGTATAAAAATACGAATTTTTTTTTTAAAAAAAAAATATTGCTGCATGTGCATGAAATGGCCACTGTACCATTCTGCACATGCCTGCCCTTTTTCAAAATGGCAGCAGCAGCATCACTGCCATTTTGAAAAAGGGCAGCCAATCTGCACATGTGCAGTGGTCATTTTGTGCATGCGGAAACTGGCTTTACTTTTCCAAAATGGCAGCAGCACTGCTGTCACTATTTTGAAAAAGGATGCACTGGGCAGAACAGTCCAGTGGTCATTTCAATTTAAAATAATTTTAAAATTAAAAGAATCATTGCACATGTGCCAAAATGGCCACTGCACTATTCTATGCATGCATGCCCATTTCAAAATGGGCTCTTTTTACACAGGCAGCGGTGGGTGGGCAGGTAGATGGGCGTTCTGGCGCGTCCACCCACCCACCACTGCACCATTTGCATGGGCGTCCCCACACTTCAAACACCCTCCCACACACTCAGCGGGGGTGGGGCGTCTGTGCAGACTGGCTGCCCTTTTCCGAAATGGTTGCAACACTGCTACCTCCATTTTGGAAAATGCAGCGCATGTGCAGAACGGTCTGGCAGTCATTTTGCACACATGTACTGTTTTTTTATTTTTAATAGTGTTAAAACTAAAACTTCTATGAAAACAAATGGTTGGGTTTTTTTTTACAAAACCCCCCAAACAAATGGATTTTTTAAAAAAACTAAACAAAAAGAAACAACATAAGTTCTGCACACCCCGAGGCAACTGGTTTTAGGAGACAAGGGGAATGCAGTAGACATACTCAACTGACATGCTCGACATGGCTTTTTTATGTTTTTATATTTTTATGACTGTAAAGTGCTCCATATGCCATTTAAAGGCAGGGGAGCAGTATAAAAATAAAATTAATTATTTTTTATTTATTATTATTTCTTATTCCACATAACATTCTCATAAGTAAGCTAGAGAAATGTGAGCTGGATGGAACAACCATTAGGTTGGTTCACAATAGCCTGAAAAAACACATTCCAAAATTAATTATTTAATAGAGATGGGTGTCACGGGTTCAGATTAATCTGTAACTGTTCATAACATGCAGTTACAAATTAATCCGTGTCAATCCGTACCAAACTGCAACAGGCATGTTGCAGTTTGGTCTTAAATCTACAAATAAATTTAAAAAAATAACCACACATGAACAAATGGCTGCCGGACTATTCTGTGTATGTGCTGCTTTTTCCAGCATTTTGGAAAAGGGCAACCAGTCTGCACATGCACAGTGGCCATTGTGTGTGCGCGCGCATGCACAGCCTGTCTGGATGGGCCAGAGGATCAAGCATGATGGTACTACAGGTGGCCATGCTTTGGCCTGCGTGGCCACCGATGGTCCCATCACATTTGAAAAGGCCCACAAGATTTTTCCCCAGGGTGGAGCTGGGGTTTTCATGGGCCGTAGCTGTTTTTAGCCTGGGCTGTGACTCAGGCCCATTGCCAAGCCACAGCCTGGGCTAAGCAATGCAGCAGCCCATGCAATGCAACTCCGAACCAGGGTTGAGCAGGCCGTCACAACTGATGACCCACTCTACCTGATCCCGGACCGGGTACAGGACTGTTCCGGGCGGGTGCGACGGCCTCATAAGGGAGGAGGGAAAGCCATGCTCTGCAGTGAAGGGGGCGGGGCCATGTGAATGCATGTCCACACATCACCCCGCCCTCCCCACAACCCAGGCTGCCCAAACGTCTGTTTGGCAGCCAGGCCTCCTGGGCAGGATCAAAGTGTGATGGGGCAGTGTCATCCCCACCAGGACCATTCACACATGTGCAGCCCTTTTCCAAAATGGCACTAGCAGCATCATCACCATTTTGGAAATGGGCAGTGACGCTGATGCCGCCATTTTGAAAAAGGGCATGCATGCTCAGAATGATCTGTCAGCCATTTTGTGAATGCACAGTGATTTTAATTCTTAAATTAAAATTGCCACTGGGTCAGTTCTGCGACTCAGCGCCCTTTTCCAAAATGGCAGCGACACTAATATTCATCGTTATTTTGTTCATTATTTTTATTTCATTTGTTATTGTTGTTCTTTCTTTTATTTGTATAATAAAAACAAAGTGAATTGCACACCCCTACTGGCATTCCACTATCCCACCAATATCTGCCTTTTGCAATATTATTGATATTTCTTTTATAAAGGCTCTTTCCACAAATAGAAGACCCTTCCAGTTCTTCGCACAGAAGTGGTTGTGCCATCAATTATGGTCAAGCCTGGCGGTGACTGGTGCCAGGCTTGGATCTCTCCGAAATATTCCTTTCTTTCATTTTTTAAAATTAATCTCAATACCAATTATGCTTATCTGTATATAAAAATGATATAATATTTATATAATCTGTCATATGTTAGTTTATTATTGATAACATTTCTACAAATATTTTTCTATTTTATGTGTTTATGTTGGTAATTTGCTTTCAGTGGACGTGATTCAAATGTTCCAATTAAACAAATGCATAATAAACGACACACCTCACCCACTGCCAATCCCGCTAAGAGAAATAAAAAAATAAAATAAACTGTAAACATAGAAATAAACTGTAAATAATTTAAAGTTTATTAAAATTAAGTACAAAGTAAGAAAGTTAAATTAAAATTCAATTAAAATTAATATAGTTATTTAATTGTTAAATGAAGCTGTTATATATATTTTTTACAATACGTGTTTTCTGGGAAAGGTGGGAGGTTTGAGGGAATGGGGCAGTGGAGAATGGTAGTATGGGGGTTGGAAGGGAAGGGTGTGGGAAACAGGGGTGCAGGGAAAGGAAACCATGGAGAATGTCAGTGTGGCATAATGATTTATGTATTTATTTATTTATTTATTTACATTTATTGGCCACCCCCTCATGCCCACAGCATCCCAGGACAGCTCACAACAAATAAAACAATAATAAAACTCATAAAACATCATCAAATAAAAATAGTTAAAAGAATAGTTTTTAGTTAAAAAATAGTTTTTAAAAATAGTTTTAAAATAGTTAAAAGAATAATCCCACAGGGAGGCCCTGAGGCACGGAGGGCGAGGCGGTCCCCAAGGTATGAGGGGCCCAGACCGTGTAGGGCTTTATAGATCAACACCAACACCTTGAATCTGGCTCAGTATGCTATAGGCAGCCAGTGCAGAGTGCAGAGCACAGGTGTTATATGCTCCCACCACTTCGTCCCTGTGAGGAGATGGGCTGCTGCATTCTGCACCAGCTGCAGCCTCCAAACCAGAACCAAGGGAAGCCCCCACGTAGAGCGCATTGCAGTAGTCTAGCCTCGAGGTGATGAAGGTGTTAATAAGAGTGGCCAGGTCAGGCCCGGAAATGTATGGGCACAGCCTCCATACTAGATACAGCTGGCAGAAGGCGGCTTTAGCCACCGCCTCCACATGCTGATCCAGACGGAGGCCCAGATCCAAAACCACCCCCAGACTCCAAACCTGTTGGGCTACCGGAGGGCAGACCCCTCCTACCAGAGGAGCCGGCACCTCCCTCGCCCTACCCACCACCATCACCTCCGTCTTATCAGGATTGAGCTTCAGTCTGCTCTGCCGCATCCAATCCGCCACGGCCTCCATACATTGGGAAAGCAACGAGACAGCAGGACGTGGGTCGGTTGAAAACGAGAGGTACAGCTGAGTATCATCAGCGTATTGGTGACATCACACCCCGAACCCTCTAACAATCTCCTCCAGGGGCTGCATATACACATTAAACAAAAGCGGAGACAAGATCAAACCCTGCGGAATGCCACAGGTCAAGGCCCGGGAGCTCGATGTTTCAATAAGGTGCTTTGGGGGCCAGGGTGCAGGGAAGAAGCTGTAGAGAAAATACAGTTGGTGTTTTCAAATGTGACGGTACAGAAATAATTAGTAGTAGTGGATGCGAGAAACCAGGCTGACAACATGCAAGGACTTTTGCTTTCAGTGTTCAGCACAGATGCTCAATAAAGTATGCAATTAAACAAAATACAATAAGCATCCTGTGCACAGCAAAAGTTTATTTCCAGTCACCAAGTAGTGGTATGAACCACAGTGGGTGGGCAGGGATAGCAGGGGCTGGAACACCTTCCAGAACAAAATGCTGGGGCAGGTTCCTCGTCCCATAGTTTGCCAAAAGAACGTCTGCCCACGTTTTAGGTTTGTCATGCTAAACCTGTATGTGGGGGCTGCATGAACACACAACTACAGGCGGGGGTAGCCTATTTATTAGACTGGACATACTAAACATGGAGTGGGGGTTACACAAACTGAACACAGACTCCAGTGGGCTGTCATCTTATGAGATTTCACCCCAAAAGACAAATGCAAAGTATATTGACATAAGAATGAAAATACAGATGCACAAGTATAAATCAGGAGATAACTGGCTAAGCATTAGCAGTGCAGAGAAAGATCTGGGAGTTATGGTGGATCATAAAATTAACATGAGTCAATAATGTGACACTTGCAAAAAAAGTAAATGCCATTTTTCACTGCATTAACAGATTTGTCATATTCAACACACAGGAGGACATTCTCACAGAAGCACTCTCCACCCACTACCCACCCATCCCCCACCCACTATACATGTTACAGGACACCCATAGGGCAACACTGCAGCCCTGCAACATGTATATGGGTGGGTGGGTGGAGAGTGTCTTGCATGAAAATGCCCATAATGGTGCCACTTGCCACTGGTGAGTTCCCACCTGGAATACTGTGTTCAGTTTTGGGTACCACACCTCAAGAATGATATCAACAAAATGAAGAAGATTCAGAGGAGAGCAACTTAGATGCTCAAGAGGCTAGAATGCAAGAAGAACGCTGTAGGAATTGGGTATGTATGTTTAGCCTAAAGAAACAAAGTTTCAGGTGGGACATGATGGCAGTTTTCAAATATCTAAAAAATATGCCAGAAAAAAAGATGGAGAACCTTTGTTCTCCACTACCACAGGAGATCATACAAAATGGAATGGTCTTAAATTGAGATAGGTAGATTTCAGTTACGTATTAGGAAAAACGTCTTAGCTTTTTGAGCAGCTGGGCAATGAGATAGGATTCCTAGGGAGAAAGTCTCCTTCCTTGGACGTTTGCAAGAAATGGATGGACAGGCATCTGTCTGGAATGCAGTAGATACAGAACACACAGTATTGGAGTTGGGGACTCAACTAGATAATTCTTAAGGTTCCTTCCAACCGTATGATTCTAATCTATGGCCATTTTTAAACAGGACACACCCACGCAGGTCCAGCCATCCCCCAGCCACCCAAGCAGCCATCTGAAGGTGGTGTGGGTGGGCACGTGCTCCCATGACCCATGCACCACCCACTCGTGCCCACACATGGATCATCAGGAGAAAATCCAAGATGCTCCATGCGGGGGCAGGAATGGGCGATGCGTGGGTAGGGCCACATATCCAGTGCACACCCATCCCATCCCATTTAACACACACACACACACACACACACACCACTCACTGGACATGTGTCGGCACTCCACACAGCACACACAGACCCACCCACACCAGCTGTGCCCTTTTAAAAACGGCCTATGTTTCCAAAACCTCAGTACACTGGGCAGGAGGGAGAGGGTTATAAATCGTAAATAAAATAAATAAATAAATAAATAAATAGGTTCTATAAATGCCATAAATTTTATATCCCTCAAACATCTACCAGGCCACAAACCTGCTTATTCACTGGAAAACCAGAATAGAAAGCAACAGTGTAAATTTTAATAGAAGATAAAATATTCCCTCTGGAGAACTCAATCAAAAAGAAAATTCCTGTGGGTAGTATTCTACAGTGAATCTTATTAAACCACAAAAAACAAGACCAGAAAAATAGTGAATTTATAGGTATGTTTCTTGGGCCAGATTTCCCATTACTTTACCTTGAAAGTATGAGAGCATAACTCCACTGAGGACAATTGAATGGAGCTATCTCAGATGAAATTGAAAACCCAGTGGGTGCAGTTCGCACCCACTGATGTCAGTGGGAGTTTTGCCATAGACTTAAGTGGTTCAGGATTAAGCTGAACTTATTGGAATAAAGAGTCAGGTCCATTGTCTTCACTAATTAGAGACAGAAACTGTTCACTGCTTTTTCCCCATTGCTGCCAATGGAGAAAATGCAGTGAAAATGGGTCCCTGATAAAAGGATGCAGTTGCTGTGCATGCATTTTAGCAAATACAGCTTTTCAGTTTGCTCCTAAACATTCTTGCAATGGTAGAACCTCTTCCAAACCCATGGGGCTGCATCAGCCAAGTGTGTTTTTAGAATCATAGCCTTTGCCCTTAAATAAGTAAGACCAGCCCTTAGAAGTGCCGTAGGTGAGTTGCTGCAGAACCAAGTCCACAGCATGTCAGCACTTTACCACTTGCTTACCTAGACCACGAAGAAAATGTCAGGGACCAGGGTCATGTGACCAGAACGGGCTGGTCCCATAACAAGTCTGGGGCTATATGAAGAAACATAGTTCCAGGCCTAAGTGTGTCCCTTCTGGCCTAAGTGCATCCAGGGGCTGCTAGTGAGGAGGAAGCTGCCTGGGAGCCCCTAGACAAGAGTGGGATAACACCCTTGTGCCTGAGTGTGAGGAAGGCCAAGGAAGGAAGAGCTGGTAGCCCACCTGAGGCTAGAGACAAAGAGTACCAGCAGGGAGGAGTAGGGCAAAGGGCATGGGGCCTGAGGGAAGCCTGGCGTGAGAGGTGATGATGAGTTCCACCTATGTCTACTCTGAGGGCTTGTTCAAGGGTATGGGCACATCTTGGTGGTGTTCCACAGGAGCAAGAAAGCCCAAGGAGGTCTCGAGGGTTTACCCAAGGGCATAGGTCCCCCCAGTGCAGTGGTGATCCTCAGGCTGCAAGGAAACCTGAGGGAATATAGGAGGAAGACCGGCAATTCTGTCACCAGAAGGGCTTTGAAGAAGTCCTAGGACCAACCTAGACCCCCGGGAATGGTAGAAAGAGCCAGATGTTTGGGCAAGTGGCCCAAAACAAGAATAGGGGATATTAGGGCTAAACTAATGGGGCTTCAGCATTTACTCTGTGCATTTTATTTTTAAAATGGCTGTTTTTTATACTGTATTCAAGATTATTTTTATATGTTGTTTTAATATATTGTATGCCGCCCTGAGCTGCCTTGGAACAGGAGGGGGAGGGATATAAGTTATTGTAAAAAATAAAGAAATAATAAATAAATAATGCCAGTAGCATGAAGAGGCCCTTGGACTGAAATGAGAGTAGGGCTATAACCCCGGAAGACTGGGGGTGGGGGAGACTGGGGGCCAAACCAAGGGGATTTTTGCATAATGCCAGTAGGGTGAGAAAGCCCTTAAGCTGACATTAGAGTAGGCCTGTAACACCAAGAGTGCTCAGGGCAGTGGGTCTCCGGATTAGGGAACAGAGAAAACTAGAGTATGGGTATTTTCAGACGTGACGGGGCCAATTGGCCCCGTCACGGAAACAACCCTTTGATTCCCCGTCGGAGCCACCACGTTACAGACTAACAGATGCGGTGGCCGATCCCAGCGGGGAATCCGGGGAGGAGGTGGGGCTGCACGGCGCAATGTGCGGCCGCACAGCCCTGGCCCCCCCATGCTGCCCCGGCCGCCCGCCCACCAGGAGATGAGCGGGCGCCACAGCCAATGCGGCCGCAGCACCCAGCCGCCCCCTCCCGGCATTGACCATGAGCCGGAATCCCGCCACGGATTCCGGCCCGTGGTCAGGGAACAGATGTTACTGTCCCCTTCATCACGGGGGGAATCTCATTCACCACGCAATCAGGGATGGTCCGGGCAGGACCTCAGATCGCGCGGTGAATCTGATTCCCCCCCGTGATTCACGGGGGTGAACATCTGGGGGGGAACTTCCGTTCCCCCCATCAGACGTTATGGAATCACTTTCACCCTGTGCAGATTCACTGTGGTTGACTGTGATCTCATAACGTCTGAAAATACCCTATGGCGGACACCCCAGCTCCAAAAAGGGGGGTTGTGGGGACTGATCCAACTCCACTGGAAGGGGAGCCATGGACTGTAAGAGCACCATGGGCAGAGGCCAATGGGTAGAACTGTGCACAAGAGCTAATATCTCAAGCAAACATCAACAATGGAGGAAACATCAGGGAGTGCTACAGTCAAGAACAATTCTCCTAGAGACAAAGCAACAGTCATGAGACCAACAAAAGTTGAGGCGGCAGCCACCAAAACACTGAGCGGTGCTGCTCCTGAAAGGATTTATGGTTGGGCTGTGCCACCCTTCATCACAAATATTGAAATGATTTTAAAAGAGATGAGCTATCAGTGAAAGAGGAAGGAAGTGCAGAATCAGAATTCTCTGGCACTCATAGAGGAGATGTGCTTAATATAAAACAATAAAGTTTCTTAAGCTACTGTTGATAAACATAAAGAGTTTATCACAGATACCGTAAGTAATCTACCAGTGAGGAGCATCAGGAGCACCTCAAAAACAAAAAGGATCAATAGTGCCTTATATTTCAATTCAATTTCAGTTTTACTAAGACACTAGCTTTCGCCATGATCCAGTACAAAATATATATATATATAAAACAATTATACAAGATAAAACACCGTAATATTGTTTCTGGTTGCCAAAGAACCTACATCTTAATGATTCAGCCCGTAAAGCAAAGGTTGCACGTCTAGACAAGGAGAAATTGTTCAGTTGTTGGAGGATCCAAATTAATTTCTCTCAACTGGAGAAAGTGGAAAGATAAATGGGGAATGGAAATAAGGATCGTTCCCTATTTCCTTATATAAAAGATACTCGAGGACGTAGTGGACCATATCCTCAAGAACCACCTCACAAAAAGGACAATTCCTCTCCTTTTTTGGGATTCTAGATCTGCGTCACTCGGTAATTGTCGTCAACATCTGTTCTAACACCTACCTGGTTAAAGCAATCCTCTGGGGATTTTTAAGGTCTACAAATAAATATTTCTCAATGCCTTCCCCTCCTTCCTAGAGAATATACAATAGGGCTATCCTGGAGGAACGAACTATTGCCAGGTCAGTTTGGCGTACAACGTCCCTTATTCTTTGACATATCTGAAATGTATCAACTTGGGAAAGTAGTCTCAAATCATCAGCAATGTAGTATCCAAGGCCCAATTGGTTCATGGAACTCTACCAAAAGCACAATCAAGGTGATTTACTGGGAAAGGGTAATTCATTGTCTTTTAGTAAACACATTTTGGGAAATCTAGGTGAGGATTAAGTCAAAAGTTTGGACCAGAAAAATAATAATCTAATTGTAATTTTGGTAAAAATAAACTCCAAACCTGATTCTAGTCTTTAAAAGGTCATTGGCATTGATGGTGGGAGTCCTAGGAGAGAACGAAGAAATTTGTTCTGGGGCACTTCGATGTCACTACCCAACCCAAAACCTCAACCTCATACAGGAGTTGGGTGTGCACTTTAGCTTTGTATTCCCTTAGGGGAGCTTTGATAGATCTCCCTGCCACTGAGGAATTAAATTTGTTAATGGCTCCTACTGACTTTGACTTTTGTCTTCACCTGCTGCAGGTGGCATTTCCAAGATGAGGTTATGGAAAAAGATAGACGTAGGTATCTGTCTATGCTTCACCCTCTTTATCCACACCTGTCTCATTTTCCAAGTATGTTTCTGAGTCCCCCTACCCAAGACCAAGATTTTTGTTTTGTCAAAAAATTGACAAAACAATTGCAGATTGTTTTGCATACGGAGTATTCAAATTTAGACAAGGACCTCGGTAAACCAATTGGTATTCTTGAAAGAATTGCTGTGTCATTGGCAAACATCAACATGGGAATCATCTTCGAAAGCGAGTAAGACGGATGAAAATATTCGCACTACATATCCTCAGTGATATAATTCATAAACAAATTGAACAAAATGGGAGCTAGGATACAGCCTTGTCTAACTTCCTTGGTTGTAGGAAATCTAGAAGTCAGTTCGGTCCACAAGCCCCACCCCACTTGGGTCCAAGTACTAGTGTGATAAGCTATCAGAAGATGGAGTAAGAAAGGGTCCAAGCCTAAGCGAGATAATTTAACCCACAGAAAAATCTCTGTCCACTGAATCAAATGCAGCTGCTAGGTTCACAAATGTCATGTAAAGAGTAGCCTTCTTGATTTTGGTATATTTATGCCACAAATATTTTAGGGTAAACAAGTGGTCTTGGGTGGAATGCCCAGATCTAGAACCTGCCTGATGTTCGTGAAATATGTCATTATGAGTTGCCCACCCATAGTGCCTTATAAGAAATGGACAGAGTCAGAAGCCCAAGGTAGAAGCACCAGAAAGAACTGGTAGTTTTCAGCAGCTCCAAAAATCAACCCACAAAATTATTTCACAGAACACGTCAGGATCCTTCTCAGTAGCAGGAATTTCTGAATGTGTCTGATTGGAGCAATAACTGATGGACTTACACTATCACGTCACAAGAGAAACACAGAAAATCCAACTAAGTTTCATGCGGTTACTTGAGACTGCCAGAACAGAAAACAAAAAGAAAAGAATAATGGACCAAAGCTCAGCTTCCTGTTCAAACACAACCTTAATGGTTTTCGTGTGGTTGCAAGGATATAAATGAGAAGAAAATCTGTTCTAGTCCAACACCAAACAGTAGATTAAATCCCAATATTATTTTTCTTTCTTTTCTCCCCCCCCCACATAATTTGCAAAATTTATTTGCAAATTATGAAGTATACATTTTTTGTCTAGCCTGCTCACATTAAACGTTACAAAAAAATTAAATCTGACATCACCAATATCTAACATTAATTTGACCAAAGGTAGTATAGTGAATACACAACATTCTTTTTCTTATACATAGCATTTCATGTTTCACAACATTAAAACACAGACTGATTTGGAACCTAAATGTCTAACTAACATTTCACTTACACCAAACTTAAATGTATGGAGCTCCAGTTTCAAAGTAAATGTTGAACTTTGGTCTTCATGATAGACAACATGCATAAAAAATAGAGCAATACTTTCTTTTCTGTAAAAATTGAAATTATTTTGCCTTCTGGAAAAACTGAGTTTGACAGACAGAGGTCAGTTGACAATAGTGTTATGCTAGGTAAAGATGTAGCTAAATTATTTAGCCTAATTGGTCCTAGATCTCGTTAGGATAACACAGCTGCCATAAAGTGCTCTAAAGCATGTGTTCACACTAGGATGATTTCAAGTATTTTTAAAAGCTAATTAGACAAGTAGGGTCACTAATAGGAATATTAAAGAGTACTGATCATGACATGCTGTCATTTTCTTTCATATCTACTAAAGAAGAAAAATGTAGAAGAACTGCTGTGAGATGAAACATCTACATGTTAGCTTATGGAGACTCTATAGCTTAACTGGTAATGCCATTCGGAATGTTTAGCGTACTGAACAGGGTGTCCTTGACCTTTACCTTTCATCAACTCCTAACAACTAAAAGCTGCTGTGAATGTCTCAGTAGTTTTTCACTGACTGTAACCTGAGTAAGGCTTGTTTTAGAGGGCAATGCTTTTTCGTGTATTTTACAAGAGTTAAATATAATTAAAGGTATATGGTAATTATTGTGTATTGGGTTTTATATAGATTAACAGGGCTGTGGTTAATTACCACAGAACTGTTTGAGATACAGTAGATAATTAGTCATCCTTTTAATTTGGCAATATTCATCCTGAAGAGTTGAAGAGCAGGGGCGGCTGGTGGGTTTTGAGGTTGGAGGGGCAGTCAGGCCAGCAGGGTACGGTGGGCGGAACCAGGGCAACGTTAGGCGGTGCCAGGGCAACAGTAGGCGGCATAACCCAGCAGCAAGGAGTTCCAAGGGTTATTACATTATTTCTCCTCTGCCAGGTTTAAAAGCAGGCAGACAACCTTAAACCTCACTAACAAGCAGTTTTAGCAAAGGCACACACACACACACATGCAGCAGAGGTTAAGAACACTGCTTCAGAAAGAAGAGACTTGCTGCATGTATGTTGGAGGGGATCCCAATCCCTACTTCAGAAGTCCCTTCTGAAGCAGTATTCTTGCCCTCTGCTGCGTGTGCGTGTGTGTGTGCGCGTGTGTGTTGGGGGAGGGGGAGGGATTTCAAGGCCCATGAATCACCAGACTCACAGTTACATCACATTTCCAGCATTGTGAACACACCTAACATCTTAAGATCACCAGACTGTCAATTTACATCTCAGGATTTCCAAAGTATCATATTTTTAGCATTGTGAACACACATAACTTCCTAAGATCACCAGACTGTCAATTTACATCTCAGGATTTCAAAAGCTCAGTTTTATCAGAAGCATCACATTTGCAACATTTAATACTCCACATCATGACATCAAGTGAACAAAAATCACATTCCAACTAACCTTCCCCCCCCCCC
>QEPC01002874.1:1805094-1860309 GCA_003113815.1 Sphenodon punctatus
GGGGGGGGGGGGAGTTAATTGTCCATGTGTCCCCGTGGAGCCAGGACGCGCGGGCAATTTTTAAAAAATAATAATAATTTTTTTAAACCACGTTGCTGCCTTACCGCCCCCCACCCCTGCTCTGAGTGGCGGATGGGGGGAAGCGGCAATGGCAGGGGAAGCGCAGGGAAGCGGCAGTGGGAAGGCACGCTGTTCAGAGAGCTGTGAGCTCTCCGGACAGTGCACCTCCATGTTGCATGTGCGGCTGAAGCAGGGAGGAGCGCACATGCATGCTGCTCCCTGCCTCAGTCCCCCGACCAAGCTATCTGGCCAGGGCTGTTAGCGCGACCGCCCTGGCGAGATCTTCCATTGCGCCCATTGAGCACATGTTACCGTTGTGATTCTAGATCATCACTACATCCTGGCATATTGAAACAATTGGTGATTTCAGACGTGATGGACCATTTGGCCTGCCACGCTGAACCCTGGACTGGAATCCATCTCAGATCCCAATCCATGATCAGGCTGGCCGTTGTTTAGACATGCCAGCCTGATCCCTACCGGGGATCGGGGAGGGGGCGGGGCTGCGTGGGGAGGGGGCAGGGCTTCACGGGGAGGGGGAGGGCTGCGCAGCGCGACGTGCGACCACACAGTCCTGCCCCCCACCCTCGGGGAGACGGGTGGGCGCAGCGGCCAATCAGGCTGCTGCGCCCAATCCTGTATCACAGTTGGGGTCATGATCCAGGATGGGCCAAGGTAACACACGTTACTTTTTGCCCATCCCGGATCGTGGCCAATCTAACCACAGTTCTCAACCTCCGGCCAGCTGGAGGTTGAGAATCGTGGTTAGTTTTGACCCCCGCCAGAGATTCACTGTGGTGAACATCTGGCGGCGGTCAAACAGAGGTGCACGGAAATGCCGCCACCACAGGGAATCCACTGGGGTTCACTGTGGTGAAAGGCATTTTCGTAACGTCTGAAATTACCCAATGAAGCAAAATAAGCATGGCAAACTCATACTGGTGGATGAAGTCTGAGCTTATGAAATTCCATTTAATGCAGCCTCTCCAACGTGTTTCTTTTCACCTCAGCTTACTGGCTCCTGATATAGGTCAAGAGTGATTTCAGAATGCTTGTTCTATGATCTCCCAGATGTTCATCAACCTAGAAAGGGGTGATCTTCTGAACCGTGGTCAGTTTATCACCCTCCTCCAAAGTCTAATGATCTTTCCATGACGCGTACTTATATGGGGCAACCTGCTACTCTGCTCCCTCCATCCTGAGGTAAGGAGACCTGGAAATGTTCCTCCCATTCCCCTAACTTCATCACCCACAGCTTCTTCATCCCCACTTACTAGGGGTGTGCAGAAGACAGCCCTTTCTTTTTTGTTTCCATTTTTGTTTTCATTTACAAAAACACCTTCATTTTGGAGTGTTTTCATAAATGACCCTACCATTTTTGTTTTTATGTTCTTGTTTTTTAATTTAAAATAATTTTTACAAATAAAAATATTACTGTCCACGCACAAAATGTTCTGTGAATGCACAGCCCTCTTCCAAAATGGCACAAGCAGCAAGAGCACCATTTTGGAAAAGGGTGTGTATGTGCAGAATGGTATGGTGGCCATTTTGTGCATGCACAGTGATTTTTTAGAAAAATTATTATTAATTTTAAAATTTTAAAATCACAGTGCATGTGCAAAATGGCCACTGGGGCAGTCTGTAGTCTACAGAATGGCTGCCCTTTTCCAAAGTAGTGTCACTGCTGATGGCACCATTTTGGAAAAGGGCGTGCATGTGCAGAACTACCCCAGCAGTCATTTTCCCCATGCACAGGGGGTTTATTATTTAATTTTTAATTTTATTAACAAAAGCAATTGTTTACTTGTTCATCCGTTTTTGTATCTTTATTTACAAAAATGGATGGGGGGGTCTATTAATTTTTGAAATTAAAGGAAAATTATACGAATGCACACCCCCTACCACTTACCTCATTTATTATCCACTCCAGAAAGAAAGAACCTGCATTAAAAAGAGTTTCCCACAACAAGTGCAAGCAGAGCAAAATAGACAATGCAATAAGCAGCAACTGGTTACAGAACGTTTTCATATTGTCTATAGTTTTCCATTGTTTCTGCTTTTACATTGCTATTAAGTTTAATTCATGCAGCTGTAGAAATATCAAAAAGCTCTAATAGTGCAGCCACCAGCTCATATGCTTTATTTAAACTCTACTTGCACACTCTTCATTGCAAATGTGAAGGGTTTTTTGGATTTTTTTAAAAACACAGACACAAAACACTTGGGTGCATAAGGAGGCAGAACCTCTCAGAGAAACAAAGAATAGATGTCAATGATTTATGAAAGTACCTGTATAAAAATCCCCGTGTGAAAACATGTCAATCACATAGCGACAGAATGCATATTGATCTAACAGCAGAGAGGAAAAAGAGCAATAAAGAAAGTACAGTTATTGGATTATTTTTTTATCCAGCAGTGGATATAAAGCTCAACAGTAACGAGAAACCACTTTGGGTTATTTTTGTAATGTTTACATGTTCTCCAGGCTTAAAGTAGTTCACATCAAGAAAAAAAAAAGTTAAATTCATGTTAAATGTATTCCTAAGGACTTGAGAGAAACTTTGTCTTCCTTATTAGTTCAGGTACTGTAATATGGAAGGAGTGTAATTCACTTTACCTGCATCAAATTTGAGTATGTTCTCTCTCCACATGAGTGGAATAAAAGAATTCCAGAGAAATGGGATTTATCATTAACCTAGTGCTAGGCCAGGAGGCTTTTGCACAACCTCACATTAAGGGCATCTGAATTCTCATCGAATTCCATGGAGCCAGGATTGCATGCATAGGTGCTGCTTCTGCTTGTAAGCAAGAGTCTCTGTTCCTCAGCCTGCCACCATTACTTCCAGAACCTGCACAAAGCCAACTGCACTTGGGCCCATGTAGACCAGTGAAAGGATTCATTGTGCAGTGTGAAGGGAAAACTCATTCTGAAAGACTGCTCAGTCACAGCTCTGGGAAGTTTTTAAATGAGCATGGTGATGGGAGGGTGGGGTCCATGGCTGCTGAGTGGCACTGCTACGGAGCACCCATGCAGGTGGAGAGAGTGGGAAGTGCTTCAAACAGGCAACTCCCAACATGGCTACCCCAGCCATGGAAGTGGCAACCATACATTTGATTGGCCCTGCACAGAGCACCCCAGATTTCTCGGCAATGCTCCTTGGTTCAAAGGATGCGGTCACTCCCCCTTCAGACAGGCAGTTGGCTCCATGACTCCTGGATGGCCATGCAGGGTAGCAGCTCATTTGAAAACACCCTCTGATGCACAACTTAAGTGACTCTGAGGAGTAACCAGTTGAATCAACCCTCTGCACCAAGTGTGAAGTAAGACTGCAGAAAATCACCCCACTTCATGATATTAAACAGTATAGGCACCACAGGCTGAGCTGCAAATTATTTCACCACTGGGGCCAAACAAAGGGTATTTTCAGACGTTACGAGATCACAGTGAATCACGGTGAATACCCACCTGTGGTCAATGTGTCTCGAACGTCTGTCTGGCAGCCGCCAGATGTTCGCCACGCTCAATCGACACATGGGGTCAATTTGAACCACGCTCCACGGGCTAGCGGGGGGAATGTCCCGGGAGGCGTGGTCAAAGAGATCCCCAGCGGGGACCAAAAAAAAGTAACGTCTGGCCATGGTGAATCCGGCTCGACGCGGCGGCTGCATTGGCCCCGCTGCCCGCCCGTCTCCCCAGAGGGTGGGCAGCGGGAGCGTGGAGGGGGCGGGGCTGTGCGGCCACACATTACGGCGTGACGGGGTGACCCCGGCGGGGAATGAATGGGGTGATTTCGGTACGGGGCCAATGGGCCCCGTAACGTCTGAAATCACCCAAAGTTACTAATCTGAGTTGTGCCACTGAGGTCAATGACATTGTTCACAGTAGTATTTGGAGAGCCATGCTTCATATTCTCATGTTAGTGGATTTCATACAGAATATGAACATGTATGCTATGTCATGTCAGTCCCAATATTTTAAAGTAATATTAGCAATCAGTTTCATGTTTTGTTCACTCTTTAGTCTTTACCTTCAAGGGGCAAGAAGAAATAATTCTTGTGGGAGTGTAGGGAAGTTTGTAAACTGAATGTTAAATAGACAAAATCACTTCTTTGGACTCAGTAATACTTTATTTTACTTTTTTTCTGTCATAAATTATAAGAATAATGCTTAACTATGACTTATTCTGCATTTTGATAATACGAAAGAGGATACTTTTGCAAGTGCAATAAAATTATTAACTCAACAGGGATTCTATGTCCTGCAATCCTGCAATCCTTCAATACTGAAATTGAGAAGTTACTACAGAATCTAGCTGTTTCTTGCAGAATTATGATCCAGACTCCATTTGTGAATATTTTTTAAAAAAAAGCAGATCTGGGGGCAGATTTATACCTCTTGGGGTAAGCCAATATAATTTGTCAACATTATTAAGGGGTAACAGTGCTGTAGATGGGAAGTAACAGGCAGTGTATGCTAGCTGATTCACCCAATCAGGGATACCACAATTTTGTCTCCTCCCACTCCCGGGTCACTCTTTTCCCTCTTCATAATGAAGGGTTTGGACCATAAATTTTTAACAATATGAAGGTGCCACCTGAGATTCCTAGATACCTTATTTCTAATGGTGTTAAGTGCCTACATAATTGGTCTGTAAATTTATCTAGTCTTAGGCCACTTTCAGACATTCCGCTCCTCCCCCCACTCCCCAGAGCGTGCGTGCATAGTCTGGCTGCAGGGGGGGGGGATGCGCAGCCAGAATATGCGCAGGGATCAGACGGTCTGAAAGCCCCCCACCACGGCTTTACCAGCAGACACACGCAGGGATGCAGAGCTCGATTTCCTGCTCTGCATCCTTGCGCGTCCCTGCTGGCAAAGCCGCACGGGGGGCTTTCGGACCAACTGATCCCCGCGCATATTCTGGCTGTGCATCCCCCCAGCAGCCAGAAAATGTGGGGGAGGGGTGTCAGAAAGTGGCCTTAGACAGATGGCTGCTGAGGGAGGGAGCAGCCTTATGGTTTTATAAAACCTGTTATTCAATCACCCAGCTTATAAATCCATATTAGAGCACTTAAAAAGAGGCTTGATTCTGAGAAAGGTATCCTTATATACCTATTCTTGAAAATCTTGGTCAGAGTTTCTAGTAGGGTTGCCATCTTCTGCAGTTTGACCCTGAGATACCAATAGGTCTAAATGGGAGTCTCAGGGTCAAACTGCAAAAAGTGGCAACTCTAGATTCTAGCCTTTGTAGTGCTAACAAAAATAAAATAAAAATACGCACAACCAAAAATACTCTGATCTTTCATATATCAACAAAGGGTGGAAACAGAAGTGACTGTCCCACTGCAGCAACTTGGCCCAGGTTGGGACAGGAAACTGCCGTCAACACAGGATATTTTCAGAAGTTACGAGATCACGCTCAACCAGACAATCCCCTGTGGTGGGGAATGGTCCCGTAACGTCTGTTTGATGCCCGCCAGATGTTCACCACAGTGAGCCTCCAGCAGGAATCAAAATAACCACGCTTTCGAGGATGGTCTGGGGACCATCTCTGAAAGCGTGTTCAAAGTGATTCCCGCCGGGGGTGAACTCCCAGCGGGAATCACTTGTTGCCCCCAGCAGACGTGATGCTACCATGCTCAACTACGGTGGGATTCACCATGGTTGAGCATGGTAACGTCTCGTCTGGCCTCTGACCACAGCCTGGAATCAGCGGTCATGCTCACTGCCGATTCTGGACCGTGGTCAAAACCCCAGGGGGCGGGCAGGCGCTGCAGCTGTATTGACCGTAGTGCCCGCCCATCTCCCAGAGGGCGGGTGGCCTCGGGAGCATGGGGGGTGGGGCTTTACAGCTGCGGTGCCCGCCCACCCCCCAGGGTTTTGACCATGGCCCAGAATTGGCAGCGAGCATGGCCACCGATTCCAGGCTGTGGTCAGAGGCCAGATGAGTCCCCGCCGGAATCGAACCGTCATNCCCCCAGATTCCCCGCTGGGATTGGCCGGCACGACTGCTGGCCGTGACGGTTCGATTCCGGAGGGGAGTCAAAAGGGTGATTCCGTGATGGGGCCAAAGCCAGCCCGTCACATCTGAAATCACCCACAGACTTGACTAGAGGTATTTTCAGATGTTACGAGATCACAGTCAACCACAGTGAACCACACTCAATCCCGCGGCGGGGCCAAAGTGCCCTGAACATCTGTTATGCAGGTGCCAGATGGTCACCACAGTCAATCCCCACCAGGGGTCAAAAGTAACTACCCTTCTGGAGCTCTGGCCCGGACCATCTCCAAAAGCATGGTCAAAGTGATTCCCAATGGGAACCAACAAAAAGTAATGTCTGAACAGCAACCACCGGCCGGAATCAAGCAAAATGATTCCCAGCCGGGGACAAAGTATGCAGCGTTGCTACCAGGCAACCAGCAACAACACAGGCCGGGGAGGGAGATTTAAAGGGCACACAGCAGCAAGGGGACATGGCGGGATGGAATGAGGCAGAAGGGAGAGGAGAGCGGAGGGTGAGAGAGCAAGGGAGGAGGAGGAGGAGGAGGAGGTGGAGGCGGAGGCGGAGGCAGAGGAGGAGGTGGTCGTGCTGCACTTGGAGGTGGTGAAGGGACAGCAGCAGCAGCAGCCCGGACAGGCCACCCTGGTGCCTTCAGCCGGCCTGGGGGATGAGGCACCCCAGGAACGGGTAAGGGGACTGAAGGGGGGCAGCACAGGGGCACCAAGGCGCACAGGGGCACCAAGGCGGGTGGGTGGACCAGCGGGTGGGGGGAAAGGGGGAGAGAAGTGGGGCCATGGCAACCCGGTAACCATCCTCCCCCCCTCACGACCCGCAGACACAGAAATGGGTCCAGGAGTCCGAGCCCCCAGAGAAGAAGGCCGGAGGGCACGCGGAGGAGCAGAAGCAGGAGGAGGAAGACCGTGACCCAGAGGGCACCCATGGGAGACGGCTGTACAAGTGAGGGGGGCAATGGGGGTACAGGGAAACCCAGGACTTTATCTGGATCTGGGGGACCCTGGAGCACCAGCTGGAGCTGGCAATCAACCAACGGAATGAACACATCTTCAAGGAGATCGTGCGGGAAATGGAGGTGGCAGGGCATCACAGGACAGTGACCCAGTGCCGGTTGAAGGTCAAGGAGCTCAAGGGGGGTAACAAAGCCATTAAAGGCAACATCAGGCGCTCCAGGCACGGAGCCCGGACCGCCCCCTACTATGACGCCCTGAACCGCATCCTTCACATAAAGGGGTCCATAGTCACCTCGCGCCTCGTGGGGAGTGCCATGGTCCAGGGCAGGGAACGGGCTGAGGTACCCCCTCCCCTCACCACCCCCATCGAAGACACCAGCTCCAGGAGCCCCGACCCCCACACGGAATGCCCCGGGACCTCGGGGAGTGACCAGCAGGCCCCACTCGCACACCAGCCCTGAGAACCTCCAGCCAATGTCTGTAGCGGGAGGATTCAAGGCCAGAACACTGGTCACCATCAGCCAGTGGACACAGGGGGACCTCAGCCACACCAAGGGGCTGGCCTCAGAGGGCTCTGAGACTGACATAGAGGGTAAGCTGATGAGTGGGATGGGACATGGATTGGGGGGACAGGCCAGAGGGGGGAAGGGGGCACACAGGCCACAAGCCCACCCCCAGCAAACACCCTACACCCCTGACTCCAAAAATGGGGCCCGGGGGCCACCAGAGGACATGGTCCATCGACCCCAAACCACCCCTCCCCATTCCCACACAGGTCACGGCATGCCCCAGCACCTGCAACAGCCTGTCAAGGGAGATGGAGGCGAGCAGCCCCAGGAGCAGCCAGAGGATCAAGGTGAGGCAACACAATGGGGGGGGAGGCCCGGGGAGCCGGGGGGGAAACCAGACCCTGGGGTGGGGGTGGCTGCAGGGGGAAGCCAGGGGAGGGAACTGGCCATCCTCCTGAAGGGGGGACTAGGGCCCCCCCAGTCGCAGCACAGGAGGAGGAAGGGAAGCTGGGGTGGCTAACCATCCCCTACCATGCACCCCAACAGGGCGACCCGCTGGGGACCAGCAAGGTGGTACCGTGCCCCCGGCCCAATGGATGAGGGAGCACTAGGCATGGGTACAGTGCCACAGGGAGGATCAGGTGGAGGACATAGTCTGCTCCACCACAGAGCAGGGTGAGCGGATGATCGAGGCCATCAACCGCATGGAGGCAGCTACCGAAAGGGCCGTGCAGCAGGCAGAGGCCAGGGACCGGAAGCTGCAGGTGGAGGTGCACCTCAAATTGAGGCAAGAGCGCCAGGAGCACAGCAGGCAGGTGGAGGCGTTCGGGCGGCTGGAACGGGCCATAGACTGAATGGTCAAGGAGCACTCTGCCAAGATGGACTGGTCACATGACATTGGCACCTCGCTACTCCTACACACGGGTACTATGAGTTCCTATGTGATGGCAGTCACCCCACCAGGCAACCTGCCTGCCCCAGTCCCGATGCTGGGCCCCTCAGTGCCCCCACCACCTGTGCCATCGCCCCAGCTGCCGGCATGCTCACTGGGGCCATGATTCTGCCTACTGGTCCCTGTAGGCCTCTGGAGGGAGCTGCCAGCCAGGGGGGTCCCTCCAGCCCCAGGCTTGCCTGCCCTCCCACCACTACCTGAGCCTCAGGACACTGAGGCCTCCCAGGGCACTGTTGGAGACATGGACAGCAGGAGGGAGGGGAGCTTCCAGAGCTCCATGGTGCTCATTGGGTGGCCATGAGAGAGGCCCCAGAGATGGGGGGGGAAGGGGGCATGGGGGAAGGGGGAGGGCAGCCTGAGGGGGCAAACCACTGGGAGGTGGGGTATGGGTGAGGTGGTGGGAGCACTTGTAGTAGGGTGAAACAATAAATGCATGGGCAACAAAGTCACCTCTGTATGCCTGCTTACGGGCCCGGGGCCGGGGGCGCATAGGTGTGTAGGGGCGCAGCCAGGGTGCTGCTGGGGGCCCCGGAGTGGTGGGGGGGAGTGTGCGGCCTCAGCCCTTGGCCTCCCAGCTGATCCGCCTTGCCAGGGCGGCCTGGATACGCTTTGTGTATCAGTACTCCTGCGGGTTCTCTGCATTCACAGAGAGAGGCACAGGCCCAGGAGGCACGAGGGTAGTCGAGGGTGGCCCCCTCAGTCTCACACACGTTGTGGAGCATGGGGCCGGGGCATGGGGTAGTCGAGGGCAGCCCCCCTCGGTCTCGTACACGTTGTGCAGCACACAGCAGGCTCCAATCATGAGGGAAGAAGTCTTCACTGTGTAGTCCAGCTGGCCCACGAGGCTCCTCCAGCACTGCTTGAGGGCCCCAAAGGCCCTCTCGACCACGTTCCGGCTTGCACACAGGCAAGAATTGAAGCGCGTTGCCGCAGGGTTCCGGGTGACCGGGTATGCCTTCATCAGTCAGCGGGTAAGTGGGTAGGCTGGGTCCCCCAGGATGCAAGGGAGCATCATCACCTCCTTGATCTGGGTCATCCCCATGTCCACGAAGTCTCCGCAGTACATCCGGGCATAGAAGGGTGAGATGGTCATGATCCGGGCATCGTGGATGCGACCAGAATGGCCCATGTAAATGTCTATGAACCGACCCCGGTGTTCCATGACCGCCTGCAGCTGCAGGGAATGGTACCCGTGTCGATTGATATATTCCAAGGCCTCCCCAGCGGATGGGCAGAGGATCTTTATGTGGGTGCCGTACACGACACCCATGCAGTTGGGGAATCCCCCAGCCGTGAAGCCGGTCATCACGGCCCCCTGGTCCACCAGCTGGATCACTCGGTCCAGGAGCACGCTCTTCACCACCTCACAGACATCCTACAGGATCCCGGCAACGGTGCTCACCCCAATGCCAAAGTGCTGCGAGATGGAGTGGCAGGAGTCGGGTGTTGCAAGGGCCCAGACCCCGATGGCCCGCCATTGGACCATGGGTATGGGGGCCTGCATGGGGGTGGCCTGCTGCTCCAGCCAGGGCGTTAACAGCTCCGTGAGTTGCAGGAGGAAATGCATGTCCATCCAAAAGTGCACTCTCCAGTAGTGGTGGGACCCCGGGCCCATTACCGGCTACCGGATTTACCGGTTACCGGTTCTACGAAAACCGGATTCCCGGATTAAATCCGGTATACCGGTACCGGATTTATTTCATTGGTTTCAATGGGGCGCTGTGTCCCCATTGAAACCAATGAAATAAATTAATTCCCTCCCCCTCCCCCTTCCAGGCTGCGCGGGTGGAAGGGGGGACACCCCCCACCCACCCTGCCCAGCCTGGATTTTTGTTTTAAAAAAGAGTAAAGAAAAGACCCAGAGGCGAGGCGAGGCGAGCCCACCCCCCAGCACCAGCGGCCGCGGCGTCCCCGCAGCCGCCGGTAAGTATGACCCGATCCCTGGGGGGGGTGTTTAACACCCCCCCCCCCCCAGGGATCACCCCTACTAACGTTCAGTGCGCTTACCTTTGGGAGCTCCGGCGGCGGCGGGCGGTCCGGCGGCCTCAGCGCCGGCTGTGGCTGCCGGCGTCAGGACGCTCTAGGCCTTCCGGTGAAACCCGGAAGTTCCCCGGAAGGCCTAGAGCGTCCTGACGCCGGCAGCCACAGCCGGCGCTGAGGCCGCCGGACCGCCCGCCGCCGCCGGAGCTCCCAAAGGTAAGCGCACTGAACGTTAGTAGGGGTGATCCCTGGGGTGGGGGGGGTGTTAAACACCCCCCCCAGGGATCGGGTCATACTTACCCGCGGCTGCGGGGACGCCGCGGCCGCTGGTGCTGGGGGGGGGCCTCGCCTCTGGGTCACTCTCAGTCTCTTACTCTATTTTTAAAACAAAAAGCCAGGCTGGGCAGGGTGGGTGGGTGGTGCCCCCCCTTCCACCCGCGCAGCCTGGACTCAGGGAGGGTTTTTTTTGTTTAAAACTTTTCTGCTGGGGCTTTAACTTTTTTTACATTGCAGCCATTTTTAAATGGCTGCAATGTAAAAAAATCCGGTACCCCGAAATCCGGTACCGGGTCCGGATTACCGGGTCAAATCCGATAATGCCGGTACGCCCGATACCGGCATTATCGGATACCGGATTGTACCGGTTTCCCACCCCTACTCTCCAGGCAGCCTCATCCCACTGAGCCAGCGCACTGGCCCACCACCCCTGTGCCCGCTCCGTGACCCATACCCACCGGTCAATGGGCATTGCGAGCAGGCCAGCGTGCCCTATGGTCTCCCTCCACCACTGGAGCCACCCAGCCACCTCCCGGAGCAAAGCAGCCTGCTCCCTGGCGTGGAGGAGGGCTTTTTGGGCCGCACCTGGACACCTGCTGGACACTGAGATGTGCCAGGGAGTGCCTGCGCCCCTGGTGGGATCTCCAGGCTCTGGTAGCACTCCTGGACATGCACACCCACAGTCAGGTGGCCAGGTGCACCTTTGCAGTCTGGATATGCAGGAGGTCTGTGTGCTAGCAGTACCATTCCGCGCACACGGCTAGGTGCATCCCACAGGCACTCAACTGGCCCAGCTTCATAGTGACCGGTCCCCTGGGTGGGTTGGGGCTCCACCTGTCATAGGTTGGGACCTGTTTTGCCCCACCCCCTTGTCACGCTCTGCCAACTGAACTCGGGGTCCCAGGTTGCTCTGGTTGGGCCCCCGGTTGGCAGGCCCGGCTCCTGCAGGGCGAGCGGGGCGGGGAGACCACGGCCGGCCCAATGTGCACACCTGCCTTCCCTTCAGGGGGCATGGCACATGGTCCTGCCTTCAGCTGGGTGTGCAGGCAGCAGCAGCATTCCTGCTGTCATCACCTCCCACCTCTCTGTGTCAGCTGCCAGCTGTCCTCGGGGGCCCCACTTAGTGTGTAGGCTGTTCTATCTTTGTGCTCTGTTCCAGCAGCTGGGCTGGGTCCGCACCCCATGCCTCGCTCTGTAGCCGTACAATGTTGCAGCCTGTGCCCTTATTGCTTGGCTTTGGAGCTCCCCTGCTTCCCCTCCCATCCCTCCAGGGATTGAGGGGCCATCCTTTCCTTGCATGTAGTATCCGCCACTAGCTGGACCATGGCTGGCCGCTCTTCTCCAGGGCTCCCAGGCCGCAGCACCCCAGGGCCCCCCATAGCTGGACCTTCCGCAAGACCATGGCCCTGTGTGACCTGTGGCATTCCCTGGCCGTGCAATTGCTTTTGAGCTGCCTGGAAAGCCTCGCAGGTGCCTACGAGAGTATGAGCTCTGGGCTGCGGTACTATAACTGTGGTGAGTGCTCGCGATTGCCCACTGCATGCAGAGACGTTAGACTTGTGTCCCTTTCCCAATGGGCGCATTCCGGAGATCAGGTGCTCGCATGTGGGGAGGTTGGTGGTGGAGACCGTGTCCACCCTCTCTGTGTGCAGCCTGGCTGCCTATACGGCCTGTCTGGCGGAGGGGGGCCCTGCCTTGGCTGTGTCCTTCAGCTGTGTTCATGGGGCCTGGGGTTACCAGCAGTCCCACGGGGTGATCTATCACCGCCTGTTGGAGCTCGGTCACCTTCTGTGGCCCCCTCCTGCTGACTATGGCTTGTCAGAGCCCTCTGAGGGGAAGGTGTTGGCGATGGCCAGTGTGTGGTCCCAGTCTGATGTGCAGGTGGGGCTTGCTACTCAGGATCCCTTTGAGGCATACTACCTGGTCGCCCACCACATGTCTGCACTGGGGTACCATCGGGGCATGCTTCAGTGGCCCTACTTCATGCACCTGGCGGTCCACCCAGCCCCAGGCCCCTTTGTGGCTCCCTGCAGCTGGCTGTGAGGCCTCCTGTGCCTTCCGGGTCCTGGATGCTGGCCCTGCTGTGACCTCCCGCCTCTGCCCCGCTGCCGTTGGTCTCTGCCCGTTCCCTCCATGATGTCCCTGGCTCAGTGCTGTGCTGACTGATGCCTGGGGTCCCGCTGCCCCTGCCTGTGCCTCTGGGCCCCCTCTGCTGGCCCTCCCTGTCTACCTCTGTGACTGGTGTTCCCCTCCATCTCCTGTTGCTGTTTCCTGAACGCTGCGGTGGCTCCCGGCGCGCTGGGTGCTGCTGTCCTTCCTGGTCCGGCCTTGCTCCCTCCTGTGCCTGTGCCCCCCTCCACCCCCATTTGGGTGCCTCTGGTACTGTGGGGTGCTGGGGCCCCCAGACTGCACCTCCTGGCATTCTCCTGGAGGGGGGCTGGCTTGTGGACCGGCTGCTCTGCTCTTTGGCCCCGGCTCACCTCCATCCCATCCAACCCACCCTAGCCAGCACATTGGCTCCCTGCCAGCCGCCTGGACCATTCCCGGGCCACTACTTGGACCATGTGACCTCCCTCTGTGCCTGTGCTGTGCCCCTGCAGGGTCCCCCCATTCCGGGACTGCCTGTGTAGCTGTGGGGGTGCCCGTGCAGGCTGTGCTGTTGTGGGGGTCTGGTTGCCATTCCCCGTGTCCTGCCCTGGCCCCTGGGCCGGTTCTCCCCCTCCCCCTTGTCCCTCTCCCCCCTCCCCCCTGTGTCTGGTGTGCCATGTGTGTTGTCCATCCCACTGTGGTCCCACTTCCCTTCCTTTCCCATGCAGGTGTGTGTGCGCCCGGTCATGTGTTTGTGCTGTGTGTTCCACTGTGTCCTCGTTTTCACTGTGCCTGTTGTGTGTGCTACCTCAGCGGCTCTTTTCCCTCTTCTCCTTCTCTTCCCATTTCCCTTGTGTGGGCGTTCCCTGTAGGCGTTTTTGGCTTCCCTTTGCCCTCAACCGGCCATGTCTGTGTCCCGCCCCTCCCCAGTGCCTTCAGGGTGTTTTGACCATGTCCCGGGATCGGCATAACATCTGTTGTGTTGCCCCAGGCTATGGTCTGCCGGTCCGATTCCCTGCTGTGGTCCTGGTCCCGTCACATCTGTTTGGGGCCTTTCTTGACCGCGGGGGTGGTTAGACAGTTCGCCACTGCTGGGAATTCACTGTGGTGATTTGGGCGCCCGTAATGTCTGAAATCACCCTGGGCCAGGCCACTCGCTCACCACACATTCCAGTATCTGGGCTGCTGGGGGGGGGCGGGATGGGGAGATGCAGCAACGCCCTCGCGCTGTGCACAGCATCCCACTCCCATCATGACAGGTGGCCATGGTGGCCATGGTGGCCAATGATTGCAGCCATGGTGGTCAGCCATGATGAACCTGATTCAAGCCGTGTCACAGCAGGCCCATGCCACATGTGATAGTTCGCTGTGTCCTGTTTTGCCCAGTTGGGCAGAGGCAAGCCCTGGCTGTTGCCTGGAGCTAATTAGGGTGTCAGAGCCCAGACTATGCTCCAACATCACCCAGGGAAATTCTGTGCCAACATCTGGTGGCCCCTCAACAGATATGCCATTGGCTTGCAGCCAAAGCATTAAAAAGCAGGCCACAGCAAGCCACCGTCAGATCTGTTTTTATCCAAAGTGCCAAGTAATTATCATTTTAGCACAAACATATAGTTAACTTGCTGATCCAGAAATCCTAGCCTACCTTCCAAGGAGACAAAATTCCCTAGCCACAGTACCAAAAAAAGCCTTGAACATTTTCTGTGATGCAATTATGTATTTCCAAAACAAAATTATGCAGTCCACAGAAAATTAAAAATTTAGGTGCAACACAAAAGTGACTTAACATAAAATTATGTAACAGAAATGATATGGTACTGACTGTATTATTCATTTTCATATTTAATTCAATTAGACCACAATTTTTAATTTATCTGAAGCTGTTGCAAAATTTTCACTCCACTGTACTGAAGAACTTCAGAATCATTGTAGATTTTTGTATAACCATTAAATAAAATATTATTTTATTCTAACATTTGTAGACTACTAATAGTTGTAGAATTTAAGTCAAGCAGGGGAAACAGGGCCTTCACTACTAAAGGTTATTTTGAACCCATTGAAGTCTAGGGACACAATCCTCATTTATCCAAAATCCAGATGTGCAAGGGGGTTGTGCATAGATAGATATCGATGTGTGCACACCAATACGTTATGGTAGACTTGAGTGGATGCCAAATCTTCATTCACAGTGAGAGACATTCATTACATGTCACCTGTTCTTACTTGTGCATGCAGTGCCACCCTCCAGAACCCAGAGCTTACCATGTGTTCTGAACACTTATAAGTATGGGTAAAAACAAATGTGACAGTAACCCGCTTTAGTCCAATCTGGCCTGCAGGCCGCTGTCACGTGTGTTGTCAGACGACAAGATGTTTGGCCGAACTGACCCCAGATGTGTTGGTGGCTAGCCCAGGTTCTTAGCTCAGCAAATGGCCACAGTCACAGCCATGGCTACTGTCTGCCTGATCAGGGCAAAGGGGCCAGAGCATGTTAGCAATTTTGTTTCCCACCAGCCTGGATTGGGTCCGCCATGCCTGTCACATCTGGGGGTTGGGGGGCTCCATGCATAGTCTGGGGGCGGGGTCAGACAGCTGCACATTCATGCATCTCCCCACTCCCCTGGGCCCCAACTGTGTGAACGTTTGTTCCGTGGCTCAACCTGGTCCATAGCTCGACCTGGCAGCTTCCTGGCCCAAGCTGGGCCAGGTTGCCGCTGGAGTGTGGTCATGTTTGTTTTCACCCTATGTGCCAGGTATGTTGCCATATTAGAGACAACAGCCCACTGACTGATAATATTGCACAATGATGCCTTTCATAATAAACAAAGATTTGACACCCTTTGCTCTCCTTTTGGAATGAGGATTGTGCCCTGTTCTATTCTAATCCTATTCTATCAATAAGAACTTCGGTCATGAGTACTTAAAGACTATTTTTATATTTGTAGTTATCTAGCACAGCAAACAGTGTATGGAAGTAGCTACTGTCATTATAAACACGTTTGGGTTGTGTTTTTTTAAGTAGATTTTTATTTTTATTTTAAATCTGAAAATCGGATGATTCATTTTAGTAAGGTTCAGGCTGTCTATCCATGGGTGGTTTCAGAAGTGACGTGGTGAATGTCCACCACAGTCAACCTCAGTCAAACGCGGGGGGTGGTGAAAGCGCTGTGCATGTCTGTATGCTCGCATCCAGATGTTCACCACAGTCAAACGCAGCCCGGGGTGAAGCTAACCACGCTTCGTGAGGTCGGGGTGGGACGAGGTCCAGAAGTGTGGTGAATGGTCACCACGGCAGGGGTGAATGAAAAGTAACTTCTGAACGGAAACCCGCAGGCACAGTGGAAGGAATTGACCCGAGCCGCGGTGCATTCTGGGGCTCAAACTGCGGTCCACGTCTCCACTGCATGTCTGTTGTGTTGCCCTGGCCCATGTTCTCTCTGATTGTCCCCGGGCGGTGGTCACAATCCTGTCACTTCTGTTGGGACTGCACATGTCACCACAGGCTGCGGTGAATCCGTTCACACCGGGGTGGGATTCACTGTGGTGAATTGGAACGCGTCACTTCTGAAATCACCCTGGTTACGTTTTTGGCATTCACCACAGTCAACCTCAGTCAAATGTGGGCGGTGGTGAAAGAGCCATGCACGTCTGTTGGCCCACATCCAGATGTTCACCACAGTCAAACACGGGCCGGGGGGAACCTAACCACGCTTTGTGAGGTCGGGGCGGGAGGAGGTCCAGAAGCGTGGTGAATGTTCACCATGGCAGGGGTGAAAGAAAAGTAACATCTGAAGGGAAAACCCCAGGCATGGCGGAAGGAAATGACCACGGGCTGTGGTGATGGCACGCAGCGCCGCTGCCAGGCAACCAACAACAAGCGGCACACGGAGGGAGATTTAAAGGGCAGGCAGCAGTAGGGGAACGTGGCAGAGCAGGCGATGGAGAGAAGGGTGGAGGAAACAGAGCAGAGGATGGAGTAAGAAGGCGAGGAGGAGGTGCACCAGCAGCAGCAGCAGGAGAGGGAACCCAGCCCAGCGGGGGACACCGAGCAGCACATGGGGCCACCCCAGAAGAAGGTAGGGGGTGCAGCCAGGAGCGGCTGGGTTGGAGTCGGGGAGAGGAGGGGCATGGGAGGGAGGGAGGGACCACAGCTGCCAGAAGCCTAACCAGCAGCCCCCAATGTACCCCCAAACAGACCAGCAAGAGGGGACACGCCCCGGAGGAAGCCGAGGCTGGAGGGAGCCAGGACCATGTGGCTGTGGAGGAGGAAGAGGCAGTGGAGGGGCCGGCACCCAGGTGCCGGTACCACAGGGGGGGGTCAGTGGGGGCTCCAGGAGACCCATGACCTCATAGCTATCTGGGTGACACCCGAGATGCAGGCCGAGCTGGCAGTCAACGCCAAGAATGAGCAGGTGTTCGCCCAGATAGTCACGGAGATGGGGGAGGCTGGATATGACAGAACGCCCACACAGTGCCGGACTAAAATAAAGGAGCTGGAAATGGGGTACAAGGACATCACAGACAAAAAAACGGCGCTCTGGGCGGGCAACACGTGCATCCCCCTACCTGGACGCGCTGAGCCGGGTGCTGCACCACAAGGGCTTCATAGTGGCCCAGCGCCCGGTGGGGGGGGCACCCAGGAGGATGAGGACACCCCCCTTGAAGCCGGAGAGCTCCGCGCAAGTCCTGGCACCGGGCAAGGAAACAATGGAGGAGATGCCAGGGACCTCGGGCACACGCGCCCGACACCCCCCCAGCCCTACCTCCAGCGTTACGTTTTTGGCATTCACCACAGTCAACCTCAGTCAAATGCGGGCGGTGGTGAAAGAGCCATGCACATCTGTTGGCCCGCATCCAGATGTTCACCACAGTCAAACACAGTTTTGAATGCGTGCGCCTTCCGTGAGGCCGCTGTTTGCGAGCGCTGCTTGCACTGCAGCTCCCTCAACCCCCTCCCTTCGTGTTTCCGTTCCCTGGGCAGGGCCCTCCTCTGTCTCTGGCTTCGTTTGCCCTCCGGCGGCCATATTTGCGTACGCGTAACCCCGGTGCCTTGTGGGGCTCCCACCACAGTTCTCGCCACCACGTCATGTCTGTTGGGTTCCCCCGGCCCATGTTCTCTCTGGTTGGGTCCGGGCGGTGGTGCTGCCCTTGTCACTTCTGTTGGGGCCACACGTCTCACCACGACCCGTGGTGAAGCCATTCACACCGGGGTGGGATTCACTGTGGTGGATTTCACTGCATCACGTCTGAAATCACCCCATGAGTACTTAAGAGAGTGGTTGCTGTGTGGGGCCCAAGCAGGACGGAGACAAGAGGCAAAGAAGTTAGGAGAATACCTTTTGTTGCACCAGCTTTTGTTGGTGTGTGTGCCCAAGCTTTTGAACTTTACAGAGCTATTTGCTTGAAAAAGTTCTCTGTGGAGCTTGAAAGCTTCCATGTGCTCATCAATAGAAGTTGATCCAGTAAAGAGTACCATCTTAACTACTTCATCTCTTGCCTTTTTCAGGACTTTTAAGGTGTTTGATTGATAATACTCCTCAACTAGTCTGCATGCTTAAATATAAATATTTTCTGGGGGTGGAGGGGAAATACTAATCTATTAGCAACTAACCAATTCCCTGTCTATTGGCCCAGTTTGAAGTTTGCTAAAACCAACTGAAAAACTCCTGTTAATTTTAAAGAGGATGAAATCCTGGCCTAAAAGATTAGACTAATTATTCAATAGACTGTATTATTTAATAGACTATAATTTCATATTTAGTCCACAAAATTTCATTGCAAGCAAAGGGGACCATTTAAAAAAATCCTTAGAATACAAATATGAACCTGAATTCACTAACATTTACTGCCTTTTACATTATTTTAACCCAAACACAGATTTTTAAAATGTTTACTACTTTAAATTGCTCCTGTTTACTTGAAAATTCTGCTGTTTCAGCCCACAGCATTTTAGTGTATTACTTACCCCATGAAAATAGCAATTTTTAACAGAAAAGCAAACACAAATACTAGACTACATTAGGAAAATATATCTTCCTGGTAGTAAAGGAGATTGCATCTTACAAGCCTGTGTACTTACTGAGGTTAACTGGAATTTTGTTACTGATAATGGAAGAATCAGGCCCCAAAGATTTCAAAGTAAAAATGTAATTTTCCATTTTTTTTCTGATACTGCAGGGCTAAAGATTCATTTTAAGCAAATGTTCTGTATTGAAACAAGGGTGATATTGTGATATAAATTACAAGATTTACTGTCTTGGAATTATATCACATTGGAAGCAAAATGATTTGAAAATATTTGATGTTTGCCAGTGTTCATAGACTTTGGGAAATTATAAAACTTACCTGCTGTCACTTTGAACTAGAAACATTAGAGGCTAGTATACCTAGCTATATTTCCTAAATTAAGCTATTTCCTGGACTCAAACCCTGCAGGGCCAATTTTATATTATTTGCTAATTATGAGAGTACACACCAGGATGGAATAAAAGAAAAGGAAGGTAGTCCCTAATATTATTCTTAATACAGTTTATTATAGGATAAGCACTGACAGTCTAATCTTCTGTTTACATGGGAGAATAAATTGTCTAATGAATTCAACCCTATTAATATTATGCACACACCATACTGTATATATATGCAAGGTGTACACTTTTAAGGTGTAATTTCTAATAACAGCAAAGCTGTTTAGACATGCAGCACCAACTCTGTGGCTGATGTAAATGATTGCAGCTCTACTGATGCCAGTAGAGGTGCTATGCCAGTTAACAACAAATGAAGATCTGTCTCTTATACTTGAATTCTTCCCGCCTCAGTGCTGACTGATAATGTTTATGTAATAGGTAAGGGCAGAAGAAGCAGGTAGGGAAACAATGGCTGGGCTCACTCCTAAAAGTTTTATTTATGTTGTTGCTTCCACAGATAGTCATGCTGAAGTCAGAGGAAGGACTCACTCAATGCATAACTAACTTATGGAATTTTTGCCAGAGAATGTTGTCAGGGCCAGTAGTATAACTGGGTTTTAAAAAGGAATGGATAAGTTTTTAGAGAGTAGGTCCATTAATGGCTATTAACCAAGTTGCTTATGGGATGAAATTCTTACCGCTGGGAGCTGAGAGTGAACAACAGTGAATGGATTGCCCATTGTGACTGTTGGTTCTTCTCCCATGCAATCGAGATTGGCCACTGTCGGAGGACAGGATGCTGGGCTTGATGGACCATTGGTCTGACTCAGTATGGCACTTCTTACGTTCTTATGACCTTTACACATCTACAAAAACCAGATGCCTCAAAGGATGCAGCTTGTTAAAATTAATGCCTTTATTGCCATACATAATTAAGCAATAACAACTACATCTAATGACATATAATGAGGTTTAGGCTAGACAGACACACACTGACTGACTGACTGACTGACTGACTGACTGACTGACTTCCAAGGTGGGGGCTGTCATGCTGCTGCATAATAAGTGTAATGGTTAAGCTGGCCCTAACGCGAATGTGGAATAACCAGTAATTAACCATGTAAAAGGGCACAATAGAGCTATGATTTCTCTAGGCCTAAAACCTTTTGTCAAAATTAGTTTTTATTTAGAGTAGAGACCCATTATTCTGGATGCCCATTCATCAGGCAATATGCTCTTATCTGTGCCATTCTCTTCCTTTGCCAACTCCTGACGCCGCTCTTTCCACCTTGCTGCACCATATGCTTAGAACAAACTTCCTGAGGTGGTGCTTCAGGCCGCCTCTCTGTTCATATTCAAGTCCCTCTCCTAAAGGCCCACTTCTTTGAGATTGCTTTTAAATCATGAACCCAGGCCCTATCCATATCATAGGGTGATTTCAGACGTTACATTTGTCTGAAATCACCACAGACAACCTCAGTCAACCGCGGGGGGTGGTGAACGGAGGTGAACGTCTGTTTGCGCGCATTCAGATGTTCACCTCAGTCAACCACCCCCCGCGGTGAATCTAACTACGCTTTGTTCTCCCGGACCACGGCGGCAAACGAAGCGTGGTTAGGGGGAATCTGGAACACGGTGAAGGAAAAGTAACGTCTGTTACCTTACCTCCACCGCATTCAGGGGTCCTGGCAGCGGGTGGCGGCAGCGGCCAGATAGGCCACTGCGGCTGCCTGTCTCAGGGAGGGCAGGTGGGGGGGGAGCATAGGGGGTGGGGCCATGCAGCCGCACACTGCATTGCGCTGCCCGCCCCCTCCAGGAGGAGGGTGCCCCTTTAGACGTTACAGCCGGGCACTTTCACCATGGGTCATGGTGCAGCGGTCCCCACGGCAGGGGGCAAAAGGGGGAACGTCTGTTGGCTCCCCCCTTCACCCCCGGCCATGGTCCAAACTAGGGGTGGGACATCAGGGCAATTATGGGGTACCGGATTTACTGGTTACCGAATTTTTAAAAACCGGATTTCCGGATTTGTGTACCGGTTTACCGGTACCGAATTTGTTCCATTGATTTCAATGGGGAACTGTCCCCATTGAAATCAATGGAAAAAAACACAAAAAACCTCCCACCTCCCCCTCCCAGGCTGCGTGGGTGGAAGGGGGGACACCACCCACCCACCCTGCCCAGACTGGCTTTAAAAAAAAAAAATTTCCCCCGAAGTCCCTGCTAGTGCAGGCTCTGGGCCACCACCGGCAACCCGGAGCCCGCACCAGCAGGTACTAGGGTGATCCCTGGGGTGGGGGGTGGTTTAACACACACCCCACCCCAGGGATCACCCTACCTCCCCACCCAGGGATTGCCTACCTTGCGCTCCGGGCGACGGCAGCAGTCTGACTCCGGCGACCTCAGCGCTGGCTGTGGCTGCCGGCTTCAGCGCTACTAGGCCTTCCGGTGAACTTCTGGGTTTCACCGGAAGGCCTAGTAATGCTGAAGTCGGCAGCCACAGCCAGCGCTGAAGCTGCCAGAGTCGGACCGCCGCCGCCGTCACCCGGAGCGCAAGGTAGGCGATCCCTGGGTGGGGAGGTAGGGTGATCCCTGGGGTGGGGGGTGTGCTAAACCACCCCCCACCCCAAGGATCACCCTAGTACAACAACCTACCTGCTGGTGTGGGCTCTGGGTCGCCAGCAGCGGCCCGGAGCCCACACTAGCAGGGACTTTGGGGGGGGAAATTTTTTAAAGCCAGGCTGGGCAGGGTGGGGGGTGTGTCCCCCCTTCCACCCACGCAGCCTGGACTGGGGAGGGAAAGTGGGGGGGGGGGGTTTGTTTGTTTTTTTACATTGCGGCCATTCATTTGAATGGCCGCAATGTAAAAAAATTCGGTAGGGGAATCCGGTAAATTACACTGGATTACCGGGTTTAATTCGATACTGCCGGTACACCAAATACCGGCAGTATCGGATACCGGATGATCCGGTAGTCCCACCCCTAGTCCAAACCACCCCACAGCCCGTGGTGAAAGCGCCCGGCCATAATGTCTGAAATCACCCATAGCCTTACTGATTTCAACCATATTAACTGAAATAAATGAACTTACTGTATACTTGCATCCTGTAGTCCATTATTCATAGGAAGACTCTTATGTGTAGTTAACTGTCTTTGTGTCTTGATTAGATTGTACGCTCCATGAAGCAGGGACTGGCTCTATGTTGTGTGTATCTGTACAGCGCTGTGTACAGCTAGCAGCGCTATACAAATTATAAGTAGTAGTAGTAATAGATGCCACAACTCTAGAAAGTTCAGCAATCTGGATCCCCAATAGATTTTTCAGGATAGACATATATTGGGGTTTTCCCAGGAATCAAAAAACACAATAGGGTTCACTATGGGCATATATTTGCAGCAGTAATACTTCTCAGGCTGAATTCAGTAACTATTCTTTAGTTTCAGTGGGGTTATGGTATAAAGTCCCTGTCACTGATGAGATGGCAGTCATGTCAGACGCTAGTAGCTGAAGTCTGTCCTTGGCCAGAGTTAGGACTGGCATTGCTTTGCGAGGGTAAGGATGCCGCCTACCTGCACTCTGGAGCTGCACCTCCTAGAGCTGTAGTTTGTAATGCTAATCCTAACATACACCAACCCAACTGACTTGAGGTGTACCCCACAGCAGCCAGATTTAAGGTCTTATCTTGATATGTGTGGGAAATATTTTGATTAAGTAAAACCACACTCTAAAGAAGTGCATAGTTATGGTCCCATATTAAAATTAAATCTATGCAAACAAATCCTGACACTTGTGCTGAAGTCCATTGATTTCAATGGGGCCCTAAACAAGTATAAGCAACTGTTTCCACATGGATTAGATTACAAGACACAAGTGCCGCACATTTGCACCTAAAAATCATGCGCCTATGAAAAAGAGTGCGGCAGGGTTTAGACATGCGGGGACGCGCCTTATAGTGTTCGCACATTTTTTTAAAGGTGCCAATTAAAGTCCTTGAATATCGAAGTCTTTAATTGGCATCTTTAAAAATATGGACATGTCAGTTTTTCCTGACATGCCCCACCCCTCACTCAGTTAGGCCCAGTCCACCACAAACTCTGGCATTTGAAGAGGAAGTGGTAGTGGGCAGCAGCATGGATACCTCATGGTGTGCATGTGGTATGGCTCTTATTGATCCAGACCCTGAGGTAACTGTATGCATTATGAGATTTTTGCTGCTAGCAATGGTCTTGAGAAGGAAGTTTCTTGAGTCCAAACCCTTGATAGAGCCGGATTGAAAGCTTGCAAGTTTTCTTCCCATGTTACTTTAAAGCCTAGTAATTAGTAATTAGTGTTAAGATATATTAAAATTACCAAGGCTGGAAAGGGATGGAGTAGCATCCATTTAGCATTCTATTTTATTCTACTTGGATGGGGCAGGATTAAGGGATCAAGTGATTCCAGTCTTACCCCCTAATGGCCCACATGTCTATGGAAGGGTTCTGTTAATTTATAATTTTGCGATGGAACCATGGCATGAGCCAAGACCACATACTGAGAGGAGATCTCCCCAGGTGTCGACTGTCTTTGTTATTAGCTCTGGCCAGGGGTAAACTAAAGTCAAACTAAGTGTCCCCGTCATTATAGGGTGGTAACCATGGTTAGGTTAGTTTTGGCCACTGGTTACTGGCCATTGGCCTTCAGTAGCCATAGTCTTTCCTTATATATATAATTGCTCGCTCAGGGGTTAAGTGCTGCCACCACAAGCCCCGGGAAGGGCAAGGCGAGATTTGAATATGTCTCTATCTGGATGATCGGACCATGATCCTGCTGCGCTATGGTTAGTATAGCAGGTGGGAATTGGATGCCCTTAGGTATGCCTCAGAATGTTTATAAGCATGTGGTTCAGGGCTACGTGGTGGGGCTATTTGTTCCCCTAATTTAGGTGTTTAAATCAGTTACAAAATGCTGGTCATTGAGATTGTGCCCCCCATTGGATTCAACTACGAGTCTGTTGTGCCATGACTAGTGTACCATATTCCACTCGTAACTGTTCATTGAGATTGGCTGATGTGGGGGAGCAGCCTAAGGGGAAGCAACAAAATTTTTATTTTATTTTATTTGTATAATTGCTAGGAATTGCATTGGGTCTAAGAGTAAGGTAGTTTTATTTATTGTATACTGGTTATATTTTCTTAATGATTACTCTTAGTCCAATTTTAGAGGTTAGAAAGTTGTTTGTTTTTCTTGATTGAGAGGGATAGTTATTTGCCACTCCTTTTTGTATTTGTTTATGTTTGTCTTGTTTTTCTCTCTGTCCATGTTTTTGGTATATATGTTGGCAATGACCCAAGGTCACGTCTTCTTAATAAATTGAATTGAATTGGTGTGCATGTGCACTCTAGCTGCATGTGGGTCCCCGGTGCAGATGTGCCAACTGAACCTATTATTGCTACTGCCCTGACAATGTACCTCAAATCTAATGTGTTTTTCCCCAAAAAATCCTAATTATACATTGTGCTAACCCTTTAAAGAGGACTGCAGTCTGTCAAGAGCTGCATTTCTGGCTCCACTGAAATCAGAGAATAATTTATCAAAAATAAGGGTGGCCAAATTCTGCCTGAGAATTGCTACTGATGCAAATATGTGTCTCCTAAAGAGCCCCTATTCTTGCACCCAACTTTCTCTTTGTGATGACAGGAGGATAGTATTGCTTTCCATTTGGAACTCAATCATGTGTCAATGCTGCATCAGACTTAATCATGTCACTGTGTTAGATGAGGCATGGCAGAATCTCATGTAATCTGATGTAATACAAATCGTATGTTCCATTCTGTCAGCTGCTATTTTTGTTATCACTAAGCAGAAAGTATGCACAGTGAACAAAATGGAATATACTTTTCAGATGGGTAACCCAGACTCCTCAAATTAACTTCATAATTAATTCAGCATGTCACATTCTTTTTGTTATCATTTCATCCAAACTCTAGCCTCGCTGATATACTAGTTAAATGTTATTTTTAAAATGTTACTCTCCATCGGAGTTAGTATTAAAGACAAGGTTAAAAATCTTTGTATTTCAAATTATTTCACTCCAAAATCTTCAGAAACTAAACTCTACTCCTTGTTATCTCAAGGAGACATTTAAATTCAAAATGAATCTTTAGCCCCAAGAGCATTTGAGTCATTCTGGTCACTTATCTTAAGCTCCTTTGGTTTGTTTATTTCTTTGTTCATGTTTCCATTTAGGGATGTGAGAGCGAATGGGGATTTACTTGGACTGCATTTTCTTTTTTTCATGCATGTAGTCTGTCTTTTTTTTTGTCTTTGACAGCTTTAATGTCATTGTCTTTCTTTCCCACTACTCTCAAGATCTTCAGCTCCTTCCTCTTGCTATTGTTTACCTTTCTTTTCCAGTTTTGGTGCAATTGCAAGTGCTTTCTCCTCCTTTGCTGCTTTCGTTTTGGTCTTTCCTAGTCCCGCTTCCTCTGCTTTTGCCTCTGCATGCTTGACTTTTTCAGCCGTCTTTGGTTCTGGTTTTCCAACTTTCACTTCTTTTTTAACTTTTTCATCAGCTTTGATTTTCTTCTCCTCTGGACATAATAAAGAAATATGTCAAGAAGATCGTCCTTTCTTTAATAAACACCACTAAGCACACTTCTCTTTATCCAAGGTATCATTATTTATCCCTTTAGTAATGATAGTACACTCATGTAGAAGAAACAAAATATAGTTCCTGCTTGAAACAGCTTACAGTCTAAGGAACACATATGTAATATACTGTAGATATGCAGAATGGTCTTCCTGCTATAGCACAAGGCTGTGAATCAAGTTAATCCTGCTCAATCACATGGGGTATCTTTACTACCCCATGTGTGTATTTTTTGTGAAAAAAATGAAAAGTAGTGAATCTATGACTTTGCCCTCTAGGAAATGTTCACCAGCACATCAGTGAACAATGTCCTGAAAATATACATTCCTACCATTTACCATTTTCATTCTGTAAGCAAAAAACACCGTCAGCAAAAAAACTACCCCAGAAATGCATTGATTTTCCCATGGGGTACATTTCTACCAGTCAATGTTAAACATAGGATTAGAAAATATACCCCAGTGCTTTTGCATAGAAAAGTGCCCTAAGACACATGTAAATACATCTATCAACCTTGCCTGATGGCTCAAACAAAAATTGCTGTCCTTCAAGCACTCTTAATGGCTCTTCAGGAGAGGCCTACCCTCAGAGACATAGTGCCTCTATTTTTACAAATTGCTAACTTCCCCCAATCACACACATGGGGGACTGGCACTATGGCACCAACCTCCCAGGAAAAGGGGCAAGGGGTGTTTGATCAATTTACCAGAGGTTTTGCCTGCATGTAAGGGCCTTGCAGGGTGGCTGTTCTGCGGTGTAGGGAAAAGGTGAGCAGAAGCCCAGTCACAGGGGCTGGCTTCAGGGTGCCAACCCAGTCCCGGGAAAAGGGGCAAGAAGTGTTTGATCAATTTCCCTGAGGTTTTGCCTGCATTTAAGGACCTTTGCAGGGTGGCTGTCTGTTCTGCAGTGCATGTGGAAGAGTGGGCAGAAGTCCAGCCATAGGGACTGGCACCATGGTGCCAGCCTCCTCAAATATGTAACTGTGTGTTTACAGGGCATGGGGTGTGTGGGTATTTGTGAAACACACTTACTACTTTTACCACAAACAAGGATATTTGAATGGGATAACATTTAAACTCCAAACCATAACAATTAACTTAGGGTAGAAAATACACCCCAAACACTAAAAATGTTTTTACAATCATGACAATGGAGCAGGGTTAATTAGGTTTGGTTCCTGTATGCACCGTGAACTTCCTGTGTAATAAGAACTAACTCATAACGTTTCCCTGCCTCATTTTATCGGTTGGAAATGGAGACAGTGACACTGCTTTTACCTTCAAGGTGTCCTATGACTTTTATTCAGTGGGGCTGATTCAGTAATTGCTCATACCCCGTGCACAAGGTGTTTATGTGCAAATGTTGTGCTAGTGTTGCACAACTTTCATGCATCATGCGCGTACCATGCACACCACACGCAGTCTTTGAGGTCGAGAAAGAAAGAGGGTGGTTGCCATGTTTGTCTAGAAAGTAAGAAATTGAGACAAAGTAGTTCATTTCTTTTATTAGACCAACTTCAGTTGGGGAGATTATGCATAATTTCAGGCCACATGGGGCCCTTCCATGGCCATTTTCTTGCGGAAATGCATTTTCTTCATTTTCCCAAGGAAGGGCCCTGTGTGGCCTGAAAGCTTCCATAATCATCCTATCTACAGTTGGTCCAATGAAAGATATCACTTGAACTAATTTGTCTCCATCTCTTAAGGCTTCAGGATCATCCCATGCAAGGCACCACACTGCTGCAATGTGTTGTTTGCAGTCTTTATCAGAAGGCTTAGACATAGGGTGATTTCAGACGTTACGAGATCGCAGTCAACCACAGTGAACCACACTCAACCCCACAGCGGGGCCAAAGGGCCCTGAACGTCTGTTCGGCAGCCGCCAGAAGTTCACCACAGACAATCCCCAGCAGGGGACAAATATAACCACCCTTCTGGAACTCCGGCCCGGACCATCTCCGAAAGCGTAGTCAAAGCAATTTCCACCGGGAAACAACAAAACGTAACATCTGAACAGCAACCACCGGCCGGAATCAAGCAAAATGATTCTGAGCCGGGGGCAAAGCATGCAGCATCGCTGCCAGGCAACGAGCAACAACACAGGCCAGGGAGGGAGATTTAAAGGGCACACCGCAGCAGGGGGACGTGGTGGGATGGAGCGAGGCAGGAGAGGAGAACGGAGGGCGAGCGAGCAAGGGAGGAGGAGGAGGAGGCGCAGGCAGAGGAGGTGGTCATGCTGCACATGGAGGTGGTGGAGGGACAGCAGCAGCAGCAGCAGCCGCAGCCGGGACAGGCCGCCCCAGAGATGATAACTGGCCCAGGGGAAGACGCACCCCAGAAATGGGTAAGGGGACCGAAGGGGGGGGGCAAGGGCACAGAGGCACCAAGGGAGGTGGGTGGGCCAGCAGGTGGGGGACAAGGGGAAGGGCCGCGGGCCTGAGGCAACCCAGCAACCAACCTCCCCCCCCCCCGTATGACCCACAGACACGGAAATGGGCCTGGGAGCCCGAGCCCCCGCAGGCAGCAGGCGCTGGCCTGGAGGAGGAGCAGGAGGAGGAGGACCAGGAGGGCCCGTGGGAGACAGACATACCATCGAGGGAGGCTATGGGGGCACAGGGAAGCCCAGGACTTCATCAGGATCTGGGGGACCCTGGAGCACCAGCTGGAGCTAGTGGTCAACCAGAGGAACGAGCACATCTACCTGGAGATTGTGTGGGACATGGAGGCAGCGGGGTACCACAGGACCGTGGCCCAGTGCTGATCAAAAGGCAAGGAGCTCAAGAGGGAGTACAAGGCCATCAGGGACAACAACTGGCAGTCCAGCCACGGAGCCCTGACCTCCCGCTACTATGATGCCTTAGACCGCATCCTTCACATGAAGGGCTCCATTGTTGCCCCGTGCCTCGTGGGGAGCGTCATGGTCCAGGGCAGGGAATGGGCCAAGGTACCCCCTCCCCTCAAAACCCCCTTAGAAGGCTCCAGGGACCCCGCCCCCCAAGAGGAATGTCCCGGGACCTCGGGGACCAGCAGGTCCCCCTCGCACACCAGCCCCGAAAGTCTCCAGCCCCTGTCCAGACCTGGAGAATCCAAGGCCGGCACACTGGTCACCCTCAGCCAGTGGATACAGCAGGACCCCAGTAACACAGAAGGACCGGCCTCAGAGGGCTCGGAGACCAACATTGAGGGTAAGCAAGTGGGTGGGAGGGGAGACGGACCAGGGGGGATGGGCTGAGGGGGGAGGGGGCACACCAGGCATGGGGTTGCCCCCAGCAACCCCGGGCACCCAGACCATGGGAAGGGGGCCCTGGGGCCACTGGGGGATGCATTCAGCCCACCCCCACTCAACCCCTCCCATATTCCCACAGGGCATGGCACTCAACCCCTCTCAACCCCTCCCATATTCCCACAGGGCATGGCACACCCCAGCACCTACAACAGGTGGGCGAGGAGGATGGTGGACAGCAGCCCTGGGAGCAGCCAGAGGTCCCAGGTGAGGCACGCCAGCAAGCAGGGGAGGATAGGGTGCCAGGGGAGGCTGGGCGGGGGACCCAGGGCATGCAGTGCGGGGGAGGGAGGACTGGGTGCAGGGGAAATGCCAGGGGAGGGCACCGGCCACCAACCTGAGGGGGGGCACGACCCCCAGTCATGCCACGGGATAGGGGGCGGGCAGCTAGGGCGCCTAACCACCCCTAATGTGTACCCCAACAGGGCAACCCAATGGGTCCCAGCAAGCCGGCCCAGTGCCCCCAGCACAATGGATGAGGGAGCACCGGGCAAGGGTATGGTGCCGGAGGGAGGAGCAGGCGGAGGACATTGTCCGCTCAACCACCAAGCAGGGTGAGCGGATTATCGCAGCCATTGATCAGATGGAGGTGACCACAGAAAGGGCCATGCAACAAGTGGAGGCAAGGGACCAGAGGCTGCAGGCAGAGGTGCGGCTGGAACGGAGGCAGGAGCGCTGGGAGCACAGCAGGCAGGTGGAGGCATTTGGGCAACTGGAACTGGCCATCGACAGGATGGTGAGGGAGCATTCGGCCAAGATGGACTGCTCCCACAACATTGGCACCTCACTGCTCCTGCACACGAGGACCATGAGTGCGTACATAATGGCAGTCACCCGCCGGGAAACCTGCCAGCCCCGGCCCCGATACCGGGCCCCTCGGTGCCCTTACCGCCTCCGCCAACGCCACTGGCATGCCCGGTGGGCCAGCTCATCCATCTCCTGGTCCCTGTAGGCCTCTGGAAGGAGCAGCCACCCAGGAGGACCCTGGGTCCACCCGCCCTCCCACCACCGCCTGACCCTCAGGACACCAAAGCCTCCCAGGACACTATGGGGACACGGACAGCAGGGGGAGGGGAGATCCCAGAACTCCACGGCACCCACTGAGTGGCCAAGGGGGAGGTCCTGGAGATGTGGGGGATGGGGGGAAGGGGGCCTGAGGAGGGGGGACACAGCACCAGGAGGTGGGTGGTGGTGGGGGGCACCTGTAGGTGGTGGTTACAATAAATGTACGGGCACCACAGTCACCTCTGTAGTTCTGTTCATGGGCCCAGGGGCGGGTGGGCAATGAGGGGCACACCCAGGGTGCTGGTGGGGGCCCCAGGGTGGTGGAGACTGGGGTGTGTGCCCTCACGCCTCGGCCTCCTGGCTGATCCGCCTGGCCAGGCCTGCACAGATGCGCTTTGCGTATCGGTACTCCCATGGGTTCTCTGCATTCACATAGAGAGGCACAGGGCTGGGAGTGTGCCGGGGCATAGGGTAATCAGGGGCAGCCACATCGGTCTCACACACATTGTGCAGCACACAGCAGGCTCTGATCACCAGGGCCAAGGTCTCCACCGTGTAGTCCAGGTGGCCCGCGAGGCTCCTTCAGTGCTGTTTGAGTGCCCCGAAGGCCCTCTCAACCACGGTCCTGCTTACACACAGGCGGGTATTGTACAGCACCTCCACAGGGTTCCTGGCAACCGGGTACGACTTCATCAGCCACCGGGTGAGTGGGTAGGACGCGCCCCCCAGGATGCAGGGGGGCATCAGCACCCCCTCGATCCGGTTCCCACAGGGTGACAGGGGCAGGGTGGCAGTGGGCACCCCATTACGCAGACCTGCAGTCCCTGCACGGGGCCTGGTGCATAGTCCAGCCTGAGCTCGGTTGTGTGCGGCCTGCAGCTGCATTCCTGCTGTCATCACCTCCCAGTTCTCTGTGTTTTGACTACCTGTTGTCCTCGCCACCCTGAGCTGTATGTAGGCTGTCCTGTATGTGTGTTCGGTGTCAGCAGCTGTGCTGGGTCCACACCCCATGCCTCGATCATTAGCCGGGCATTGTTGTGGCCTGTGGCCTTATTGCTTGGCCTTGGAGCTCCCCTGCTTCCCCTCCCGTCCCTCCAGGGTTTGTGGGGCCCCTCTCACCTTCCATTTAGTATCAGGCGTGTGCTGGACCATGGCTGGCAGGGCTTCCCCAGTGCCCGTGGGCCCCTCCACCCCCGGTGCTCCCCATAGCTGGACCTTCCGCGAGACCATGGCCCTGTGTGACCTGTGGTATTCCCCAGCCATGCAATTTCTCCTGAGCTGCCCGGACAGCCTGACAGGTGCCTATGCGAGTCTGAGCTCCGGCCTGCACTACTTTGGCTATGAGGCGAGCGCCCGCGATTGCCGGCTGCACGCGGAGACACTGGGCCTGCGTCCCTTTCCTGATGGGCACATCCCGGAGATGAGGTGTGCGCATGTGGGGTGGTCGGTGGCAGAGACCATGTCTGCCCTCTCTGTGCAGCCTGGCTACCTACAAGGCCTGTCTGACGGAGGGGGGCCCCACCCTGGCCGTGTCCTTCTTTGGCTGTGTTCACGGGGCCCGTGGGTAACAGCGGTCCTGTGGGGCAGTCTATCACTGCCTGTTGGAGCTGGGTCACCTTCCATGGCCCCCAGCTACTGACTATGGCTTGTCGGAGCCCACCGAGGCAGAGCTGATGGCACTGGCTGGTGTGCGGTCCCATTCCAATGTGCAGGTAGGGCTCGCCGTGCAGGATTCCTTCAAGGCGTACTACCTGGTCACCCACCACATGGCACCACTGGAATACCATCGGGGCATGCTTCAGTGGCCTCACTTCATGCACCTTGCAGGCCACCCGGCCCCAGGCCCCTTCGTGGCCCCCTGCAGCTGGCTGTGAGGCCCCCTGTGCCTTCCAGGTCCTGGTTGCTGGCCCCTTCTCCAGTGGCTGTGTCCTGATCTTCGAGCCACCACCCAGTACCCCGGGGTGCTGCTGACCTTCCTGGTCCGCCTGCGATCCCTCCTGTGCCCGTGCCCCCTCCCTTGGGTGACTCTGTGACCACGGGGTTCTAGGGTCACCGGACTGCACCTCCCGGCATCCTCCCGGGGGTGTATGTGTGTCTTTGGACCGGCTGCATGGCTCCGGCTCTCCTCCATTCCATCCATCGCACCCTCACTGGCGCTTGGCGTGCCTGTCTGCCTCCTGGACCATTCCTGGGCCGCTCCCTGTTCCGTGCGGCCTCCCCCTGTGCCTGTGCTCTGCCCATGTGGGGGGTCCCCCGTTCCGGAACTGGCTGTGTAGCTGTGGGGCTGCCCGTGCAGGCTGTGCTGTTGTGGGGGTTCTGGATGCCGTTGCCTGTGTCCAGGCCTGCCCCTGGGCTGGTTCCCCCCCCTGCTCCCTGTCCCCGTCCCCTCTCCCCCCTGTGCCCATTGTGTCATGTGTGTTGTCTGTCCCGCTGTGTCCCCCCCTTCCCTTCCTTTCCCGTATGGGCGTGTATGCGCCCGGGCATGTGTGTGTGCTGTGTGTTCTACTGTGACCTTGTTCTCTCTGTGCCTGCTGTGTGTGCCACCTCAGCGGCTCTTCTTCCTCCTCCCCTTCCCTTCCCGTTTCCCTTGTGTGGGCATTCCCTGTAGGTGCTTTTGGCTTCCTTTGCCCTCAACCGACCATGTCTGCCTTCCACCCCTCCCTGGTGCCTTCTGGGTGTTTTGACCACGGCCGGGAATCAGCGTCATGTCTGTTGCGCTGCTCCAGGCCTTGGTCTGTCGGCCCGATTCCCTGCCATGATCCCGCTCCCATCATGTCTGTTCGGGGCCTCCCTGGACCACAGTGGGTAGTTGGGCGGCTTGCCACTGTTGGGAATCCACTGTGGTGAATCGGGACCGCATAACGTCCGAAAACACCCATAGTTAAGACTCTCACCATCCATGCACTAGGGAGTTAGATAATCATTAAACACTGCAAACTCTTTATAATGCTATATTTGGGAGCCATTCCACATGTCATGTTAGAACCAAATTCATGTTATAACAAAGGTGCTTTGTGCATGTAAAAGCTATTTATGATGTAATATGTTGGAACCATACCTCGTATTATAGCCAAATTCATGGTATAACAACACATGTTATAAAGAGATAGCAGTGTATTGTTATACTATAATATAGGTATAATGAATCACCTAGAGTGGTTAAAAAAAACCTCCACCTCCCACAGAAGTAAGTGGTGAAATACAAGGCTATAGGTGACTTTGCTAAGGCAAGAGAAGCCAATAAATAAGGGTGAAAAATGTAACGTGAGAGTTCTGACTTCCAGTCATCAGAACTAAATCAAAGTCACCCTGAAAAACTAGAAAAACACAATGGTGGATTATGTCCACTGGCTCCTGCCACCAAATTCAAACACCTTCGTGGAAAAGCTCTTTCTCTTGATTGGAGAGTGTGCCAGATATGAAAAGTTCACAAGCACGTTCAGAATAAAGGAGGATATGGCTACTGGATTTCCAGATACACACAGTTGTTTTGCATGTAGAAATATTAGCCCTCAACAAGAGTGTTATCTCTGTAGGCCTCAGGCTTTTCTGTCACTGAGGCAGAACTTTGTAAATTGCTGTAAAACGTGAGTCTCCTATATCATTGTATAGAGCACTGGTTCATTCGTAAATGAGGGCTCACATCTGTGAGCATCTTACAGACTACAGTTCTTTAAAGCTGGGAGATATTGTTGTAAGACACATGGCTTGGAGCACTTAATCCATAGCGGCTGTAGCTGCAACTAGGAGAGACTTGAAAACATAGAACAACCTGGGAAGGGGCTCATGTACTTGTTGTGGGTAAAAACACATATGACGGTGACATGCAACAAACCAGGCAGGGCACAGAAATCCACAATGGACACAGTCCAGGCCACGTTAGGGCGCCACAACAGATGGGTAGGTGGGCAGCCCCACGCTGATCCCAGCACCCCACCCCCCACTATGACAGGCAGCCATGACAACCCACCATGGCAGGCCCCAATACAGGCCGGGTCACAGTGTGTCAAAACATACTTGATAGCCCACTGTGGCCCACTTTATCCAGACTGGGTGGACCTTAGACTGGGCTGTGACCTAAGAGGCTTTCCAAGATGATAATCTGGACTAGCTGATGACATGGCCCAGGGAAATCCCGGGTCAACATCTGGTGGCACCTGCACACTTGCAGGTGAAGTCCAGGCCAGATCATGCAAGAGCAGTCCACTGTAACATCTGTTTTTACCCTGTGTTGTGGAACCCAAGAGGTGGGATGTTAGTGTTATTTGATCCTCATTTGGGTCTGGAAAACAAAGTGAGGGAAATAAGGTCTGGATGATGGGAGAAGCTGTGCTTATGGCCTATGGCAATAGCCAAGTATAGCTACTGAGACATTTAAACAAAGTTTTACAACATGAAAGCACTTCTATGTCAGAATACAGCAGTCAGATTCCAACAACAAAAAAGCCACAATAAAAATAATCCAGAGAGAGTGTATAGTTGTTGTGTTGGTCTCAAGTGACCAAGAGAGAGAAAGAGAGAGAGAGAGAAAGGGTAAAAAGAAACGTGACAGTGGTCTGGTTTGGCCTGCTGTGGCACGTTTGTATACAGACCCCTCCCTGCACGGGTGTGCAGGTGCCATCAGCTGTTCGACCCTGGGTATCCCAAGTTGTGCTGGCGGCTAGCCTGGGCTGTGATCCTGAAGACGCTTCTAGCCTGATCACAGTTCATGCTGGGGTCCACTCTGATCAGGCCAAAGTGGGCCACCCCCGAGTTGCCTGGGTGTTTCTGAGCCAGTCTGCCAGCCCGGGCAGCTCTGCCCTGACAGATAGCCATGACTGGCCATCATTGGCCGCCAGGGCTGCCTGTCATGGTGAGTGGTGGAGCAGTGGGCACAGCACAGGGGTGGGGACAGCCAGTCACACGTTCCCCATTCTCTCCACCCCCAACTGTGTGGCTGTCAGCCTAGCCGGGCACATGTTTGTTTTGCGCTCCAGCACAGACCCTGCCCACCTGGGGTGCCTGTCCCTGGTCATTCCAGGGCGCAACAGCGCAGTGTCACGTTTGCTTTCCCTCAAAGTTGTTTAAATATCTTTTATTGGACCAACTGCTGCTGGTGAAAATGAGCAAGCTTTTGGGCCACACGGGGCCCTTCCTCAGCTACATGCTTGAGGAAGGGCCCTGTGTGACCCAAAAGCTTGAGCATTTTCATCAATAGCAGTTGGTCCAATAAAAGATATCATTTGAACCACTTTGTCTCCCATAAAATTGGAAATATTTCTGACTAACAAAACTAGGATCTTATGCGGTATGTGGGAAAGTGATATTTACAAGTAAATCGACTCTCAGTTGTCTTGGTAATATAGTGACACATATCTCTAATTTAATTATTCCAGTGATTCCTAGATATTTCTCAAGTTCAGAAGTGGATCCAGGCATAGAGCTAACCAATATTCTTTAAAAATGGTTAATCAAGAAAATATTTTTCTTTTAAAACAGCTGGTATATACTTTTCTCATATACATATTCATGTGTCTGGCTGCCTAAAATTAAAATTTTATGTTCTCAGCATAAACTCTTGTGATGTATATAATAAAAAGGAATAATTACCTTTTGGAGGAGCTTTCTTTTCAGCTTTTTCTTGTCTTTCAGGTTTCTCCTTCAGAGTTACTAGAAATGAATAAAGATGATACTATCCTTCACAAACATTGTTGGCCAAAATGAATAAAAAGAATACCAAAAACAAAGCAATAATATCACTGAATATAAATTGCATCATGTTTGCATTTAATTCCTGTTTCTTGAAGGACTCTGGCTCATATGCATTAATTATGTAAATCTAACAAAGGGCTTCAGAATGTGGTTTAGCAAGCATCAAAACAGAATATAGGACTTGCAAAATTTGAACTGAATCTTGTCTCCAAGTGGTGGCTCAATGTTTTATTCTGATACTGTCCTCTCACTTATCCCCGATAACTATTGAGACATATTCTATTGTGACAAAGCACAAATGTCCCCTTGAAAGTTAATTGCACTTCAAGCAAGAATTATTTAGCACTATATCGGTCTCCAAAAATAAAATAAAATAAAATACTGCATTGCTTTGCATTGCGGTCTAAGTGAGCTTAAGTTATTTTAAATTTTAAAAACTCACAGGGAATGTATTGTAAATAAACTTTACTGTATAAATTTCACTTTCAACTTATTTAACTATTAAAATCATTGTTATATAACAGCTTAAACTTTTAAAACATTCTTACATATATTCACTTTAATATTTTAAGAAATTGACATACAAGTTTGCACACTGAAATACAAAAGGATCTAACTGGAGACCTGACTTGGAGTACTGTGTCCAGTTTGGGGCACCGCATTTTAAGGACAATGACAAACTCGAATGGGTTAAGAGGAGAAGGTGATAAAGGGTTTGGAAAACAAGTCGCATAAGGAAAGGTTGGATGAACTGGGTACATATTGCCTAGCAAAGAGAAGATTAAGAGGAGCACTGGAAAAATATACAGGATGAACTGGATGACCTCATGGATTTAGAGTGTTAGGAATGGGATGAAATTAAATAGTGCAGAGTGCAAGGTTATTAATATGGGTTTTAATAATAAGCATTTTAGGATGAACTCACACGTAACTCTGCTAAACTCCGATGTCCGCAGGGCCCCAGAAACTGTATAATCAGTCCTGTATGATCCCCTGATTGCTGTTGCATGTGAGTGAGACTCTCTGAGGCCGTTTTCAGACGAGCGCGGCGGCGCCCGCGCTTGTTTTCAAAAAAGCCGGCAGCGCGTTCCACACGAGACGCTGCCGCCGAATAAGCGCATGCGCGGCTTCGGCGCATCCGAAGCCCGCCGCGTATGACCAGCCTCGATCGCCGACCCGGTCAGTTCGCGGCCGGAAATGGATGCGCGTCGGCCGCGCATGCGCGTATTCGGCGGCAGCGTCTCGTGTAGAACGGGCTGCCGGCTTTTTTAAGAAACAAGCGCGGGCGCCGCCGCGCTCGTCTGAAAACGGCCTGAGTTCCAGCCCTGCTTTAAACTTGAATCTGAGGAATACATCAGATCTAAACATCAGATCCGAGTTTAAGGCTGGAAATCAGAGTGCCTCACTCACATACAAAAGTGATCTGGGGATCACTTAGGGCTGTTTATACAGCTTCCCGGGCCTGCAGACATTGCAGTTTAACAGTTACGTGTGAGTTCACCCTTAGTTACTAGCTAGGAACTCATCAGTTGGAAACAACAGAGGAGGAGCGGTTATAATTGATCATAAAATAACTATGAGCCATCAATGTGATACAGCTGTAAAAAAAAAAGAAAAGGCAAATTCTAACCTGAGATGTATTAGGCATGGTATTACCAGTAGGTATAGGAAGATATTGTTGCCTCTGTATAAGGCTTTGGTAAGATCACATCTGGAATACTGTGTTGAGCTCTGGTCATCATTGTTCAAGAAGGATGAACTTAAACTGAAAGAAGTGCAACAAAGAGCTACCAGGATGATGACAAGAGTGGAGGACTTAACTTATGAGATGAGTCAAAAAGAACTTGGCTTATTCAAAAAGAAGACTGAGGGGAGATATGATTACATTAATATACAAATATATCAGGGGAGTTAACACAATAGAAGGGGAAGGTTTGTTTAAACTGAAGGTGAGCGTGGGTACAAGGACTAATGGATACAAGCTGGTTATTATTAATAGTTAAGGTGTGTTGCACGCTACATTATGAAGCCCCAACACTCTATTTGTTCTAAAATCAGCATAATCAAAGTTAGGATTGTACGTTTTGTCCTGGAGTATCACTGGGGTAAACAGTTTATGCTGTGAAAGTCTCTGCTGAATTCGTTAGATAAAAGCTGAGATATTGCAGTTTGAAAACTGCACTTTCAAGCCTGATTTTTCATTTAGTCAGACCATCCATGGTGCATTCAAGTGCTTTGTGAAGAATTAGCCTTTTAGAAAATTAAAGGAGGCTGCCAGGGGGTGTCTTTGAGGTTTTATCTGTAAATCTGATTAGTAGTTTTAAAGTTATGGGGTTGTGAAAAAAACCATGTTAGCCTATGGAGAGAGGCGGGGCTGCTTTGCAGAGGAGCACTGCTCACCGCCTCTTCTCCTGTCTTTCTCTTCCCTGAACAGGACTCGGGGCAATTGTGCCTTGGGGGCACTGGGGAAGACAACCACCCTGATGACCCTAGCCCCCTTCCCCTTGCCACCGCTCTTTGCTGCTGACTGCTTTGCCCCCCCAATCACCACCGTTGCCACCACCTGCATCTGTGGGCTGAGAGCCTGGTCGGCGCTGGAGTCTGCTCCCTTCACCCATCCCTGCTAGTGCTGCCTGTGCCAGTCCCCCCTTGGCAGCAGGCAAGGGGTAGGCACAACCACCCCCCACCCATGCTGCTGCCATCTCGCCACTACCTCTGCTGCTGCTGCTCCTATTCACCACTGCTCCTACTCGCTACTGCCACCACCAGGATAATTTTCAAAGCACCTGTGGTGGGCACAAGCATAGTGTGGCATCCTAGAACTACAAGTCTCAGGATGTCACACTATTAGTGGATATGGCAGTGGCTTCACAAAGCACTTGCATGCACCATGGACGCTTTGAAAATTATCCTGGCCGCAGCAGTGTCTCCTCCTCTTGTATGGAGAGTGCTGGGGGGAGCACTGGGAGGCTCATTGGAGGGGGCAAGGGAAGTGGGTGCATTGGGTGTGGGTGGAAGGGAGCGAGGGCAGGGGGTGCTTTGGGTGTCGGGGGTAAGGGAGCAAGGGCAGGAGAGCAGGGGGCACTTGGGGGGGGCAAAGGAGCAAGGGCAGGGGGAGAGCTTTGTATTTTTTTTAAAACTTGGATATTCCATAGTCAAAAAACCTCTGGTTTACAAGAAGAGTTAAAGCTCTTGCAAATTCAAGCATGCACTAAAAAGCATGGAAATTGCAAGTTAAGGCTCCCATCCTAACTTTCGTGCCATTTTAGCAGTAAAGAAATTGTACAGTCTCACATATTGTGCTCACAACTTAGGTTCCATCCACCCACACTTTACCTTTGTCTTTCAGCCCCAATCCTCTTCCTCTGCAGATTGGGGGCAACACTGCTAATTCTGTTAGATCTGTTAGCTGCTTTTGATACCATTGAACATGAGATGTTGGTGACTCACCTGCAGAACCAAGCCAGGGTGGGTGGTATCATTCTTGCGTGGTTCCGTTTTTTCCTGGCTGGAAGAACTCAGTGTGTGGTGCTCGGGGATTGTTCTTCATCACCCTGAGACCTCACGTGTGTTGTACCACAAAGTTCCATCTTGTCCCTTCTCCTGTTCAATGTGTATATGCAGCCGCTCGGGAAGGTCATGAGACAGTATGCGGTGCGGTGTCATCACAATGCTGATGACACCCAATTCTACCTCTCTTTTTCATCTGACCCAGACCCAGCAGTCTCAATGCTTACCCGGTGTCTGGCGGCTGTGGGGGACTGGATGAGGGCGAGCAGGCTGAAGTTGAATCCCAACAAGACGGAGCTGATGTTGGTGGAGAAGGCGGCAGATGTGATGGCCCCTGTCATTGATGGGGTTCTCCCTCCACTGGTTCCCCAAGTTCGCAGTCTAGGTGTGCTCCTTGATCCGCAGTGCCGCATGGATCTCCATGTGGGATCGGTGGCTAGGAGTGCAATTATATCTGGTGCGTCGGCTTTGGCCGTATGTTTCAGATAGCAACCAGACCACCATCAACCATGCTTTCATTACCTCGAGACTGGACTATTGTAACGTACTCTACGTGGTGCTACCCATGGTGATGGTCCAGACACTGCAGCTAGTGCAGAATGCAGCGACCCATCTCCTTACAGGGTTGGGCCACTGTGAGCACATTACACTGGTGCTCCGGGCTCTGCACTGGCTGCCTATAGTCTTCCGGGCCCAATTCAAGGTGTTGGTGTTAACCTATAAAGCCCTATACGGCCTTGGCCTGACTTACCTACAGGATCGTCTCACTCTCTGTGCCCTGGAGTGACCCCTGAAGTCGGCCAGGAGTGCTCTTCTCAAGGTCCCCTGTGTGGCCCGGGGGGCCACTGTGGAGATGGCGTTCTCAGTGGCCACACCTCGGCTGTGGAACTTCCTCCCGGCAGAGGTCCAGATGGCCCCAGACCTCCCTTCCTTCCAGCATATGACTAAGACCAGCTGTTCCACCAGGCATTTGGCAGGGGAGATGGAGTTTAGGGAGGGGGGAGGAAGATCTATTTTTTTCCCCTCTTTTATTGTGTTGTTTTAGTTGTTGTTTCATTGTTTTTATGTGTAAGTCACCCTGAGCTGCCTGGAGCAGGAGGAGCGGGGTAATAAAACTTGTTAAATAAATAAATAAATAAATAAATAAATAAACACTGAAGCTTGGAACAGGAGGGAGTGAGCTGGCCCGTCACCCCTTCCGTTTCCTCTTTAAGAAAGAGAGAACTTAGGGAGTCCTGTCTCCCACTCCTTCTCCCCATCTAATCTACTTGGTCCCAACCCTGTAACAGAGAACTCAGGACTCCTGACTTCCAGCCTCTCCATCCCCACTCTAATCCAGTAGGCTGCGCTCCCTTCACAAACCACTCAATAGTCCTGGTTCCTAGCTTGCTCTCATCCCCCCTGCTCAGCTCTCAACCTTGTAACAGACAACCCAGAAGTCCTGGGTCCAAGTCGCCCCTCTAACCCTCTAGCCCCCACTCCCCTCACAGAGAACACAAAAGCTCTGGGAGAAATACAATGTTTATCTGTGCGTGTGTCATCTGGAACAGAAGTAAGGGTGTGTGTGAAATGACAAAAAAACAGGAAAGGAAGTGGAATAACAGGGAGGGAGGCTATTGGGGGGTCAAAGGAGAGGGAGTCAGCTATGGTAAATGGGTTAAACGATAGGACTGCTCCCCCTGGTATCCCATCAGTCTTCTGAATCAGCTGTTTCACTCAGAACCTTGCTATTGTAACTATTTCTAATTCCTCCTGTCATTCCACCCACTTACTTGATCCTGCACATTCTTTGTATTACTATTAATCCCTGTCATTCCAACCTTCCACCTACTGCATCTGGTGCCTTCCTCATTATTTCACATCCTCTTGCCTTCCCCACGTACTCTCAAAGATGCAACTGTGCTGTATTATTTCACAGTCACGTAATTGGATGCTGGAATGACAACAGTATTTATTTAGAAATCGGCATTGCTGTTGCCTCCATTCCTTCCAATGGACATTCCATTTTATTAATTTCAATGCATACCCAACTTAAAGTTTAAATTAAGCATTTGTATACAACTGTACTCAGCTTCACTGTGCTCTGGGAGGGCAGTGGGGACTAGTGGGTAAGAGGGAGGGTTGTTAGACATTACTCAGCTGTCCCATTCTCCCCAACCAACATAAAAGAATAGAGGGAAAGGAGAGGGTGTGGGGCCAGCTCATGCCCTCCTGTCCCCAGCTTCAGTGTTGCCCCCAAACTGCAGAGGAAGAGGATTGGGGCTGAAAGACGAAGGCAAAGTGTGGGTGCATGGTGCCAAAGTTGTAAGTGAGCACAATATGTGAGACTGCAATATCTTTACTGCTTACATGGTATGGAAATTAAGGCAGGAGACTTAACTTGCAATTTCCATGCTTTTTAGTGCATAATTGAATTTGCGAGAGTCTTAACTCTTCTTGTAAACTGGAGGGTTTTTGACTATGGAATAAATAAGTGTAGGCTGGAAATTAGAAGAAGGTTTTTATTAACATCACAGCAGTGAACTACTGGAATAAGCTTTCAGCGGCAGTTGTGGGAGCAAAGGATCTGAATAGCTTTAAACAGAGTTGGATAAATTTATAACACATAAGTTGTGAGGACAGAAGTGGTTCAACATTCTATTCTGATACTGTCCTTTCACCTACCTCTGATAACCATTAAGCCATATTCTACTGTAACAAACATAAATGGTCCCTCAATAGTTAATTTCACTTCAAGCAAGAGATAGTTAGCCCTACATCTGTCAAAAATAATAATAATACTGCATTAATTTGATGCTACAAGAGGAAAATTCCCCTCCCCATCAAAGAATACATTTGAACTGACGTAGTAGCATTTTAAAACTAGGGTCATAAAGGTCAAGGGTTTAAGTGTGCCTTAAGTGAGGCACACCACTGAACTTGTTTTGCATTTTCTTTTTAAAGCAGCTTATGTAAATCAAAAAATGGGTGAAAAAAGACATAGTGCTAAGTCCATTTTAAGATTTCTTGTGCATGTTGCAGGACTGTATTGGTGCCCTATGCAGTCCTGCAACCAGGGCTGGACTTAGGAATTTTGCACCCCTAGGCCCTTCCCAGGCTACTGCCCCCAAGCCAAGCCCTGCCCCCAAGCCCCAGCCAAGCCCCACACCCCCGCTGCATGTTCATGGATGGGGGAGCCATAGGTGGGGGTGCATGCACACACCCATCTAACACATATTTCAACGCATCCCCACCCACCCCCACCACGGAGATGAGTGGGGGGTGAGTGGGGATGCATGTGCAGTCATGTGCATGCTCCGCCAATGCACCGGCACACCCACGGACCCCCCCACCCAGCAGAGCCATGTAAAAAGGGCCTGTGGAGAAGAACAGAAGGTTGCTGCCTTGTAAACAAGGGTCTTCAAGATGGCTCCCAACATTCTCACAACACCCACCCTTCCAGTCCCGTATGGAATTTTTTCTTATATTCCTAGAATGGATTGGAAGGAACTGTTATTCTGAGGGAGAGAGCACTTTTTATACTAGAGAAGCTTGAGACCATCACGTAGTCTATTATTTGAATAGGGTGAGAATGTTGTGAGAATGTTGGGACCCATCTCGAAGAACCTTCTTTACAAGGCAACAACCTTCTGATCACTCACATGGGAAGTTGTTTGTAAAAAAAACAGCTTTATCTCCCAGTCCCATGCTACTGCTGGAGCAGGCAGATGGCAGAAATAGGTGAGGGAGAGGACTCCCTATGATGTGGGGGTGCCTTGCACCCACACCTCCCCGCCCCATAGCACACGCACCCCAGGTCCCCCTCCCCTCTAAGCCTCCCCCTCCTCTCCCCAGCCAAACTCCCCCAAGCCTTGCAGGTCCCTCTCCCGCAGCGCACTCACGCACCCCAGGTCCCCCTCACCTCTGAGCCTCCCCCTGACCTCCTGACCTCCCCACCCAACTTGTCATCATCACCCCCTCCCCAGGTGGGGTCCAGTCCCCATCCCCGGCCTTATCAGGGTCCAGGCCCCGGCCTGGCCTTGCAGCATGACACACCTGGACTGGGCAACCTCAGCAGGCCCCTCCCCCCAAGTTCCAACTCAAGCCTGCCTTTTCCCCTGCAGGCTCCACTCCTTTGGTGGCCAGGCTCCCTTAGTCAGTCGTGAGCAGTCCCTGCCCAGAACACACACACCCTTGCTGCACCATGCAGCACCTGCCTGCCTGCCACCGAACCTCCCCCCCTACCCACCTGAAGAAGAGAACTGTCGGAGTGAACTAGAAGAAACCGTGCGTCTTCTAGTTCTAGTCTGCTGTTCTCTCTCTCTCGGCTCGCACTGTGGCTCACAGCTTGCTCCAGACCTTGCCTCCTCTGCCTTGTGTGCAGTGCACATGCTGCTAGTGCTGTCTCAGAGAGAGTAGATGTCTCTGCACCCAGAAGGAGGGGCAGTGGGTGGGTTCACTGGAGGGCCAGGGAGGAGCGGAGGGAAGTGGGAGGGCCTCCCAGGCTTCAGCTGCAGTCTGGGCGGCAGCCTCCAGGGAACAAAAAAAAAATAGAAGCAGGGTGGCGCTGACATGGATTGTCGCCCCCCCAAAAAACGCCGCCCAAGGCCTGGGCCTAGGGGGTCTGCCCCTAAGTCCGGGCCTGCTCCCAGTCCAATAGGTTTTCCTGGTGTCCTGCTGCTGCAGTACTACTAGTAGGCAGCGCCAGGATTGTCGCCCCTCAGAAATGCCGCCCAAGGTCTGGGCCTAGGGGGCCTGCAACAAGCATAAGAAATGTTAAAGCGGTGTTAAAATGGTGTTAAAGTTGAATTAGTGTTATGTCTGTTTTCACACCCAATGAGAGAACAGCCTGAATTATATTATATATAATTACAAATTATATTTGTAATTTAAATGTGGGTCAAAGCCTTCTCATCAAATTCCCGGTATGAGCATCTTCCAGAGGCCATGTAAGACCTATTTATTTGGCAAGGTAAGGTTATGGGTATTTTATGAGTAAATGTGGTTTTATTTTCTTTATTTTATATATATTTTATGATGTTGTTAGCCACCCTGAGTGTTTGGAAAAGGAACGGATTAAAATCCAACAACTAAGGCCTCCCCCGCATGTTAACCCAGCGGACATGTGTTGGGGTGACTGTGCAAAAGTGGTGGTGGGCACACTCGCACTCCACCCAACATCTCCACCCGCCTCCATCCATCTCCATGCATGGAGCAATTGGCAAAAAAGCCGGGTTGCTCTGTGCATGGAGATGGGTGGCAGTGGGTGCAGATGGGTGTGCACCCATCTGACACCTCCTCCCACACATGGCCAACACGCAACATGCACACAGACTGCCCCCCCCCCCCAACCCTCCAGTCCATTCAGTGATCACAGGACTGTAAAAGCTAGGATCAACAATGAGTTGGGGGAGAAAGCTAAAGAGGTTTTGAAAGCATCTCAAAGTATATTAAAAAAAACAGGATGTCAATGAAAAGTATACCGGATGTTTATCCTACTCACACCCTGTCACTCTAGCATATATATGTAGTAATAGCAAGATAGGAAAGGTCTTATTCAGGCATCTTTACCTTGCTACAGACAAAAAGCAAAGCTACTCTTAGGAGACAAACCACACATAATGTGCTAGAATGGAAAAGATGGTGCAATACACAAAAGCAAAACATGAGCATCTATTTTGGGATATGGTAGAAGAAGCAAACGGTGAGATGGTAAACATTATCTCAGAAAAGTCTCCACTAAATTGAAAACTGATACACAATTGAAAGGCTTTGTTGAAGACAAATCCATGAATCCAATTTTGGAGAAAAGGACAATGAAAAACTCAAATACAGCAGTCACAGGCTTTAGCAGAAAACTCCAGCTATTTGAGAATAGCTCATGGGCTTTCTGTGTGACAAAGCAAGAGAACTATGCAAGAAATACTTCTGAAACATTTGGTACTGGTCACTGTTGGACATAGGACACTGGGCTAGATGGCCCATTCGACTGGCACAGTATGGCCATTCTTATGTCCTTTAAATGTATATTTGGGTTGAACGTAACAGGTCTAAGTAAAGACCATATTTCCATACCAGAAGATGAAAAAATTGCACTAAAGACAAAAATATATAGAAACATAAAACTATTCAAAATATATTAATAGAATTACCTTTGGGAGGTGCTTTCTCTTCAGGCTTTTCAGATTTTTCTTTGTATATCACTAAAAATAAACAGAGATGATACTGAATTTATTTACAGTTAACTTAAAAAAGATTGTTACATCTAAGGCCCTTTTCAAACAGGCCCTGTGCATGGGGGGATGGATGGATGGATGGATGGGTGTTGCAGCAGGTGTTCCCATGGACACACACACACCTCCACCCATCTCCACACACGGACCATCCGCCATTGGCGCCCATTGCTCCATGTGTGGGTGGTGGGCGGAGGTGGATGGAGTGCGGGAGCGCACGAGCACCCCCTACCCACCCACCGTGGCATTCCAACAGACGCCCCACCCAGCCACCGTGGTTCTCCCCCCCTCCCCCACATGGGTGAGGACTGGAGGGGGGGAGCGTCTGTCTAAAAAGGGTCTAACATTGGTGAGCACTGAGGGTCTGATCATACAAAGCAGAACTTCAGCTCATAGTACTGAGTGCCTAAGCAGAGATTTCAAATTCTGAAACAATTTTGTATAGTAGTTCTTACTTAACACTCTACAATGGAGGAATGCAACATGCAACACTTTACTGACAATACATAACCCTTTGTACGGCTGCTGATTGAAGAGGACCTTAGAACACAGTTCCATAACCCAAGAAACCTCAGAGCCAAGAATTATGTCCAATTTATTTGGAAATAAATGGATAATAAATGTATAATCTTTGATATGTGGAAATGGGGATAGGAATGTCCAGAAGAAATTCTAGTCATATTGTGCAATTGGATTTTCTTTAACTGTAGTACAACCAAAAATGGATTTGGCACAGGAAATATCTGTATGGTTCCTCTCTCCATCAGCTCCAAACAAACTTTTATGGTAAATTTAGACTTTCCTTTGTCTATCCAATTGACATTACGAAATTCATGGGGAGGGATTGAGTGTTCCTCCCATTTAGTATAGCACTGATCACACTGACAGACCAATAAAGAATAAAAAGCAAAAATATTAACCTCAAAAGCAAGACTTAATTGATATTTCTCTAAGTGTTATGCTCATTAGTCTAAAATGCCTGTGGGATGGTATGCGTGTTGTAAAGCCTGGAGGCAAAGCCTTCTACAATGTCTGTGTAAAGCACTAAACACATTTTGGGGCACAAAAAACAGAGAACTAAAAATAAAACTGCAAACCCAGAGATTTATGCAAGATTTGACAGGAATTTCGAAACCATGCAGAGACTGCAGCTCTGCCAGTCTTAGCACAGCCCACACTCTAATGCAATAAATGGTAAAGGCAAAGAACCAATTTTCCTCCGGACAGAATGGTGCTAATTTCAGCATGAAAAACTGTTGAACAAAGATAATGGCAAAGCTCTCTCTTCAGCTGACTTTTTGTTTCTCAAACAGAGCAAAAAGAATAAAAGTGAAAATAAAACCCAACACCAAATAAACCCACATGCGAGTTGGAAAACGTGGCAAGGAAGTATTTTTTTGCACAAGGAGGAGCAACTGGCAGCTCTGACGTGTGAGAGCAGAAATGAGTACAAGAGATTTTGACTTAAAAATAAGTTTCACAGCAGTGGGAGCGGGGGGGAACGATGGGTGCTTTACAATGGCAAATACTCCAGTTCGCAACTAGTAAGACTGGCCAGGCAGAACTCCATTTATCTTGTGGAATGGTTCTTCTGAACCCTTTGAGCTCTTCCAGCGTACAGGCCAGCCAAAAATGAGGCTGCAGGTGAGAATACTTGACTGATTAAGCTTTCTACATTTATGGGTTAAAGCTAGTTCAGTCAATAGTGGCTTTGTCGATAGTACATCCATAACGGCCTAGCCTGCAGGTTAAGATCCTTTAACCCCTGCAGGTCTCTGAAAATACTACAATGTAATTATGCCAGAAGGTATCTTTAAATTTAATAAACTGAAATGAAAAATGAGAATAACCCAGCCTTGCAGCTACTGCCTGCCCACTAACCTTAGGCAAGTCATTTTTTTACAAGCCAAGTACAATATGATTAGGTTTCCTATTATCATCAATCAGCACTGTAAAAAGCAAGTGAGTAGATTTTGTACCTGGGGGCGGAGGGGTGTGTGTAATGCCATTTCCATAGCAATCCATGGGATAACCATATAATGGCAGTAAAGCACTACTCATGGTTGTCACTGAAGCAGCTCACATGACAGTAGGTATCTGCGGGGATCACTGAGATCACAGAAAATGTCAAAATGTATTGGTCTAATCCATAGTTCATTGAAATAAATAGAAAAGTCCCCATTGACCCCAAAGGGGTTTTCATTTGTTTCCATGGGATACCATCTTCCAGTAGTTATACACATTCTCAGTTTGGCGGCTGTGGGGGATTGAATGAGGGTGAGCCACCTGAAATTAAATCCCAACAAGACAGAGGTGATGGTGGTGGGGAAGGCTGGGGGAGTGGTGGCCCCCATCATTGATGGGGTCCGTCCTGCCCTGGTATCTCAGGTTCAGAGTCTGGGGGTGCTCCTTGACCTGCAGCTCTGCCTGGATGTCCAGGTGGCGGCTGTGGCAAAGGGGGCATATCGCCAGTTACATCTGGTAAGTTGGCTTCGGCTATATGTCTCAGACTCTGATCTGGCCACAGTCATCCATGCTTTTATTACCTTGAGACTGGAATACTGCAACACACTCTACGTGGGGCTACCCTTGATGCTGGTTCAGAGACTGCAACTGGTGCAGAACATGGCAGCTCAGCTCCCAACGGGATGGGCACATTACACTGCTGCTTCGCTCTCTGCACTGGCTGCCGATAGTCTTCTGGGTCCTATTCAAGGTGTTGGTGTTGATCTTTAAAGCCCTAAATGGCCTGGGCCCTGCCTACCTGCAGGACAGCCTCAACCTTCAGATCCTGGATCGGCTTCTGTGGTCGGCCAGGGGCGCCCTCCTCGAAGTCCCCTGGGTTTCTCAGATGTCGACCCTGTGGAGGGCGTTCTCTGTGGCCACACCGTGGCTGTGGAACTCCCTCCTGCCAGAGGTCCGCTTGGCCACCGACCTCCCCTCTTTCCATAGACAATATAAGACCTGGCTGTTCCGCCATTCCTTTCCTGAGGGTGATGGAGTGGGTGGGTTAGGGTGGGGTAAGGGGTTATTTGTTTTTATAGTGAGATTTTAATTGTATTATTGTTGTTTATTTTAACCTGTTTTAACATGTTGTTAGCCGCCCCGAGATGCTTTTAGCAGGAAGGGGTGGCATACAAATTTTATAATAAATAAATTATCTAAGGTTGTTTTACTTTCATCTTCCAACTCTACCAGACATGTAACTGGCTTTCTAACTTAATAATGGTAGTATGAGAGCAACTAATAAAGAAAAGTCAGGCTAAGACAGTCCCAAAAGATAAGTTGTGCAAATGCCCTATGACTGCACGAGCTAGGTGAAGATTTTTCTGTTATTATTATTAGGAGGTGGAGTGTGTGCGCAGCTGGGAGGAGTTGGGGGAGGCGAGACACATACTGACTGACTGCTTCCCAGAGCTCATTGACTGCCTCTACTCTGTCCCAGGTATATATTCAGAGGCTGGGGCCCCCTTGGGCGGCAGCCGAAGGGCAACACCTAAGGGTGTCGGCCGTTGTCGGGGCCATTTGCGGGGCTGAGGTGGTGGTGGCACCCCCCTCTGTGATGGACATTCCTCTTGCCACTGGGGGATTTGCTGAGCCAGTATGGCACTGTCAGTGCTGGTGCTGGTGATTGTTGATCCTCCTGTATGGCTGGTAGCTGGGCCTTCCGTGGCAACTTGTGTCCCAGCATTATAGACTCTGCAACCCAGCAGCTTGTCGCCTTGCTCTGAGAACCTACCCAGCTTGGTGGGTGAGCCCTGGGGAAAGCGGAGTTGCGGGCTGGATTGTGAAACGTTCTGCTGCTCTGGGAGTGATCCCTGTGGACTCCTTTTGGAATTGGATGCGAGCAACGGCGATAGCATTTGTGGAACAATTGCCTGTTTGATAGCCGCTCGACCGAGGACCACCAGATTGGCTTTGGCTGACTTGTCCCTGCCTTGAAGGGTTTAAAGTGTGGATAGACCCTTGGCATGCACGCCGTGCGCGTGCGCATTGTGTGTGGTCTTAGGCACTAGCGGGATGTGGGGTGCGCTCCTGCCGCTTTTCCTTTATTCCATCACCAGTCCCCGTGCCATACCTCCCTAGTGCCCTACCTGAATTGACTGCTGCCCTGAATACCGAAAGATCTTCTTGAAAGTAAGGACTCAAAAGATTTTTGATTTCTTTCCCTTTATTGTACTAGTTTTACATTTTTTGCGCGGATTCTAGTTGCTGTAGAACCTAGTCTTGTTTTGTCCTTTTTTTGTATATATCTTTCTGAGTGGGTCTGGATCTTCGAGGGTGGGTTTGAGTTGTCGAAGTTAGTGATTAAGGAGACTTCGCAACCCTCCCAAGGAGGAGCTCAGGCCCTCCTGTTTTGGTATATGGAGTAGCTATAGCTCCCATTGTTATCTATATTCAATCTCAAAAGATTGAGAGTTTAGTTCTGTTTTTTTAATCTAAGAACTGCACTATTGTGTAAGTTGATTTTACTAGGGGCAACAGTAGCATAGCTAACCTATGGAATTAAGAACTAGAACTCTATTTAGGTCAGTTTCTTTGGCAGAAGAAATAGAACAGGCGGAGATAGCTCTTTCGGCCCATAAGGTTCTTATGCTCACACAGCCAAAAATGACCTCTTTTTTTCACCTATGGCCAAGGGGCACGATGACTATCAGATGGTTGAAGAACCCCCAGACCTAATCTACTATGTTGCCTCTCCCTTGCATGTAGATTCAGCTACAGATCAAGGGAGCGGCTTTGTTAAATTTGAACACCAACTTAACGCCCTCTATCGCAAATTGGAGGATCTTGATGTCCGCATTGAAATAGATATAGACACGAGATTAAAAGAAATAGAGGAAAAAATAACGCCATCAAATACACTACTATTTGTGATGAAGGTGTTAGTTGGTGGACTTTGGCTTGAGTTCAATTCCTGGACTGGGAAAATAAATTCAGGGGCTATCAATTGTCAGTCCAAAAGAGACTTCGCTATGCAAACTGTTAGTGACCATAGAGATCAGGCTGATGAGAGGGTGGTGGATACCTCTCTAGAGGATGAAGTTCCCCACCACCTAGGAACTATGGAGCCTAGTGCTAATGACGAATTGGCTGGTGTAAATGAGAATACAAACCTGCAACATGTGGGATTCTCCTGCCCTCTAGAAGCTATCCAACCCTCCCCCCAGAAATCTAATAAATTTGTATTGTTAAGAGAGAGTGAAGGTATACTCTCCTCCAAGATCTGGCCCCAAGACACTAACCAGAGGTGGGCAGCTGCTTTGCATTTTCATTTTAATAAGAAAAGAAGATATAGGGTTTTTTTGTCCAGGGAAAGGTTGGATTTACAGTTATTCAGGGAGTATTTACAAGCACAGATGAGGCTGGATATAGCCATAGCAGAGATATATGATTTAGCCTCATTAATAGACAGAGGCCGATTTGCTCAATGGGAATTATGGTTTTGCTCCAGGGACCTCCAGGATAACATATGGAGGAATAAGGCTAAGCTGAAGGGGACAGGAATTTTTATACAAAGGGTGGAGAAGACTTTGGCTAGAAATATTGTATATAAAAGCTGTACTAATAGGCACCAGTCGATTCTAACCAGTACCATATCGGTACTATTAGTACCATATCGGCTATCGGACAGACCCCCAGGAGTGGCTTGTCCTAGACAGAACAGGACTACCTGAGCCAATGGAATCGGAAGGGGTACCTTTTCAAGAACTAGGGCTTGAGGCAAATATAGACAAGACTACCCCCCAGTTGGAGGGGAATCAGCTAGAAGGGACAGCCTTTGACTTTTCCCTGTTAGAACATACGGTGATCCATAGACCCCATTTGGAACAGGAATTAGGTACTGGGCAAGTTGGAAAGGAGGGAATTGCCAAGGCTGATAGTGACCCTTCGAACCTAGAGACTAGACTGCTAAAATGACAACTACCCCCTGTTGGGATATATTGTCTATCATGGAATATAGAAGGCTTGAAAGCCAAACTTTTGGATAGGGAATGGAGAGATTTTATCCAGACTTATGATGTCGTTTGCCTACAGGAGACATGGCTTTCTCAATTAGATTCAACCTCCCTGAAGATTCAGGGTTTTGTGGTACATTCTTTGGCCAGAAAAGGTCGCCAGTCAGGTGGGGTGGCCACTCTTATAACAACAAGGATAGGAACACCTGTCTGTCTAATAGATACCCCTTTGTGTAACTGTGTTGTCGTAGAACTCAATTTGCAGCCGTGGGGTAGGTGTATTATAATAAATTTATATATCCCCCCGGAAACTTCGTTGTACTACGAAGAGAGTATATGGGATCAACTTAAGGAACTAGTGGCTACATTGGAGGGCAGTTCTAGAGGGATACCAATACTCTTGATGGGGGACCTTAATGCTAGAATTGCGGATTTGGATGAGCACACAATAGATTCAGCTCTCCAATCTCTGCTCAGACTCCCCCTTAGGAGGACGATGGATTTAGTGGTGAATAGACATTTATTATTTATTTATTTATTTATTTAATATATTTATACCCCGTCTCTCCTGAAAACAGCTCGGGGCGGCTAGGAAAAGACTGGCCCCATTGCTAGGTGACCTGGGGTTTCTTATAGTTAATGGGAGAACTCTTTCGGACCCTTTTGGAGTCTTTACTTTTGACACTACTATGGGAATGAGTGTATTAGATTACATATATTTACCTTGTGTGTTCTTTTCAAGGATTAAGAACCTACAGATTATCCAGAGACCGGAAGGGAGCCATTTCCTCCTGGCCTTGGAAATTACTCATGATAGCCCCATTCTGGAGAAAGTAGAGAAGTTGTGCCCTCCGGAGAAATTTCCGATGGCTAAAAATTCCAAGGCCAATATTGCAATAGCACTATGGCTTTCTACCCCAGATTGTATAGAAGCAAGGTCTGTCCATCTTGATATAGAAGATTATTTAATAGGGATGGGCGAACAGATCGCGGTTCGGGTTCGGCCGTTCGGTTCGGCCGCGTTTAGTTCGTGTGTTCGGGTTCGGCCGTTCGGGTGGATCGCCGAGTTCACGTTCGGCCGTTTGGTTCAGACGCATTTGGTTCGGGTGTTTGGGTTCGGCCATTCGGGTGTCGGCCATTCGGGTGGATCGCTGAGATCACATTCGGCGTTTGGCCTAAAAATATCGCGAACGCGCGGGAAGCCGGAAATCGCACCGGAAACCGGAAATTCATGTACGTGTGGAGCTGTGAGGTGAGTGGGTGTGTGTTTGATTCAGTGGCTGCTTGGTTCGTGTGTTTTGGCTGTGATTGTGTTGGGTTTGGCTGTGCTGTGTGTTTGGGTGGTTGGTGTGTGTTGTGGGTGACTGTTGGTGTGTGGGTTTTTTGAAAAAAATAATAATGAAGAAGGCTGTTCACATCCTCCGGCTGGGGGCACATTTGCCGGTGGAGGAGGAGGAGGAGGAGGAGGAACAGGTGGAGGCCGCTGCCCCTGCTACACCTCCCGTGGCACCGGTGGCACTGGCTTCCTCTTCGGACGAGGAGGAAGTGGTGGGCTCTACTGCCATTCCTGCCAGGTTTGTAAACCTTTTTTTTACTTTTAAGACAAGAAAGGCTGTATCAGTTAGAGCGAGCTCAGCTCACTGGCGTGCGGGTGGGTGCGTGGGTGGTGGGCATCAGTCAGGCACAAACAGTGGCCAACAGCAGGTGGCAGCGGATGTCTGCCACAGAGAGAGAGGGTACTGTAGTGTGGGGGACTCTTCCAGCAGTCAGGCATGAGCATCCCCACCCAAACATGTGCCAGGCTATCAAGGGTCTCCACTCTCCAGTTGCCATCCCATTCCCTATGCACCCCCAAATAAGGGCAGTCTCATTCCTCCAGCCAGGGTCACATCTCGCGTCGCCATCCCTAGCACCCCAAGGAGGGCAGCAGGATTTGCACGTGCCAGCCAGGGGCTTTCTAGTTGCAATATCTAGCATCCCCTAGCACCCCTGGGAGGGCAGGATTTGCACGTGCTTTTCTTTATGGTTTTTTTTAGTTGCCATCCCTACTAGCACCCCAAGGAGGGAGGATTAGAGGCATCATCATAAATGCATGATATTTACTTGGTGTTCTTATGTATTCCCATTTCAGAGAGGAATCGGATTCTGGCCCCGGGCCCAGCCCTGCTTCCAGGACCAGGCCTAGGAAGACGACTCATCACCGGACCCCTAGGCGGAGCTCGCCAGCCTCACCCCCAGACATTCGGCGCCAGTCGTCGGATGTCTGGCGGTTTTACATCCAGGGCGACAGAACCGCCACATGCAAGGTATGTCACGGGGACTGGAACAACAGGGAATGAATTGCCCTCTGACCTGTCAGGAACGGAAGTCCCCTGCAGAGAGAGATTGGATGGCCACCCAGTCCACCCACTCGTGGAGACAGAATGCAGGCAGGGCTTGACAGACCATTGGTCTGACACAGTATGGCACTTCTAATGTTCCTTTCTTTTTCTGCTCTTTCTAGATCTGCAATAAAGTTTTCCGCCGGCAGAGGGAGGGGACAACATCGGGACTTCTCGCTCCCACGAAATGCGGACCCACGAAATGAAGGTGAGGCGGGCGGGTGAGGAGGACTCCTCTGCAGCTGCGTCCATGGAGCCGCAATGCATGCAAAAGGGGGGGAAGGCGACCAGGAAAAGGAGGCATATAAGCCCTTCCCCTCCCCCCACCTCAAGCCTCAACGTGGAGACCCCCAAAATCCCGGAGGACACCGAGATCGAGGCCCTTCGGCACCCACCCACGGATGCCTGCTGAAGCTGGCTGCTGAAACTAAAAGCCCCTCCGACCACCAGCTCCTGCCATCTCCTGTATGAGATTCTAGTAGCTGTATGAGATTCTGCCACCTGCCAGTCAGAACTTCAGCACACAGGGATAAAAGAGAGGACATGTAAAATTAAGCTCATAACAATAAATTTGAAAACTTTACTTAAAACTATTTACAAAACAAGAAAAACAACAACAACAACAACAGCAGCAACAACAACATTTAATAAAACAAAAGCAAACATGAAAAGGAAACTTATAAACAAGCTAAGAGTGACTCAGTCTCTGCCACTGGGCCTGTCCCCCGGTATTTTTGGGAAAGGCAACAGGCCTTGGGGTGGCTCGCAGTCCAGAGGGCCGGTGGCCACCATGGAGGGGTCCACCACGCCGTTGTCCATGGAGTACTCCAACACCTCTGCCAGCTCGTTATGCCACCTGGAGACTGCCTGGTGGTAGACCTGCATGTGGCGCAGCTCAGCGGTGACATACTGTCCATATGCCACCACCCTCTGCCGCTCCGCCTGCACCGCCTGAAACTCCGCCACCAGGCACTTCTCCAGGTCGGCAGAGGAGCACTGGACCTCCTACACGTGGCCCCGGGTGCAGTGATGCAACCTGGCAGCAGGGCAATCAGATAGGCTAGCAAAGACTGTGCAGCGCAAGAGAATGAGAGCCGGTCAGCGTCACATAGGCTGGCCGAGATCGTATGGCATTGGCTAGCCATAGGCCTGCTGGCCAGGTTACAGTTTGTTTCCTACTCCCACCCTATGTCCTGAGGTCAGTCAGATAAGGTGGCCGAGGCTATCTAGTATGTGAGAGAGAGAGAGAGAGAGAGAGAGAGAGAGAGAGAGAGAGAGAGAGAGAGAGAGAGAGAGAGAGAGAGAGAGCGC
>QEPC01002874.1:1864293-1904379 GCA_003113815.1 Sphenodon punctatus
TTGGCCTTCCAGTGACCTGACAGAGTGACAGTTCCCCCTCCCTGCTTGGCCTTCCAGTGACCTGACAGAGTGACAGTAGACCACGTTCGTTTTAGCCACCCGAACTCAACCGAACACAATCCGAACTGACCGAAGTGTTCGGCCATTTTGCCGTTCGGTGTTCGGTTCGGTCGTCCGAACAGGCCAAGTTCGGGCCGAACACCGAACTTCCAAACCGCGTTCACCCATCCCTACTATTTAATATTTAGAGAACATTTGGGGAATATATTAGCCCAAATGGGCCTATATTTTATTAGACCTCCAGATGGCACCAGAAAGAGGAGTAGTCACAAACTGAACTCCTGGTACGATGCTGATTGCAGGAAGGCAAAAGCAGAGCTGATTAGGGCAAGACAGAAATGGTGCAGCTATACGGTGGCCCCAGATTGGGTGAACTTTATTGCCTGTCAGAGGAAATATTTTAAGCTTTTAAGGAAGAAGAGAAGGTTAAAAGCCAACCAAGTGTGGGCAGAAATAGTGGTAGCAGCGAGTACAAACGATTCCCCTGCATTTTGGAAATTGGTTAATAACTGGTGTAACCCAAGACCAACTGTGAGTGAGTTGCCCATAGAAGAAGATTGTTGGGTAGCTTATTTTACTAAAGTGTTCCAGCGGAAAGACCTCCCAGGGGCGACTTTATCTTACTCCTTAGAGATTAGGAGGGGTGATGGTGACTTTGTATTTGTTCCATTGATTACAGAGGGAGATGTCCTCCTAGACCATGTCTATTTTATTACTTTGTAAAGTGCCAGGTACACTGCTGGTGCTATATAAATGTTTGTTAATAATAATAATAATAATAGTGATTAATAAGCTGCGTCCAGGCAAAGCCCCAAGAATAGATGGGGTACCATCTGAATTGTTTAAGAATTATGCAGTACGGTGGGCCCCCCTGTTAGCAAAATTCTTTACCCTTATCAACCAGACTAAGCTTATTCCTGATGAGTGGAAGAAGGCAGTTATCATCCCTATATTTAAGGCAAGCGACTCAAAAGACCCGGCCTGCTATAGGCCGATTAGCTTGCTACCAATTACGGGTAAATTGTATGCGAGAACCTTGCTGGTAGCACTAGAACGATGGGTTGAAACATCTTATAGGTTAAACAAAGAACAAGCGGGGTTTAGGGAAAATAGATCAATAACTCATAATATCTTCATTCTAAACCACCTTGTAGATAAGTATGTGAATATCAAACGGGGCAAACTCTATCTTGCGTATATAGACTTTGCTAAGCCTTTGACTCTATCAGCAGGGATCTCTTGTGACTTAAGCTTCAGCAAATGGGGATTCCACCCGAACTGTTAGACCTGATAATTAAGCTCCATGAAGGGATGGAGGCGGTGGTCAGGATGGATACTAGAGGTGGATGTACGAGAACTTTCCCTTTGGAACAAGGAGTAAGGTAAGGATGTTTGCTTGCCCCGTTACTATTTAGCCTATATATAGATGATTTTGTTCTGGTTATCAACAAAGCAAATAGTACGCCCCCCTGTATAAGAACAAGACCTCTGGCGATTCTTATGTTTGCAGATGACATTGTTCTCTTATCACAATCTAAGCGGGGCCTGCAGCAATCCCTTACAGCCCTCTCCAGCTATTGTCAGAGGAATACCCTGACCATCAATGCTAAGAAGTCAACGGTGATGAGCTGTGGCAAACTCGCGAGTTAGCTACACGTGGAGGGTAGGCTCTCAAGTGCTGGATTATACCCCACATCATACGTACTTGGGAGTGATGTTTTCTGCGAGTAAATCGTGGAGAGTTAATAATGAATTCCAAATGAACAAGGCTAATCAAATTGTAGTGGGGATACTTAAACTTGCCCATGCAAAACCAATGGTACCAGTGCAGCAACTTTTAGAAGTATATAGGCTAAATGTTATTCCCTGTTTAACATATGGAGCAGAGATTACTATCATTGGCTAAAAGAGCTCCTTGGAATTGCCCCAAATCGCTTCCTTAGAGCTCTTTTGAAAGCCCCAAGAGCAACCCCATTAGCTATGTTAAGAGCTGAAGTAGGTGTCATCTCAGTTTATGCACAGCTAGTCTTCCGTATGTTGTCTTCTTGGTGGAAAGTGGCTTTTGGAGATCCTGCTCCTCTTCTGAAAGAGTGTTATAGAGAGCAAAGGGAGTCTCTTGGAGTCCCGCGTTATGCATGGATAAGGCATGTTAAAAATTATGCAAAGGAACTGGCACTCCCAGTAGATGGAGAGGAGTTACCACTTGTGACAATCACGAAGCACGAACTTAAGCTTAGAATAACAGATTGGGCTCACAACAAGGACCTCCACCTTCTTACCGTAAACAAGATTTCCCAATTGTATCCCAAGATTAAAACCTCAGTGGGATTGGAAAGCTATTTAGAACAACTCCAGGATCCTAGGCTCAGAAGAGTAATAACTCTGTTTAGATTTAACCTGGAGACATCAGAAGTGAGGGGCAGAAGGGATTTAATACCCCGTGATGAACAGATGTGTAGATATTGCTCGCACGTGGATGAGACTCTTGTCCATGTGACGTTAGAATGCCCAAGATATTAAACCCTCCGATTTGGATGGCTAATCTGATCTTGGAGGATTCAAATTTAGAGAGTGTGCTAATAAAATGGAATGTCTAGCTAAGCTCACTGAGATAAGCCAGATAAGACTACTAGCAATGTTCCTTTTGTTAGTTGAAAGGGAGATGAAACTTGATATAGTAGATACCTTTGACATTGACAGCACTCTCAACTAAACTGAAGGGTTTTCCTTTTTTCTTTCTCCTTTTTGTATTGTATTATTATAATTATCCTGCAATTCATTGATTTTTGTATTGTTAAATTCTTGAATTGTTTTTAAATTGTTAAAGCAAATTTGCTGATCAATAAATCTTACAACATATTATTATTAGGAGATGGTTTCTAAACTCTGGATGCAACCTGTATTTTGGTGGGTTTTTTTTAAAAAAAAACACCATGTACTCTTACACACACAAGAATAAAATAACTAGTATTAATAATTATTATTGTTATTTTTGAAAAATCACTTCCATTTCACAAGGAGAAATACAGCACTTCTGAGAACAGATTTCTGGATCCAGTTCACACATTCCTCCCACAGTACAGGTTATGTATATGTGAAACACTTTACTTGTCTTTCCATGTGTAAAGATATAAATGTATGTGCATACTTATGTGTCTATCAGATGATCCTCCAGTGGGAATTGTGTGTGTGGAATAGTGTGTGTGTGTGTGTGTGTGTGTGTGTGTATGTGTGTGTGCGTGCGTGTGTGTGTGTGTGTGTGTGTGCTGTAACATCAGAGGATCTCACTGTAAATAATCAGGTCTCTATTCTGTTGACATTTCAATACAGTGACACAGATTTTCTTGCACATGGCTGGATGAGGTTATCTGGATCTCAGTCATCGGGATGTTTCATCCATCCAGACGCACTGCTTGTCTTGTGGGTGAACAAAGCAAGCATCTGGATAACACGGGGCAGTTACAGGAAGCTGGAAAACACAACGTAACTCTACCACCCTGCTGCAGCTGCCTCAATATCCATCCCCCACTAGCAGAGAAACACATCTTTGAAGTGAATATATTATCTATCAAATTTGGCTGCTTCTAAACGAATCCAGCTGAGCATTCTGTTTTGTTTGGATACTTGCTCTGGATATTTTGGTTATGAAAAAAACCAAAACAAACAAACTGAAAGAACAGATCATAGAATCATAGAATCTTAGGCCCTTTTCACACGAGACACCCCCACCTATCTCCACACAGTTACTTTGCATGGAGATGGGTGGTGAATGCCACGGGGAATGGGTGGGAGTGCGTGCACGTTCCCGCACTACACCCACCTCCACCATCACCCACACACAGAGCAATAGGCTCCAATGCCTGATGCTCCATGGGTGGAGGTGGGTGTGCACCCATGGGAATGGGTGGGGTATACACCTACCTCCACCTGCCACAGCCACACACCCATCCCCCCAACCCACAGTGGTCCATTTAAAAACAGCCTTAGAGTTGGGCCCTTTTCACAGACACTCTAACACTGATAAAATGGGCGCTCTATAGGTGCCCTGAAACATGTATAATAAAATGTAACACCCATTTTATCAGTGTTACAGTGTCTGTGTGAAAAGGGTCTTGGAAGTGACATCATAAGTCATCTACTCCATCCCCTGCTCAATAAAGGAAATCCACAGCTACAGCCAGTGGCGGCCCTCGCCTGAGGGCACCTGGGACAGTGCTCTGCCCCCGCTCTCCCCCCATCCCCCCTGGTGCCGCACTGACAGAGCGCTCACTGACTGAGCGCTCTGTCTCTGCTGGCAGCTGAAACTGACATCAGAGCGCCACGCTGCTCTGACTGCTGCAGTCAGAGCAGCGCGGCCCTCCGATGTCACTTTCAGCTGCTGTCAGAGACAGAGCGCTCAGTCAGTGAGCGCTAGCCTCTGGGCGAGTCAGACTGAGCCTGCCGGGCAGCCTCAGTCTGACTCACTCCCTTCTGGGACTCCAGAGTGTGGAGTCCCAGAAGGGACAAACTTGAACTGAACGCGAGCCGGGCAGCTCAGCGTTCAGTCCAAGTGTCACCACTGGGAAATCAAATTTCCCGCCAGCCTCACCTGGGCGTTCAGTGGAGGCGCTTGGTGGCAAGATGGGCTGCAGTGTGCATGCTTGAACTTTTGAGTATGCGTGCCACAGCCCATCTCCCCGCCGAGTGCCTCCACTGAACTCTGAAGCGTGCAGCCTCACCTGCCTGCCGCTGCCTCCAGTCTGTGTTCGACTCCTGCAACGAAACAGTGAGTAAAGGACTCGGGGAGCAGAGACTGAGGGCCTGGGATGGAAGGGGGGGAGGGTGTGCGAGTCTGGGAAATGGGCGGAGGGTGGGTGTGCACCCCCCTCCCCCACTCCCCAGTCTCGCACACCCTCCCTCCCCTTCCATCCCAGGCCCCCAGCCTGGGGAGACGAGACACTGGGGAAGGGGGGGTGAGTAAACGTGGGGGGGACTTATTTTAAGCTTGATGTGCATGTAGACTGTTTTCTTCCATCCAATGTTAACCCTGGGAACTCCTTGCTGCTGGGTTTTGCCAGTGTTTTGCCAGTGTTATGCCAGTGTTTTGGGGTTTATAAATGATTTATTTTAAACTTGATGTGCATGTAGATTGTGTTTTCTTCCATCCAAAGTTAACCCTGGGAACTCCTTGCTGCTGTGTTATGCCAGTGTTATGCCAGTGTTTTGGGTGATTCCCTGTGTTTTGGGTTTACAAATTATTTTAAGCTTGATGTTCAGGTAGACTGTGTTTTCTTCCATCCGATGTTAACCCTGGGAACTCCTTGCTTCTGGGTTATGCCAGTGTTATGCCAGTGTTTGAGGTTTATAAATTCTTTATTTTAAGCTTGATGTGCATGTAGACTGTGTTTTCTTCCATCCAACGTTAACCCTGGAAACTCCTTGCTGCTGGGTTATGCCATGCCACTGGCCTACCATCCCCCTGGCTCCGCCTACTGTCCCCCTACCTCCGCCCCTCGGCCCGCCGGCCTTACTGCCCCAGTGCCCCTCCAACATCAAATCCCACCAGCCGCCCCTGGCTACAACATTCCTGACAGATGGCCGTCCAGCCTTGGTTTGAAAACCTCCAGCGAAGGAGAGCCCAGCACCACCCTAGGCAGTTTGTTCCACTGTTGAATGGCTCTTACTGTTAGGAAGCTCTTTTTATAATGTTTAGCTGAAATCTGCTTTCTTGTAGTTTGAGCCCATTGGTTCTAGTCTTGCCTTCAGGAGCAACAGAGAAGATGGCCTTTTTTACATGGACGTCACCCACCCATGAACACCCATATACACCCATCAGATCAGTGGGAGAGCATCTAAGTAAACATTCACAAGTGGATGGATGCGCATTCTCGACCCACCCACCAACACCCATGGAGCAGCCAGGAAGGAGCCGGCATGTTCCGTGGGTGGATATGGGTGTTCAACACCCACCCGTCCATGTAAAACCCAAAACACCCACAGGGATGGGTTGGCCGATACCACAGAGAGATGACTAGAGAGGCCACGCAGGAGCCCCCAAGCAGACATGCCCACCAGGAGAGATGACGGTCGCCCGGCCAGGAACCCTTGAAGGAGAACAGAAACATGACAGTGGTGCACCGGTTCCCAAAATATCTGGAAGGAAAGCCTGCGACAAAACAAAAGGAGCCAGCACTGCGACACGCGCGAGATGGCCAGGGTAAGCTAAGGGACCCTGGGACGCCCAGGGGAGGGGGCTCAGCCCAACGGCACAAGGAGGGTAGGGAAAGATGGCTAATCACAGCATGCCTGTCCTGTCACAGGGCTGAGGGCACACTGCAGCACCGGATCCACCCAAATCCCCCAAGCCCACCACAGCCACGGGGCACAGGGAAGAGAGCACAACCAACAGCGAGGTAAGAGCGAGGGTACCCCAACAACATGGGAAGAGGGGACCTGCACGCCAATACCAGAAACCACCCAGAGGGAACACAGGGAGGGCAGCTGACAGCTAACCGTTACCACCCCGCCACCAGGAGAGCACCCATACACAGGAGCAATGCACCATCGGGGAGATGGCAGAGGAGGGTCTCTGTGACAGTCAGGTAATCTGCCCATGTCCCCCTGGGGGAGAGGGGAAGGATCCCCCAATGGGAGCAAAAGGGGGGTGCAGGACAGATGTTATCACCCATGCAATACCCTCCAATAGGAGATGACCAGCTTCACTGTCACCACAGCTACTGGGCGGGCCCCAAGCCACCAAACTGGAAGGCCCTCCACACGCGGTACCCAAAAGGGTGAGCCCTGGTTGAGGAGGAGACCCGGGACTTCATACGCGTGGGTGGGGGGAAAGGTCCAGCACGACCTAGTGCATGGCTACAAGACCAGACAGGTCTATGAAGCCATCGCCCAGGAGATGCAGCAGCAGGGGTACAATAGAGATGTCACCCAGTGCATGCAGCAAGCAAAAGGACTTGAGGTCCAGATATAAACATATCAAGGACAACAATCTCAAGTCCAACCATGCCATGCCATGCAGACAATGGAGTTCCATGATGAGCTGGACCGGTTCCTCTGCATAGACGGGGATATAGTCACCTCCCGCTTACACTGCACCGCTTTTGCCAGGGGCAGGCGGAGGGTGCTCACAACACACACCCCTGCCCGACACACACACACACACCCGGCAGAGCAGAGCGAGGCCGCTGTCCCTGGCGAGGCAAGTCAGGATGTGGGCTGGGGCGGCCCTGTCATACAGGGGGAGGAGTAACATCATCCTCCGTGTGCACCCACAAAACTCACAGGGTGACAGGCCACGGAATGGGGGGGTGCACTCAGAGTGGACGGACACCTGGGATGCCTCCCAGGATGCAGAGGAATACGATCCAGGTAGGAGCACAACCATGGCTGGGGTGGGGGGGGAGGGTCCCAGCCAGGGCCCAAGCCAGGCAGCAGAGATCAACTGATGGATCACTATTCCCATTACAGCACAAGGGTACCTGGAGGTTCACGAGGAGGAGATCGCGGAGGAGGAGGTGGTTGAGGAGGAACCGGTGGTACCCCTGAGACCCGGTTATCAGAACAATGATGGTAGGCCAACACGGACAAGGGAACGGTTGCAGGTGGTGCTGGGGCGATGGAGTAGCATACAGGGCACAGAGGTAGCCCTCCGAGCAATGCACCCACCATGCAATACAGGGAAGAGCTGGGGGCCACCACAGTAGGGGAACTGAGCGACACGGGTCAACATCCCCTGATAGGCATGCAGATGTGGGGTCACGAGAGAGGAGGGACCATGAGACGTGTCCACAATGGGGTGCTGGAGCAACACGGCCCCAGGAGAAGGCACGCTCATATGGGGCCACCACTGTGGTCTGACACAGAGGATGGGAATACGGGGAATCCACCCTGTTGGTCGCCATCCACACAGGGACAGACAGGGAAGGGGAGCCGGCAGCCCCAGTGGCACAACAGGTGCACCACTAGGGGTACAGGGTATGAAAACGGCAAACAACACAACCCTTGGGGTAACATGTCTTCCACAGAAGAGTGACCCGGTCCTGTGAGGGGTGCTGCCACCCACAGCACTGAGGAATTGGGAGATGCGGGTTGGGAATTGGAGGAGAGAGGACCTGGGCAGGGAACTGCTGGAGGAAACCAGAAGGTTAGCCAAGGTGCACTCTGAGGAGCTCGCCCTCACCAGGGATGTGCAAAGAGGGGAGGGGGATAGGGTCTGGGAAATATTGGCAGCAATGCTCAACTGGTCCCGAACCGAACACCTGTGGGACAGGTGCCAGACTACCACCCTCCACTGCGAGATGCACCTCGACAGGGAAAAGAGGGTGAGGGGCCATGGCAAACTGGAGGGGACAGCCTCACAGGCCCTGGACCTCATGGGGGAGGCATTGGGGGCCCTGCAGCATGAATCCCAGTGCAACATGGGCTCTCCAGGCATGGATGGAGGGAAGGCAGCCGACTATTACCAGGGTGCCCTCCCACTGGTGCAGGTTCCCCCTCCCCAGCACTTTGACCAACCCTGGTTTCCCCAGCAGCACCCCTCCCCTAGCCTTGTGCACAAGGTCCCCTCCTCACATAGCCCCACAACAACAGCCTGTGGGGCTGCCCTTCCAGCCCACACCCCTCCCGGTTCCTCAACAGCTGCCTCAGAGGCCCCTCCTCCAGGAACCATGGCCTCCTCAGAACATCCCAGAATCCCCAGGTGACCAACCACCCATTCAGGCTGCCCCACCAGCTCTGGTAAGCTGGATCACATATCTGTCTCTAAAGGGAGTGGGTGGGGAGCTGCATCACGAACTGCAGAGGAATGGGCAGAGGAGATGCAGCATGGGTATCCATGGAACCCCCAGAGGGCTACAATCAGGACTGTGGTGTTGGGGTTACCTCCCAGGTACAAGTGTCACTCTTACCGTATACTCTAATATCGCATGGTCCAGTACCTGAGCCCGGAGTGGAACGGCTGGCGAATGACAGAAAGCCCGGGATGTCAGGCTGCTGCTTGCAGCGGACAGCAGCAGCAAAGGCCCACAGGGGGTCAAGCCCCGGTGGAGCGCCAAAGCGGGGACGTGGAAGGCCCCCCCAAAAATGACCCCAACCCCTTGTAAATAACCCCTCATAAACAAAGATTATACAGTACCTCTATGTCGATCGTTATGTTAAGGGGGCTTCATGCGTGGGGAGGGGTTTAGAAGCAGACACACAGGGTCATGTCATGCGCAATACAGGTGTGGGACCTATACCGCTCCTGCCTGCCAGAAGGCAGTGGGGAAATGACAAACCACCCATGAAAGAGTACAGGCCTGCACACTGATACCACAGTTTCACTGGCTATGCTAACCGCTGGTCGGTGACAGCCCAAAGCCATAAGCGTGACTAATGCCATGGCTGCAAGCAAGTATGTGATCCCGCTATGCGGAACACAGCTCATACAGGACTGGGGAACCCCTAGTACCAAATCAAGAATACACATGGAGGATGTAGTCGGTTCATATCTGTGTTTATTAGTTCAGGTTACACAGGCCATGGACAGGGGGCATTCAGATGTCAGGGTTAGTTGCCTGCCAACTGGGCAACTATGCGCTTACAGAGAGCATCCTTGTTCTCCTCCGATATGCACCTGAATGCCCCACCCTGGACATGTTGGTACAGGGGCACAGGACTTGCTCGCTGCACCAGTGGGGGGTTGTCAAGGGCAGCTCTGCCGGTCTCACAGATATTATGTAGAATGCAGGCTGACACTTCACGGATGGGGGTATGCTCGAAATTGAACTGGCTCCTGTTCCTGAGTAGGTGCCAATGCATCTTGGGCTGGCCAAAGGTCTGCTCCACGATGCTTCGAGCAGACGACAGACGCACATTGAAGGTGTGCGAGCCACAGGATAGGCCCTCATGAGCCACGGGCTCAGTGGGTAGGTGGGTTCCCCAAGCACCACCGGAGCCATGGCTACTCCCTCAATCACGCGGTACAGGTTGAGAGCAATCTCACCATGTCACGCTGGGGTTCTTGCCGCAGGACCCCCAATGCCTCCCCTATGAGGTCAAGGAGCATAGAAGGGTGACACCCACAGAATGTGTACATCATGGCTCCTCCCTGACTGGTCTGCGTACACGTCAGTGAACAGGCACCTGTGACCCACAATGGCGTGGAGATCTATTGAGAATGCCTGCTTCCAGTTCAGATAGTCTGTCTTGACGTGTAGAGGCTGGATGATAGGGATGTGGGTACTGTCTATCGCTCTGATACAATGGGGGAAGCCCATGTCCTCAAAGTCGCGGATTACAACCTCAGGATCCTGGAGCTGGATGACCTGCTCAAGTAGCAACTCCACTATCAGGTCACACACATCGTGGAGCACCCTGTTAATGGTAGCAGTCCCCACTCTGAACTGCTTCCCAACACTCTGACATGAACCCGGGGTTGCCAGCCTCCACACCGCCATGGCCAATCGTATCCCTGGGGGCAGCGAATACCACATATTGGTAGCTCTCCTCCGGAGATGTAGGTTGAGGATCTCACCGAGCCAGATCAACAGGGAGCAGTTCATGCAGAAGTGGTCCATCCATTCCTCGTCTGCCCAGGTAGCCAGCATGTTCTCCCACCATTCATTGGTGCGTGAACGCATCCAATTCGTCCTCCGAGTTGGGACAGTCACACGACGGCCATAAAGGTTGAGGGGCCACCAGGACAAGCCGCATGTGCTGGGACACTGCTGTTTTGAACAGGGCATGTCAGCGAGCATCTATCCTCCTCGCCCACCGCAACAATGCTGCTCGGCGTATGTTGGCCGCTCTCCTGCACTGTGTCCCATGGTTGTAGAAGCAGGGCCCTGGCAGGAGTAGCTCGGTCCATTGCTGGAACACTTGGGCCAGGATCATGAAGCAAGTGCCCAGGACCATTATCAGGATGGCTCTCTCCTCTGGGGGCTCTTCCTCAGGCAGCATGGTACCACCAACACACACTCCGTGAGCACACACCACCAGAAACTGTGATGGATCACCACGCAGTTACCCGACTAGCCTCTAAGTGAATAGGTGACTTGCCCCAAGGCCTGCACCACAGTGAATGTGTCCCGCTAAAGCATCCAGCCAATCACTGGGCTGAGCACTAACCAACCACCCGGTTGCAGCCTGTGTCTCCAACATGCAAGCCCTGTGCACCCAGCACACCCACATCGTGCTTCACATGTCCCCTGTTGGTCAACGGCTGTCCCAAGGTAATGGGGACTGCTGCCACAGGCGAACCGCAAAGCACACCCTCCTCCCCTGTGCTCTGCATGTACACCCAGTATTGGTGGGGTGATGGCATGGGTGACCCGGGGTCCATGTTTTGGTTGTGTGTGTGCTGTGTACTTATTGAACACCCTTCTGACCCGCACCGTTTCTATGCACCCTTTCCCCTTCTCCCTCTCCATTCTCCCTTTTAGCTACTCTGGTTGTGTTCCTGGCCATGCTTCGCCTGGGACAGATGCTGGCTAGCTCCAGCGTGCGGCCTCGGAGCTCCGTGCTGGGGCATGGCTGTACAAGGAGATCAGTGCGTGTGCTGGGTGGGGGGGCTCTCCCCTGATGTCTGTTTGGGGTTCCACGTTGTTGGGGCTCTTGGATCATCCTAATGGCTCATCCCCTCTCCCTCTCTCCCTTAGTGCAGGTGATGATAACAGAGCAGAGCAGGAGGAGGTGCTCCAGCTCCTCCTGTACCTCCTACATCAGGTGCACCAGCTCGACCGTGCCCAGGCGGATTGTTGGAGTCGGGTATGGGGTCGTCATCCCTATTGAGGTTGGGGATCTGCCTCACCAACCCGCTCCGTGCCGGCTCCCCAGACATCTTGTCCCTATCATGTGTACCGCTCTGTTTCCCTTTACATTAAAGTGGTTTTGCTCACTTCCCAAGTAGTGTGTCTTCTCCTTCCCTTTGTGCTGTTCTCTTGTGTGGGTGTCTCATAATGGTTGCACCCGGTTGCCTGGCAGGTGCAGGGTATGTAGCACCCCCCCTCAGTGGATGTGCTGCAGCTCTGTCGGATCCTTTGGGGCTGACCCTGGGTTCCCTGTCTTGGGGGTTGTGGCCACTCGGCTGACTGTCTTGCCTTCCTTATGTCCCCCTCCGGCCCTGTCTTGATGCCCGCACTTCCCTGTGGTCCCTTGGGCCGGGGGTCCATCCCCTTGGCTGTTGTCCTGGTGCCTTGCCCTCTCTCTGCCTTGGTGTTGGTCTCCCCCTTCGCACATCCGTTGTTGGTGTTTGGAGAGCAGCAGCAGCTTTGCTGGCAGTTGGTGTGTTCTGGGGTCCCACCCTGTCATCCCCTGACAACCCAGCTGTGGTGTGCACTTCCCTGTCACCATGACTGCCTGTGTTCCATTCCCAGCTTATTTTATGGGGGTCTTGGGATTGTGTGTGCGGGGGGTTTGCCGGGGTGTGTGTGTTTGTGTTAGGGTCCCCTGCTCCTTCAGGGCTCTGACTTTCTCCCCAGTGCCCTTTCCAACCCTGCCTCCCCGCTCCCCCACTGCGGTCCCCCCACCTCCTTGGCCATGCAGCCCTTCCCTGTGTGGTTGTGTTCACAGTTGTGTGTGGGCGGGTTCTGGTTTGTGGGGGACTCCGTGGTGCCCGGCTGTCTGGCCTCTGTTACGGGGCTGGCTGGGGCTGCTACTTTGTGTCTCCTGTCACCCCTCCATCCAACCCCTTCTTTTGCCCTCAGTCAGCCATGTTGTCACGTCACTGTGCTGGGCGGGGATTCCCCGCCATTCGCTATCTTGGCTGTCTGTGTAAATGTCATGGGTGTTTGCACGATGTCTCCCAGGGTGGGTGTTTGCCCACTGGGTGTTTGTTGGCCCCTCCCCTTCCGTCCCACAACCCCCCGCGGCACTGTCCGTGTAAACGTCTCCTGGCTCGGCGCTGCCGGGTGTTCGCTGGGTGTGCTCACCTACCCAGCTCCACCCAGCTCCACCCACCAGGCTGGTGGCAGTGCCCGTGTAAAAAAGGCCTGTGTCTGCTCCATGTTCTATGTGACAGCCCTTCAGATTTTTGAAGACTGCTATCATGTCTCCCCTTAGTCTTCTCTTTTCCAAGCTACACATACCCAGCTCCTTTAACCTTTCCTCATAGGACTTGGTTTCCAGACCCTTGATCATCTTCATCGCCCTCCTCTGAACTCATTCCAATTTGTCAATGTCCTTCTTAAAATGTGGTGACCAGAACTGGACACACTACTCCTGATGAGGTCTGACCAGCACAGATATGTGAATATTCATTTTGGATGTGGATGTTATTAGATATCTGAATAATATCCATGAATACAAAACTGCCTACTCATTTCACCACTAATCCCCACCCATCCCCACGCTCTCTGTTCCAACCTGGGGCCGCACTCCGCATTCTGCCCTTTCCACCACATTGAATGCAAGGACTGGAGTATTTGGAGGGGAGAGACTGGAGCAGGTCTCCTTACTTTCTCTCTCTCTGCTTCCCGCCTCCTTTAGCTATCTCAGTCCTAGGGCTGAGTCAGATGATGGACCAGGACAGGAAACCGACCCTGACACCTGCTTATAAGAAAGCTTTGGGTATCCCACAGAGTATTTGAATGCAGGGGTGGTGGTGGTGGGGAGTCACAATTGTAGTTAGCATCTTATATAGCGTTTTTTATCTTCAAAATGCTTTGCAGTCACTAATTAGTCTGATTCTAGGTAAAATTTACTTAGCAACCATGCTCACTCATTATCTTATTTCATTAAATGTAATGTTTCACTTTTTCACCTCATTACTTTTCTTTACATTTTAACATTGAACACAATTAGGCAATATTCCATGTTTCACCTGAATGCCTGTCTAATATACTTATGAATTACCATTTAGTTAAACAATAGTTCGGTCTGATCCTCTCTTGCTTTACACCTGATGGAGTCATTAAATCCTGTGCAAGGGGGATGCAATTTTTTTATAAAATCAAGATTTGGGGGTCAGATCTCCCCACTGGTGTAAGTGAGTGTATTTCAATGAAGCGCCGCAAATAGAGAGCCAGTGTGGTATATCATAGGGTGTCAATAAATATCACAGGGAGGGGGAGGCACCCTCAGCCAGGTCAGGTCCCTGAAAAGAATAAACATTCCCGCTGATTGACCTGGTTGGGGAGGGAAGACCAGAAGATGTGTGAGGCCAGCTTACTCCACCCCCACGCTGCAGCCAGTGGCCCTCACCCCTCAATGATGGGACGCCATGGCTGCCAATAACAGGCAGTCAAGTGCCAGGGCCAGGATGGGAGTGCTAACCCATGTGCTTGCTCTCTATGACCCATAGCCCACCTGTGGGCCCGGTTCCTTCCAGGCCCAGGATTCTTGGACAGCCACCTAACCAGTCGGGGCCTGTAGTGGGTTCACAACATCTGGTGGCCCACTAACAAATATGTGGGTATGGCTCTGGCCCAGGCAGGCCATAGTAGGCCATACCAGTCAGTGTCCTGTCTATTAACTCCCAATGTTAGTATATCATAGGGAATAAAGTGTTGGACTTGGGCCTAGGAGACCAGGGTTCAAATCCTGCCTTAGACATGAACTCAGTGGGTGGCATAGGAAAAATCACTAGGGGCACTTTTAGATGGACATGGGGCTGATCACCTCCAGAGCTGCTCCAGGAGTGCACCCCTGCATCTAGCCCCACCTGGGTTGGGGTTTAAATGGACCCATTCGGTTCTCCGGCCCATGGTTCACCCACACAGGACTCTCCCTCCTGCACTGTAGAGTTGTGGGTGGATCACCTGATGCTCTAGGCTGCCACCTACAACTCTATGGCATTGCTTCAGGCAACGGCTGGCTGGAAGCATAGCTGCAGCTTGTGTCCGCCAAGCAGATGAACCACAGTTCTGCCTCGGGCTGGTACCCCAGGTCTGTCTGGTACACTGTGCTGACAGAGCCCCAGGATATTACAGAGCACAGCTAGCAACACCGGAGAAGCCTGTCTGTCATTTTACACCCTATGTCTCAGCCTCAGTTCCCCAACTATAAAACTGGAATAATTTTTTTTAAACAACAACAAAAAACCCTCACAATGTGGTTGTGATGGTAAACTAGATATGGACTGTAAAACACTTGTTATCGAAATATTTAATAATAACAACTATGTTACACCTAGGTTCAAGAATCAGGCAATTGCATTTAGAGTCCATGAACAGGAATAATTACCTATGGGTTTTTCCTTCTTCTTGGGTTTTTCGTGTCTTTCAAGTTTCTCTTTGTGTGTCACTAGGAAAGAATATTAAATGAGCTCTCAGGATCCAAAAATGTAAAGCATGCTACCAAGATATAATGGGGTGCCAAACTGAGCTATCTGTACTGCACATGCTCAGTGTGACCAGGGGCACCAGCAACAGAGCTGTTAAAAGATCCTGAATCAGACCTGGCCCCCAAATCATGAGTGCGCTGTTAAAATCACCAAAACATTTTTTAAAAAACAAATTATAAATTTGGGGGTCTGTTGGTTGGCTTTTAGTTTTTGAATCTCTATGGTTCATGTTTTCAAGCTTTTCTGGACATCCATGAAGAGCTATAACATTTGCTTCATATAATTGCTTTATTTTAATAAAGCATAACTATTGCTTTATTTTCAATATAAATAATATAAATATATTAATATTAATACATATATTGTATACACATTTAAATATTAGTATGACATATTGTATATGCTATATATTATATTATATATATATTAGTATAATAATAAAATAGTCAGTAAAGGTACTTTTAGACAGACATGGGGCTGGCCGCCTCCCGAGCTGCTCCAGGAGTGCATCCCTGCATCTAGCCCCACCTGGGTTGAGTTTAAATGGACTCAGTGGGTTCCCTGGCCTGTGGTTCACCCACACAGCACTCTCCCCCTGCTGCACCATAGAGTTGCGAGTGGATCGCCTGATGCTCTAGATTGCCACCCACAAATCTATGGCATTGCCTGGGGCAATGGCTAGCTGGAAGCGCAGCTGCAGCTTGTGTCCACCAAGCAGATATAACTGCAGCTCTGCCTCAGGCTGGTGCCCCAGGTGTGTCTGGTCCACTGTGCTGACAGAGCCCCAGGATATTACAGAGCACTGCTAGCAACACCGGGGCAGCTCATATGTCGTTTTACACCCTATGTGTCAGCCTCAGATCCCCATATATAAAACTGGAATAATTTAATCCTAGGCCGATAGATGGGGTCTAACTGGCCCGAGATGGGTACAAAATAATTAATAAAAGTTTTTTAGCAAACTTCTACTACTCCATGCTCCATGACTTTGTCAATCATAATGGGCTTAATTGCCCTGTGGTGTTTCATGCCCCTTCCCCCCTTGTACTTTTTTTAAATTAAGGTTTTTATTCTGATGCTGCTGGGGGTCAGTTTGACCTCAACTGAAGTGCATGGGAAACTGAAAGTACCATGTGCCTAGGGTGCTGGGGGTAATATAGACACCCTCCAAATGCTATTAAAATAAATAAATATTTATTATTTTTAAATGCTTAAACCAGAACTTGTTCTTTCCTTCTTTTTCACAACAAGTGGAAATAGAAAGAAATATAGCATTGTGTCTGTTTTCATTAATGACATTTTCATGTGTAAAAAAATATCACTACAAACGCTTTTGGCGGTCTATTATATCCCAAATTAAAGAACTACTTTACAAACATAAATTGAGTTGTATATTTGCAGTTATAACCTTACTGGTGTGAACCTTCAACAGTGTATTTTTCATCATAGCTGATTGCAGATTTCATTTTGAAAAATACTTACCAATCAGCTATATGGGGTCATTTGGACCCCTCCATTTACTTGTTAAGTGACCCTTTTGGTCAGTAAGGGTTAACATCAAAACCTGTTTGCAGTAAGGTGGTTATCTAAAGGCAGATCAGGAGACTTCATGGAGCCATCTCAGAGAAATACAAAGTGTGCTAATGATGCCTCCATTTACTTGCTAAGTGACTCTTTTGTCAGTAAAAGTCAACATTAACATTACATTGACCTTTTTACAGTAAGGTCTAATTATACAAAAATAATTAAACAGAATCACTAATTGCTTAGTAAACACTTGGCACCCCAATTGAAAACTCAGCTGCTATTCCTGTGTAGTTGGTAGTGTTAACATTGGGTGATTTCAGACGTTACGGGGCCCTTTGGCCCCGTACCGAAATCACCGGCTTCATTCCCCCCCGGGGTCGCCCCGTCACGCCATATCAGACGTGCCGGGGGGATCCCGGCGGGGAATCTGGGAGGGGGCGGGGCCGCACGGCGCAACGTGCAGCCGCACGGCCCCGCCCCCTCCACGCACCCCGCCGCCCGCCCTCCGAGGAGACGGGCGGGCGGCGGGGCCATTGCGGCCGCCGCGTCGGGCCGGAAGCGCCATGGCCCGGGATCCCGCCGGGGATCCCGGGCCGTGGCGCGCGGCCAGACGTTACTTTTCGTTGGTCCCTGCCCGGGGTCCGTTTGACCACGCTTCCCAGGACATTCCCCCGGCTAGCCCGGGAAGCGTGGTTCAAACTGACCCCATGTGGGGATTCACCGTGGCGAACATCTGGCGCCCGCCAAACAGATGTTCGAGACACGGTGACCACAGGTGGGTATTCACCGTGGTTCACCGTGATCTCGTAACGTCTGAAGACACCCATTGTGGCCATTGGGGGATATTACTGACCCCTGCTGCCTTTTGTTTATTCCTATTCCTGTCCTCCCCTGACAAAATCTTGATACAGTGTGAATTTTTTTTCTAGACAGCTCTTGTCCTTTTCAAATTAACACCACCACCACCACCCCTGCCCTGTTTTCTTAACAAAATGTGGCTTAATTTTGGTCTGTTTGTCCCTAACACAGGATTAGTACAGTGGGCATGTCTAACGTGCTAGAGTTAAAACAAAACAAAACAAAAAAAACCTCACAATGTGGTTGTGATGGTAAACTAGATAAAGACTGTAAAACACTTGTTATGGAAATGTTTAATTATAACAACTGTGTTACACCTAGGTTCAAGAATCAGGCAATTGCATTTAGAGTTCATGAACAGGAATAATTAATTACCTGTAGGTTTTTCCTTCTTCTCAGGTTTTTCATGTCTTTCGAGTTTCTCTTTGTGTGTCGCTAGAAAAGAACATAAAATGAGCTCTTATGATCCAAACATGTAAAGACTGCTACCAAGATATAATGGGATGCCAAAATGAACTATCTGTACTGCACATGTTCTCTCTCTCTCTCTCTCTCTTTCTCTAAGGCAAAACTATTCATTGTACTTATTATTTGCAATTTTAAATAAATTCGCTCAGTGTGACCAGGGGCACCAGCAACAGAGCTGCTAAAAGATCCTGAATCAGGCCTGACCCCCAAATCATAAAAGTGCTGTTAAAACCACCAAAGCATTTTTTAAAAACAAATTATAAATTTGGGGGTCTGTTTGGCTGACTTTTAGTTTTTTAATCCCTATGGTTCATGTTTTCAAGCTTTGCTGGACACCCATGAGGAGCTAGAAAATTTGCTTCATATCATTTCTTAATTTTAATAACACATAACTATTGTTTTATTTTCAATATAAATAATATAAACATATGTAATATAAACATATGTAATATTAATACATATATGTATGTACATTAAAATATTGGTATATTATATTGTATATGCTATATACTATATGATATATATTACTATAATAATAAAATAGTACCTCTTCTTTCTGTATTTCTAGCCTATTCTGCCATCCTGTGGAAGACTTAGGGTAAAAACAGAGGAGGAGGTGGTCCACTACGGCCTGCATTTTCATGCTTTGGCCCATGAGCCACCAGCATGTCTGTTGAGGGCCCGCCAGATGTTGGCCTAGGAAGCTGTGTTGGGGGGCCCCTCTCTGCAGCCCCAAAATACCACAGCCCTGGATAGGATGCAAGTTATGTCCAAAGTGCAGGTCAGAACTACATATGACATAGGAGTTCGAGGCATGACTACATTGGAGAGTGTGAAGAGGAAGGTGTATGGGCAGCCTGATTCTACAGTGAATTACGCCACTTTCAGACACAAATTCAGGAAAACACTTATGCACACATTAAACTTGAAGAGTGTTTTATGTGCGTTCGTGAGTAAGGATGCTTTTCTGAACTTTGGCCCTAGGAAAACTGGCTTAATGCAGTGGTGAATCACAGCTTTGCATCTGCAAAAATCAAACTCATTAGGTTTTCTGGAGCTCCAGATGGATGTGAACTGTGAGGGTTATGGGCTGTATAAGGCTTCTTTGTTAAAAAAAAAAAAAAAGCTGTTAAGGGAACATTGTTCCTACATACAACTGTACACAAGGCCAAGAGACCAGTGACTATTCAACCTCTGGCTTTGTGTGACAATAGAAAGAATGCTACAGACTACGCAAAAAGCAAACTCTTGCTCTGACCAACTGTCAGCCATTTATAGAGGGAACTTATTATTCGCTACATCTATCATGTTATTTCCCTAACTATCCTCTCATCAAATCATTTTTTTAAACTTCACCATAGAAGCGGATTAGAAATTAAAACAGGGTATTGTTTCCTTTCTGTAGATTCAAATCTTGTAAGTGAAATGTATTTAAAGTACACAGGCATGTATTGCAGTGACAAAACAGCAATTTTAGGAGCATTGAGCCTCTGCTTATAGGTGGGAAGGAAAGGAACGGATTTACAGGAAGGGGACTGCATTATAGCTAGATAGATAGGCTATTTATTTAAGAATAGATAGTCATGTGTCGGAGATTCTCTCTTATGTAATAGAAATCTCTTTACTGGGACTTCTTGCAACATGTAAAAACATCCCAAATAACCAGCTGTCCTAATTAAAGGAGTGGAATCCGTCGTCACAATTATAGCACTGGGAAGAACTATTCTTAATGCTCTGTCCCATGTAAGCAGCTATCCTGATTCTCAATGTAATCTAGAGAAGGTGGTTGCTGTACTGTAAGAGAATGAGACAAAAGTTCAGATGAGATCTTTCGCTGGACCAATTTCTGTTAGTGAGAATATGCAAGCGTTCACACCTGAGGAAGATCCCTATGCAGCCCCGAAACTTGTATACTCTCACCAACAGAAGTCAACTGGTAGAAGATTTTGTCCGAACTGCTTTGCCTCTATTCTATTAGCATTCCAATTAAATGGAGTCTACTGTAGTGTTCCATGGCCTACCTAGATTTGGGGGCACAGCACCATCTTAAACTACATGCAAGTCTGGCCTACTCACTGGACAGGGTGGTGGCCTTCTGGGGGTGTCACTGGAGGGCTGACATGAACCACCTCAGTGCCCAAGTCAATCCTTGGACCCCTATTTTTCACCATTCACATTGTGTTAGTGTCAGTGTGCATCCATTCCATTGCCTTCATTGCAAGCTCCTGCCTGGGCTTGTAGTGTGATCAAGCTGCAGCACTCCTGCTTGTTTCCCACCAATCAGCTGAGTAGCAGGAAATAGTAGGATCCCCTTCCCACAGTGCACACCCTGAGCAGTGTGAGGGGGCATGGTTTTGTCCAGGGGTAGAATTGGTCAGGGGTTTGGGCTAGAGCCCTTAATGTAGGGTTTGGGACTAGACCTCTTAACACAGTAGCCAGCATAGCCTGCAAGAAATTTCTACCTTCCAGTGCAAGAAAGAAGCACAGAGGGAATTGTTCAACAGAAAAAGATGTCTCTGAGGTACAATCTAGCTCTTAGCTTTATAAAGTAATACTTCTCCACTCTAGGCACCCTTAACATTTGTTTAAAATAAAATCCCCAAATACCCTGTAACGCAGAAGGATAGGCAGGCATAGTATAAACTGACATGGTAATGGTAAATATAAATTTTTCCAGCCTTCCTACCTTGTTCTTCTTCCTCCAACAAGAGGGATTACCTGAGCAACCTCCAATAAAAACATGGGCATTCTAACATGCTTCGAATGGCAACGTAGATGGCTATTTTGCAACCAAAGGTATAAGAAGAATGAATTCCAGTGTTAAAAAACTAGACACCTACCTTTTGGTGGCTCTTTCTTTTCAAGTTTTTTTGTTTTTTCAAGTTTGTCTTTGTGTATTACTAGAAACATAAAAATAACTGTAATTAGATACATCTATGGAATATATGTAGAAACATTGATTCATTCATTAAGTTATGAAGAAACAAGATGCCCAGTACTGGTTGCTGCAATGAGCTACAGATATTGGTTTCTACTGCATAATAGAAATCTTTATTCAGTTTACTATTTTGCTGAGAAATATAGATTCCCCCCAAAACAGGCTCCGCTTGTTTGCGACAATGGATGATTCATGTTTTTGCTCTGTAATTGTTTATTCAGCAAAGCCAAATCTGTTTTGAAGGCTGTGTTTTTGGCTGATTACTTAAGCTGCCTGCATTTAGAGTCCAATGTTAGAAACTCTTCTCCACCCCTTGCCAGCACCACTCTCTATTCTTAATGAGAAATGGCTTATGCTGCCTTTGAAACTCCTTTTTATTTTTGGATGTTACTTCAGCAGAAAGATGGATTAAAAATAAATACACCCCTTTAATAAGAACATAACATCAGGAAGGACAGCTGTTTAAGACAGGGCCAGCTGTATGTCCTGTCTTCCACAGATGGATTTGACATCTACAGCCAGGCAGCTGCTTGACCATATTATTGCCCAGGATTCTGCATTGGACACTTTCTTTCAGCTCATCCAAGTCAATTGGAAAAATGCCCATCTAGCCAGAAAGAGAGGAGGTATGGCACTTTCTTGAGACTTTTCTGTCCTTTCCTCAAACTTTGTCAATTGCTACTACAAATTTGCCAGACATTGTTACGCTACCATTTCTGTACATAAGCAATGAGGGTAAAACAAAACAAAAAAGCTCTATCATTCTACTCAATTTTTAGAACATCTTGTTAGAGGTGCAAAGAAAAGATTAAGACAATTGGTATGTTTCTTGGTTAAATATTCCTACTTAAAATTACTGGTTTGTGCAGGTTTGGTAAAACACACGTTTAGTAGTAAATGTTGCTTGATTTCATTATGCCCCCACAACTGAAAATAGTTCAATTTTACAAGATATTAGAAAATGTGATATTAATGAAAGACCAGGGTTTTTAATATTATTTAGCTATGCAGTGGGAGGGGGCATAGACTTGAATTTACAACATCATCTAGTTCATGCCATATGCCAACAGTGGGCAAATGGCAACTCGCAAGCTGCATGCAGCACTTGGGCAAATAGCCTGGGGCTCTTCGGCTGTCAAGGGCGTGTCCATGCTGCTGCCTTGAGCAGGGAATGCTGAGTCACCATTTTCACTGCTATCAGAACTATGGGAGTAGGAAGAGTGATTGCTTGGAAGATGGAGCTTAGACGTAACCTACCTGCATTCACCCCAGGAGTGGGGAAAGCTACAGTGTCAGAGAAAGTTGTACAGCACTAGCCCCAGGAGAGGGGAGGGGGAGAGAAGAGTCTAGTGAGCTCTCACTCCACCATCATATGGGGAGGTAGTGCTGCATTGTCTCCAGGATTAGGGCTCGGGGGAATTTGTTTTCACTGACCAAACCTGGAGAAGCCACTGTGCAGCTTCCCCCAGGGTTTGGGCAGTGCAGATTTTCCCAAATCATCTCCTCACCTCTGCTCCCAGTGCTGGGGACAGCACAATTCTTTCAAGCCCTCACTACATTGGTCCAAGAAGGAGGATTAACAGAATCTGTGCCAGACAGAAGGATCCACCCCCACCCCTATCCCCCTTAACTACAGAGCCCCATAACTGTGCCGTGGCTCTATAGTTAAGGCGACTGGGTCACTGTTAAAACCATGAAAACTCTATTCATTATAAAATCAAGATGTTTTAGCCTATCCCTGTGAAAGTTAGTAGGGAGGATCATCCAGGAGAGGGGTACAATCTGTCCAAATGTCTGATATACAGGATGAGAAATAGGAAAGTTACAGATGTTTCAAAACTGGAGACAGTTGAGTTTTTGTGGGTTTTGCCATGCTCTCCTATTGAACATGCTACGTCTGTTTTAACTTATTTTTGGAAGGTGTACAGGTGTCAGAAAATTAAAGTGTGGATTCTAGTCCATACTTCCATTTACATTTTGAAAACTGGACATATAGTTTTTAAATTGGGGTGTTTTACAATTCCCATGCTATCCTACGGAACAAATGAATTTTTACTTGTTATGCAACACGTGCACAATGGGCTGGGCTCAGCTGTCAGAAAACAAACAATGCTAACCCCACTTTAACACCGCTCTAATATTCTTATGCATGTTGCAGGGCTCTATTGTGCCCTATTCAGCCCTGCAATAGCACAAGAAATGTTAAAGCAGTGTTAAAGTGGAGTTAGCATTATGTCTGTTTTCACCCAGAGTGCTCAGAGGAGCACAGCAATGTAGGAGCCATCCAAAAGATGGCAGCTAATCAGGCCCCAGTAGCCTAAAAAGCAAGTGGGGGCCCCTCAGCTCCCGGGAGAGCTTAGGAGTCCAGGTTGAGCAGGGGGAAGAGCACAGTGGAGGGGTCACAGTCAGGTGGGGGGGGGGGAAGAGGCATGGGGGACTTTAGGGACCAGGGTCAGACAAGTGGAAGGAGTGCAAGGGAGGGAGCTTTTAGGGCAAGACTCAGGTGGGGGGGGAAGCACTGGGGCAGCTTTAGGGACCAGGGTTGGACAGGGGGGAGAGGCACAGGGAGGGCTTTGTGGGCCAGAGTTAGGCAGGGGAAGAGGAGCAGGGGGGGGGGGGAGGCACGGGAGAGGGCTTTAGGGGCCAGGATCAGGCAAGGGGAAGATTTGGGGGATGGGCTTTAGGAGCCAGGTTTGGGCAGAGGGGAGTAGCACAGGTGTGCATGTGAATTTACAGGTCAGGGTCGGGCAGGGAAAAGAGGTGCAGGTGGGGATTTTAGGGGATATGGTAAGGTGGGGGGAAGACGTGCAAGGGGGGGTCACTTTATGGGCCAGGTTTGGGCGGGGAGAAGAGATACAAGGCCACAATCCTGCTCCTAAACTCCTCTGCCAATCTATCTCAGCCAATTCTGGCAGAGCTGTGCCATGAGCGCAGAGACACTGACAGACAGACGGACACACCGGTGTGTGTGTCTCCTGCACTGCCTGTTCTTTCCCAGCTGTAGGGGTGTTGGGGGGAGCAGGCTCTGCAAAAGGGTCCACCTCCCCTACCCGACAGACTGATCCCTCCTTGGAGAGGAAGACAGTGACCTCTCTTAGCACCTAAGTTGAAAACAAAGTCACTCTGAGGATTTCTTTCTTTTATTGAACAAGCATTTTTTGAGGAGGGCATACAAGCTTGAGATTCATCCTGCAGCTAGGGGCAAAATCTTCAGTGTAGGATCAGACCCCAGGGGTAAAAACTGAACATGATAGCCAATTTCTGGCACCCGCCCTTGTTCTAAACCCTATGGGGATTGAGGAAGAGAGGCACAATGAAGGAGTCAGAGCTCCCAATCTCTAGACTAGGGTACCCTCAAGCCCTGACCCCTACTCTGCAGGCAAACCCTTGCAGTCTAGCTGCCACTGGGAGGTACAAGTCAGAGGCCCCCATCTCCTTTCTAGCCCTGAAATGTTATCCTACACCCAGCTGACACATGCTTTTAGAGTCCAGGAACTGAGCTCAGACTCTTAATTGAAATCGTAGGTCCTTGCAGAGCTTGAGACTGTCTGTTTAGAGGGATTGCACTTCTGCTACACTAGCAAGCAGGGGAAAGCAGACCGAGAGGGGCTAGCCCCAATCCTGAATGCTCCCCCAACCACCGGAACACCTGCCCACCCCACCCCTATCCCCATGAGCCTCAGGAGTCCCAAGTTTAGCTTGGGAGTTAGGAGGTTAGTCTTGGGGGCCTGGGGAGAGGCAGTAAGTTTAGGATCTAAAAATTCAGGGTTGGTGGGTTTGGGTAGAGGGGTTCATTGTTTATTATCCCCAAGTCCTTAGTGGTGTGCTAAAGAGAAGGAAGGTGGAGCCTGGCTGGCTTGACTGTAGGATATCAGGCCTGGGTGATACAACTGGGGTAAGAGCTAGTCTGAAGGGGAGCTAGACAGACAGACAGAGACATATTCTAATAGGAAAAGTGAACTAAAGAAGACTAGCTCGATGGATGGAGAGACAGAGATTGAAAAAACAGAACTGAGTTAAGGACAGAGAGACATGTTGGAATAATAAAAATGAATTAAGATAGACTTTTAAATAATAGAACTGAGTTGAGGATAGACATATTTGAATAATAAAATGAATTAAGGAATGACAGACAGACATTTTAAAGAATAGAATTATTTAAAAACAGGGATCCATGTTCATTGCATTTTCCCCACTGGTGGAATTTATAAGTGCCTTAACTCCTCTCTTAAATGGAAGGGTTTTTAATCTTATAATTATACATTTTATGGCTCTCAGGAATATGAAGGTTTTGGTATATGGCTCTAAGGTTTGGAAACTTTGCCTACTTCTAACCTATGCTTTCGCCTGTAGTAAGGGTGGTTATATTGTCATGGACCAGTTGAAAGGAAAATGTGACTCAGGTTTCCCTACCTGTCTCCCTTCTGCTCTGTAGCAGGTCTCTAGTTTGATATCCCAGGGTAACTGCATGCTTTTAGATGTGCCTCTAACTTTGTGGATTTCACAAATCTGCTTTCAGCAACCTCGTTTAGACATGCCTCCAGTCCCCGCACCAGAAGTCGCCTAGCTGCCATTGGAAACAGCAGTGCCGGGCGAGTCGTGCATTTTTAAAAAAAACGGATTTATCAAACCTTGATATTGGGGTTTGACAAATCTGGTTTTAAAAAGAATGTGTGAGCCACCTGGTGCCGCTGTTTCCAATGGCAGTCAGGCGACTTCCGGTGTGGGGAGGTGCGTCTAAACTCCACCCTCGTGGGATTGCTGAAAGTGGATTGTGAAATCCCGGTGAAGATAGAGGCATGTCTAAAAATGGGCTTATGTCTGGGTATGTTGAAGGATGAAACCAATTCTCCACACACCTCCACTCCACCCCACCCCACCCCACTCCACTCCCACCCACCACACTTATCTACATGAAGAAGTGATATATATTTCAACTTGTACTGGGAGCAGCTAAACAGTGCCCTATAATGGCCGTAACAGAATAAGTGTCAATTTCCCCCTCATTCCTCCCTTATGATGGTGCTCCGGATAGGCCACAATCTGTCTCCAAGAGATTTAGATTTGGCTTCCAGATGCTGACGTAGCTTTGAAACTATCCATAATGTTCCAGTGCAGGTTCTTTTTAACCTGACTGCAATGCTGGAGTCACTTACTCCAGAATAATCACATTGATTTTAATAGGACTACTCTGGAGTAAGTAGTTTGAGTATAATGGTCTTAGCATCTTTGCTTTTGGATGCTCAACAATGTGACAGCAAAAGCCAAGATAAACAGCAGTCCTGCTCCCAAACTTTCTAACATCTCTGTCATACTTTTAGAAGAAAGGGGGGAAATGAAGCTTTTGTGTGATATTTCCATTAAAAAATAAAATAAAACCCACATATTACTTCGAGACTGAAAACTATACAATTCTGATGGAAAGTTTTTAATGGAAGCAGTACAATTGGATGAGTTACAGGTCTCCTACTGGTGGCTCTTCTTCTGTGACAACATTTAAGTATTTTCATCATTACAGTTATTTCATATGAACAAATTCCTTGTACTCCAATATGAATACCCGAGCTGTGATAACAAATTTAATTTCTTTTTTTCACCTACAGTGAAAGTCAATGAACACCATCCCTTAAGACTACTTGAGGGATGGAGAGGGTTGAATATAAATATGGGAATCATTTTAAACTTCACAAAGAATCCTTTTACTTTCGCTCCCTCTCTTCTTATAATGTTTTGGCATCAAGCACCAAAATGAACCATGAAAAACGCTGAAGAAATGCTTATGCTTGTCTGGGTCACAAGGTAAGGGCATGGAACATAGCTGGCTTCTTCATGAAAAATAAATGTAGTTTGATGCAGTTGGGCATGCAGCCTGGAATGTGGATAAGCAGAGACCAGATTAGCATAAGCATAAAATGGTTTTTCTCTAACCAGTGATAGGATGAGGGAGTACTCTAATTAGTCTAAGAGCCCTACTCTGTGTACTGGAGGTATCACAACTACTACAAAATATGTTACTCTCCTATTGTAATGGGTCAGCATTACTATTTCCTCATATGGACATGGAAAGAGCTGGAGCTTTAGAATATAAGTTTATCTAAGAATGGCAGGTGTTGCCAAGATTGAGGAGTTCAAATTCCAGGGCTGTGATGATCAGACATTTTTGACTTATGCCCTGCACAGAAGGTCTGCAGCAATCATGCCATGTAAGCACCTTGAGGCTCTGAGATGTATTAAATTTACTACATTTAAATTTGCCTTTTAACTAAACTAAGCCATTGTTTTGTTTGGAATCTATTCATGCTCAACTCTGTATAAGCACAATTCTTCTGTTGCCACATTTCATAAAGGCTTGAAGACACAAGTGGATATGCCACACTGGTTTTCGTTGACCACAAGCTGTTGTTTATGCAATGTTTTTTTCCTCATCTTTGTAAAATGATCAAATCACCCTACTAAAGAGAAACATGTAAAATCAAGTTTGGCAATTTGCATTGTTGCACTATACAGCTACTGGTAGAATCAGAGTTTATTAAATGTGTTCACCATCAGCGATCATGAAAAATAATAATAATTTTAAAAGACAAAGCATCTTGTATCCCACTTAATGCCCATTTTTCCACTCCAAGAGTGGAATGCTGCATGCATGCTTTTTTCATCGTGGCGATAAACCATTTTTGCTTGGAAGATGCTAGGTCAGGTATTATAACAACATCATGCCTGCCTAGGACACAGTGCCTTGGCTTTGCAAATGCTAACGATATTTCCATGAGTTGTTATAAGAAAAGACGATACCAAGATAAGAGGAATGTTTGACCTGTTCTAGCCTATCTCCATTTAACTGCCATTGTTATGATTTTACAGAATAGCCAAATACCGTGGCTTTCATCAAACTGATGGCAGCTTTTGATTTAATAAAAACTTTGTTTGATTTTGTTAAAAGCTGATTAACATTTCTAAGTTAAGTATAGAAAAATTAATCATTGCTAGCATTAAGATTGCCTGTGCCATTTTAATTTAGAGTCTTTGGGTTTACAGAAGATGCTACAGTATCTAAGGGCAAAATCTCCTATTACCTCCCCCAAAATGCAGTTTCATTCAGTGCAAAGTGCATCCAAATAATTAAAAAGCAAAAGTAAAACTATCTCTATTACTATGTGTAAATGGTTATTTTTCCTAATCCAAATTAGGAGGCACTAAAAGTGTCCAAGAAAACTGGGTTGCTGTTGTTTTTTTTAACATTGTCAAACTACCAGTTTTTCATTAACATCATTCTTTGAAACAGCTGAACCATTTTTGCTGAAACTTCCATAGAAAATTCAGTCTCAGGCAGAGAACAAGCATGGAAAATTTTGGACTGAACAACTAAAAATGAAGCATAATTCTAATCAACTGAAAACTAGAGTCAGTCCACCAAAGGAAACTGCGGTTCAATTCCATTTTTGGTTCAGTTCTCACAATTTCCGGATTTAAATATGGGTTCATATTACGGATTCATATTTAGATCAATTAAAAACTTTAAAATAATTTTAAACTGTGCATGCAAAAAATGACTGCTGGACCATTCTGTGCATGTGCACCCTTTTCCAAAATGGCAGTGGCAGTGTCACTGCCACTTTGGAAAAAGGCAGACAATTTGTGCATTTGCAAAATGGTACTGGACATGTGCAGATCAGCTGCCCTTTTCCAAAATGGCGGTGACACTACTGCTACCATTTTGGAAAAGGTGCTCATATGCAGAATAGTCCAGCAGCCATTCTTCACATGTGCAGTCATTTTTGTAATATTTTTTTTTACAATTTCTGTAGATTAGAACCGAACAGCAACAAGTGTGTTGCTGCACTATTTTGGTTCAGTACAGACTGGCCCATTACAAGCTGCTACAGATCAAATATGAATCCGAATAACCACCCGCACTGAAAACAGGTACTTAAACTGGAGTGTTTTAAGCACCATAATAACTATATGTGTATCTACCTACTTCATCTACAATAAAATTGGCTGTGAGAGGCACACATGTAAGATTTCCCTAAACTTGAGTCACCTCACAGTATATTTAATCTGTACAAATGGGAAGTGAAAAAAAAGATTCAGGGAGGTTCAAATTTAGTTTACTCAGTCATTAAGGCTGAGAGAGAGTGTTGGATAACATTTCTATGCCCTAAAGAGTAAGTGTAAAAAGAAGAGATCTGTTAAGGAGACATTAATTCTATACCTAAGGGAAGTAAAAATAGGTCTCAGCTGAGTAAGAGTTGTCTGTTACTTTGTATGAGGATACGGTGATCAGTGTAATACGCATGAGGAAGAGAATGTTTGCTTCAGTTTACTGACTAGGCTGCATTTTTGAAAAAGATTTGCATGAAACAGTCACACTGAATATGAAACACATTGAGAGGTGGGCTGGATGACTGACTAATTAAGTCAGTGATTACAAAGGTTTCAGAGCACAGTCTCGGGTTATGTGGCTGTTAGGGGTGGGACGTCACCCAAAAAAACAGATACCGGTTTTACCGGATACCGGTTCCCAAAAAAACTGGTTTACCGGATTAGAACCAGTATACCGGTACCTGTATTTTTCCATTGATTTCAATGGTGAACTGTCCCCATTGAAATCAATGGGGGAAAAAAAAAAAACTTTCCCTCCCCCATCCAGGCTGTGCGGGTGGAAGGGGGAACACCCTCCACCCACCCTGCCCAGCCTGGATTTTTTTTTTAAAAAAAATTAGCCGAAGTCCCTACTAGTCGAAGTCCCTGCCTACCTTTTGCGCTCCAGGCGGCGGAAACCCGGAAGTTCCCCAGAAGGCCTAGTAAAGCGCTGAAGCCAGCCAACGCTGAAGCCTCTGGACCACCATGCAGCCACCGCCTGGGCTGCATGGCGGTCCGGCTCAAAAGGTAGGCGATCTCTGGGTGGGGTGATCCCTGGGGTGGTTTAACACCCCTCACCCCAGGGATCACCCTAGTACCTGCTGGTGCGGACTCCAGGTCACCACCGCTGGCACAGCGGCAGCCCGGAGCCCTCACTAGCAGGGACTTTGGCTAAAAAATATTTCTTTAAAAATCCAGGCTGGGCAGGGGGGAGGGGGGTGTCCCCCCTTCCACCTGCGCAGCCTGGACTGGGGAGGGAAAGCTTTTTTCTTTCTTTCTCTTTTACATTGTGGCCATTCATTTCAATGGCTGCAATGTAAACAAATCCGGCATGGGGAACCGGTACCGGTACCTCCAATTACCGGATTACTCCGATACTGCTGGTACAGCAAAATACCGGCAGTATCGGATACCGGGGGAACTGAACTTCCCACCCCTAGTGGCTGTGCAAATTATACTAGAACTCCTATGTCTTCAGGCCCCTCCCTAATATTTCCTCTTTTCTTATTTTAGAGCCCTCTTGCTTTTTTTTTATGCGCAGGGCTATGGTTAGGATTTGTGGGTTGAGAATGAAGACAAAATATGGAGTCCTTAGTGGCCCCTCTACTTTGGCCTCACCCCCTTGGGGGCACTATCAGCAGGGCCCTAAAGGTGATCATGTTTGAGGCCCTGCTGACAGGGAGTGGGGCCCGTACAACCTGCCCTGGTGAAAACAGGGGCCACTGCAGGAGCCCCAGAAAAAGTGGGACAAGAGCCTTCTGACACCTATGATTGAAGAGTAAAAACAGATGTGATTGTGAGGAGACAGTTTCCTGACAAACTAATACAGCTGCCACTCCTCAGGTTTGCAGGGAGGCTATTCACACATGCAGCCCTCCCACCGTAACCCAAGTGTGGGGGCTGACATCACAAGTCCCTCCATGTCACAGGATGCTGTTCACACAGGACAGGACTCCCAGGCCAATGCTGCTCAGCAGGTTGGGTCCCAGGAAGAGATTCCACCAAACAGCTGATGGAGTCCTGGGAGCTCCCCCCATCAGCTGTTTAGTGCACTCACCCAGCCCACCAAACAGCTTAAGGAGGCTCTCCTTTCACCCCCCACGAGATGTTTACCACCTGCACCTGGCCTGCCAAACAGATGAAGAGCAGCCCCCACAATCAGCTGTGAGTGTGGGTCAGGTGAGTGCATTCTTCCAGCCACCCCAATCAGCTGTTCAGCAGCTATGGTAAGTGTGCCCCTCCAGCCCCACCCCATCAACTGTTCAGCAACCAGGGTGAGCACACTCTTCTGGGCCCAATCCATGGACCCCACCTCGCAGCAGGGCTAGACAGGTCTAACAAACATATCCACACCCAGTAGCCTGGTTTAGCCTGGATGGACAGGTCTTAGCCCAGGATGTGTCTTCAAGCTTCTCCAGAGGACACATCCAATGGCAGCCACCCACCCACCCCAGGGCATACATGGGCAAACATCTGGTGGGAACTGAGCAAACATGCAGATAAGTCATGGGCTAATGCAGACTATTGTCATATTTATTTTCACCCTAAAATTTGAATAAATAAATAAATAAATTACTTCCAGGGTCAGCCACAGGCTTTTGTTCAGAGCAACAAGGTAGGCATGATGGCGAGGAGGTGGCTCCCTGGTAAACCAATATAGCCGCCACAGAGGTTTACAGGGAGGGCTATTCACACGTGCAGTCCTCCCACTGTAACCCCGTAGCTGCTGCTCCTCTCCTGGACTCTTGCCTTGCCACATCATACTCCAGCCCAGAACCTTGCCTTGCTCCAACTTGGACCTTCACCTTGCCTATCCTTCCCACACAACCCAACTCTCTGGCTTTTGAACTGGTTCTGACTCCTGATTCTGGTTCTCTGATGTGACTTTGTTCCTGATTTGTGATTTCTTGGCTTGCTTGATCCTGCATAGGAATGACCCTGTGCTTAGCTTACCCTTCATAGCTTAATGGCCTGATTTTCATGGTTGCTGACCCAGTTTGTCCCAGACTGCGGACAAGCTTGTCCCAAACCTATTGTCACACCCAGACAGCCTGCCCCTACACCAGGACCTAATAGGCTATGTATTTTCATAGTGCCCAACCTAATGAACTTCCCATCACGTTTGGGGACTGAACATGTATGACATATACAATGCATGTCTGTGTAGTATGTAATACACACAGATATAGATATAGGTCCTTTTTACATGAGACAGGACCACTCATCCCCACACAGATCTGCTGCATGGGCATGATTGGGCACCCCCTGTGTGACCACCACGGAGGGTGGGTCGGGGGTGCATGTGCACTCCAATGGTACACCCACCTCCACTCAATGCCACCCATAGCCCACCCACAGAGCAACTGGCCAGAATGGCGATCGGTGGAGATGGGTGTGCACCTGTTTACTACCATCCTCCCACTGCCCCCACACTGGGGCACACACCCATTCCCACCCCCCACACTGTAGCCCATTTAAAAAGGACCATAGACACACAAATAAATAAAAAGATTACCTTTAGGTGGTGGTCTTCTTTCAACTTTTTCTGGTCTTTCAGGCTTTTCTTTATGAATTTCTGAAAATAATGAATTTATTTAGTGGGTAGGAAATGGTTTTTACATGGCAATGCAAGTCATGAATTTTTAAAAAAATCATTAAATACTGAATTTATTTATTTCATGATTTATAATCCTCCCCCTTCTGCCCAATGGCATCTCACAATACACAATAAAAACATGAATATAAAAATATCTCATACAATATCCCTTGACACTGATGCCTTGCCAGTTATTGGTCAGTCTCTAACGGTCTCTCCCTAGTCCCTCAAGTTTGGAGTCTGGGAGTCCTCCTCAGCTCGCAGCTCTGCCTGGATGCCCACATGGCGGCTGTGGTGAGGAGTGCATTTAGTAAATTACATCTGGTCCTCCATCTTTGGCCTTATATCTCTGACTCCGATCTTGCCACCATCACCTCAAGATTAGATTACTGCAATGCATTCTATGTGGGGCTACCTTTGGTGATGACCCAGAGACTACAGCTGGTGCAGAATGCGATGACCTGCCTCCTGATGGGGACGGGCCACAGGGAGCACATAACACCTGTGTTCCGTTCTCTGCACTGGATTTGTATGTATTTTCATATTGCCCAACTTAATGAGTCACAAAGTCATGTTTGAGGACTGAAATATATGCCATTTATAAAACACATACATCTAATATGCAACAATCACATATATAGGTATAGACATAGACACTCAAATAGATAGGAAGATTACCTTTGGGTGGAGGTCTTCTTTCAACTTTTTCTTGTCTTTCAGGCTTCTCTTTATGAACTTCTGGAAATAATGCAATTTATTTAGTGGGTGGAAAATGTCAATTAATGTCATTAACATTGAATGATCAGTGACTTGTACATTTGGAGTCATGTGTGGTAAAGCTTTGGCCATGTGTAAGAATTGCTTCTGATGTGCATTACTGTTCTACAGTCTGTAGATTTTTATTCAGCACTGGAAAAAATAGGAAAAAATAAAATAAAAATAGAAAAAATGTGGGGGGGGGAATCCTGTCTTTATAAGATGTGTAAATGATATGCCATTAAATATTTTGCCTCTGAATTATACACTCTTCATACATTGCTGGCTGCAGTCCTGAACTCATTTACTCACAAGTAGTCCCAGTACAATCTTAACACAAGTCTCAATGGGTGTTTTAACATGGACGCAGTGGTGCTCACCCCCAGACTTCCTCCAGTGGTGCACCCTTGCATCTGTTCACTTGCAGCCTCTCCTGGGTCCATTTTAAACAGACACAGTGACAGACACAGCCCACAGTGTGCCCACACAGCGCCCCCTCCCCCACACCATAGAGTTTCAGGTGGATCATCAGACACTCTGGGCTGCTGCCTGCAACTCCATGGTGTTACCAGGGGCAACCCCCTGGCCAACAGCTGAGCTGCGATGGGTGTCTACCAAGCAAATACACCGACCACAGCTCCACCTCCAGTTAGTGCCCCAGGTTTGGGCTGCATGCTCTGCTGGTGGTGCTCCTGAATGTTCCGGAGCACCGCCGGTGGAGCTGTCTAGCCTCTGCTCTGCCTGCACGTCTGCAGGCCTGCCTTTAAATGGACGGCCCTCCTGTGGGTGAGTCAGGGCAAAGGTGTGAGTGCTGTCTGTGTGAAAACACCCAATGAAAATACTCATGAGGAAGTGATGGCAGTCTGGATTCCAACCATACTTAATATTCAATTCCTTTAATCAATATTTACATTAACTTAAAACAATCATATCGAATTAAGTATATGTTTTGTTTCTATGTAATAAGTATGCAGTTGTAAAATTGTTGAGTTTCAATTAATATGTTCTCACTAAGCATTTGTGGCATTAACATCCAATAATTACTCAAACTAAATAAACTAATTTAGATTAGATTTTCAAGACTGATGTTACACGTTAATTGTAAATCCCACTTGGCTGCCTTGATATTATCTCAGTATGTGTCTGCTCCCTTGTTGGTCTGCAAAATGCTGTTTCTTCTGTAGAATGTCCCTCATCTGTGACACAATTGCTATATTGGTGCCAGAGGCCTTCCACTTTATTTCATCTATCAACATTCATGTATCAAAAATACAGCAACCATTAATAAAGAAAATATACAGAATAAAGTGGTGGTTTGTTCTTGTTTTGTTTTTTTAAATGGGGGAAGGGGAGAGCAGGGAAATAAAAACAACAACAACAAAGACTCAGTTTGCAAAAATGTGGGGAAAATAGACAAGATGTACCACAGTGGATGTCTCATAAAGTTAATAAGACTATGCAGGGTGTCTGCACTAGTGTAACATGATTACACCTCCTGTAGTTCAAAACTGATATCAAATACCAGACCATATTAGTCACTGACATAAACAGGTGCAGCTCTTACTAAAATCTATGAGAGGATTCACTTCAGGGTTGAATTTAGCTTTCTCATTTCAAATTACAGCCACCCCAACATTGATGCATAGAGGTGAGTTGTGCAACCAGACAAAAGCATTATAGCACCTGTTGGTCATTAAAGGTCCAATCTAATACTCAATAAAGTCAACAGGGATTTGGTCATTGAGCGCTAGTTTGGTCTATAGTAGAATGCACATTGCCTTGTAGGTTACATGAGCAAAGATGGTGACAAGCAGCTTGGATTTCTCTGTGAGCCACTAATAATCAACTATATTAAAACTCTGTCTTAAACAATATTTGCTGTCTCAACTATTTTAACGTTTACATATCACATAAACATGACATGCACTACTGTACAATTATGTGGACACTGCACGGGCTCAAAATTCTAATATATCATGAGTTTAAATTGGGGCAAGTAAAACTGGATGATTTTTGTGGAAACCTTTACAGGGGAAGAACAAGAACTATATTTGAAGCACATAGTTCTCATTAAGGGGAAAAAAAAGTACAAGAAAAATTATTATTTCATGAACTTGTATTATACATCATAAAAGTGAAGTTTTTCTAGGTGCATATTTTCCAGAAATGTTATCAGATATTTAACTGAATTACCTAACGAGCTGTAATAGGTCAAAATTTATTTATTTATTTTAATTATAATAAAATTTATATGCCGCCCCCTCCTTCCTCAGGCATCTCGGGGCGGCTCGCAACATTTAAAAAAAACATTTTAAACATTAAAAACAAACAACAATAATTACAATTAAAAACAATATAAAACCCCATCCCCCCCTACCTTGCCCTACCCTAACCCAACCTACCCACCCAATCTCCCTCGGGAAAAGCCTGGCAGAACAGCCAGGTCTTACGCTGTCTGAGAAAAGAGGGGAGGTCGGCAGTCAAGTGGATCTCCAATGGGAGGGAGTTCCACAGCCACGGTGCAGCCACGGAGAACGCCCTCCTCATAGTAGATACCCGGGGAACCCTGAGGAGGGTGCCCCCAGCCAACTACAGAGGTTGATCCAGGACCCAGAGGGTGAGGCGGTCCTGCAGACAAGCGGGGCCCAAGCCATTTAGGGCTTTAAAGGTCAACACCAACACCTTGAATTGGGCCTGGAAACCTATCAGCAGCCAGTGCAGAGTGCGAAGCACTGGTGTAATATGCTCGCATTGGCCCATCCCAGTCAAGAGACGGGCTGCCGCATTCTGCATCAGTTGTAGTCTCCGAACCAGCACCAAGGGTAGCCCCACGTAGAGCGTATTGCAGTAATCCAGTCTTGAGGTAATAAAAGCATGGATGACTGTGGCCAGGTCCAAGTCCAAGACATATGGCCTAAGCCAATGCACCAGATGTAATTGGTGAAATGTTCCCTTTGCCACAGCTGCCACCTGGGCATCCAGGCAGAGCTGTGGGTCCAGGAGCACCCCCAGACTCTGGACCTGAGAAACCAGGGGAGGATGGACCCCATCAATGATGGGGGCCACCACTCCCTCAGCCTTCCCCACAACCATCACCTCCGTCTTGTCAGGATTTAGTCTCAGGTGGCTCGTCCTCATCCAATCCCCCACAGCTGACAAACAATGGGTAAGCACCAAGACTGCAGGGCCTGAGTCAGAGGGAAATGAGAGATATAGCTGGGTGTCATCAGCATATTGATGACATCTCACTCCATACTCCCTAACAACCTCTCCCAAAGTCTGCATGTACACATTGAACAAGAGAGGGAATAAGATGGAACCCTGCAGTACTCCACATGTGAGGCCCCGGGGGGAAGATGAAAACTCCCCCAGCACCACATGCTGGGTTCTCCCGGCCAGGAAAAAGCGGAACCATTCAAGAACAGTTCCACCAATCCCTGCCCAGTCCCACAGCTGAGTCACCAACAGCTCATGGTCAACAGTATCAAATGCAGCCGAGAGATCTAACAGGATCAATAGGGTCGAACGACCCTGGTCCAACTCACGGGAGAGGTTGTCAGCCAAGGTCACAAGCACAGTCTCCATGTCATAACCTGGACAAAAGCCCAACTGCGAGGGATCAAGAAAGTTAACCAGGTCCAAATACCCCTGAAGCTGCTGAGCCACCACCCATTCAATAACCTTCCATAAAAAGGGAAGGTTAGAGACTGGCCAATAACTGGCAAGGGCATCAATGTCCAAAGATGGCTTCTTGAGCAGGGGCCACACCACTACCTCCTTGAGACAGTCCAGCACCCTGTCTAGGGGTGGGAAGTTCGGATCATCCGGTATCCGATACTGCCGGTATTTTGGTGTACCGGTAGTATCGGATTACTCTGGTATTTGGGGGTACCGGTACCAGATCCCTGTGCTGGATTTTTTTACATTGCAGCCATTGAAATGAATGGCCGCAATGTAAAAAAAGAAACAAAAAAAAAAACCAAACACTTTCCCTCCCCAGTCCAGGCTGCGTGGGTGGAAGGGGGGACACACCCCACCCACCCTGCCCAGACTGGAATTTTTTTTTAAAAAAAATTTCCCCAAAGTTCCTGCTAGTGTGGGCTCCGGGCCGCCACCGGCGACCCAGAACCCACACCAGCAGGTAGGTACTGTGGTACTAGGGTGTTCCCTGGGGTGGTGGGGTGGTTTAACATGGGCTTCGGGCCGCTGTCGGAGGTACTAGGGTGATCCCTGGGGTGGGGGGTAGTTTAACACCCTCCCACCCCAGGAATCACCCTACCTCCTCACCCAGGGATCGCCTACCTTTGGCGCTCTGGGCGGCGGCAGCAACAGCAGTCTGGCAGCTTCAGCGCTGGCTGTGGCTGCCGGCTTCAGCGCTTTCTAGGACTTCCAGGGAAACCTGGAAGTTCCCCGGAAGGCCTAGAAAGTGCTGAAGCTGGCAGCCACAGCCAGCACTGAAGCCACCCGGAGCGCCGCCGCCGCCACCCAGAGCACCAAAGGTAGGCGATCCCTGGCTGGGGAGGTAGGGTGATCCCTGGGGTGGGGGGTGTTAAACTACCCCCCACCCCAGGGATCACCCTAGTACCTCCGACAGCGGCCCGGAGCCCACACTAGTAGGGACTTAGGGTAAAAAAATAATTGTTTAAATCCAGGCTGGGCAGGGTGGGTGGAGGTTGCCCCCCCCTTCCACCCACACAGCCTGGGAGGGGGGAGGTATTTTTTTTCCCTATTGATTTCAATGGGGACAGTTCTTGAAATCAATGCAATAAATCCGGCACCGGTAATCCGGTTTTAATCCTGTAATCTGTTTTTTTGTAAACCAGTAACGGGTAAAACTGGTAGCCGGTATTTGGCCTGATGTCCCACCCCTACTGTCCTCCCCAAGGGAGGGGTTGACTATCCCCACCAGCAGCAGCCCTAATGTCTCCCGGCTAGCCTTAACCAGCCAGGACAGGCATGGGTGCAATAGGTGGGTACAATAGGTGGCTCGAACAGTCCCAAGAGCATCCCTCGCATCTGAGGGCAACACTGCCCAAAACTCATCCCATAAAACAGGACAAGAAGGGTCTTCTACTGCCTCTGACCCATTCTCTGAAAAATAAAGTTGCATCAAAACTGTGGCGAATTTGAGCAATTTTATCTGCAAAAAAGTCCACAAACAAATCACAGTGCGCATTTGATAGTTCTACGTCCAGGCAGAGGGAGGCTGGACTGACCACCTGGAACAGCTCAGCCAGGCGGGACTTAGTGGATGCGATACAGGCAGCAAAGGAAACCTTCTTTGCTGTCCGCACCACAACGGCATACATATGTAACCAGACTCTATGTCGCAACCAGTCAACTTTAGTACACGAATGATGCCACAGTTGCTTTAACCACCACCCTTCCCACTTCATCTGCCACAGCTCCCCAGTATACCACGGGGAGCTGCGTTGACGGCAATTTCAGAGCAGATGCCTGGGAGCCACACAGACGATGACCTCCATCTGTCAGCCTGATATTCAACCTAGACACGAGGACATTGAGTGAGTGGTCATCAAGGTCAGAGGAAACATCACCTAGAGCTATCTGGAACCTTCCAGGTTCCATAAGCCTTCGGGGGTGAACCAACATAACTGGTTCCACACCCTCCTGGGGGCTAACATGTGCCAGGATATCTGCCCAGAGGAGATAACAATCCGTCTATGACAAGAGCACTGTTGACACCTCCCCCATCAATGGATCCCCCGCCTCAAGGCCTGTGAAAAATATCATGTCCCGGGTATGTCCTCCAACATGAGTGGGGCCCACTACTTTCTGAGACAGACCCATGGTTGCCATGGCGGCCATGAACTCACACTCCACCCACCCACCCCAAGACTGGCGTTGGCATGGATATTATTTTTTTTAATTATTATTAACAAGCATTTATATAGCACCAGCAATGTACCTGGCACTTTACAAGGTAATTGAATAGACACAGTCCCTGCCCTAGGGCTTACAATCTGAGGGGGGGAAGAGATGGAGGAAAGGGAACAGAGGGAGAGACAAGGAGTGCAACACTTATGAGGATGTGAGGTCCCAGGTGCATGCGCTTGGCTTAGTTACATCAAGAATTATGGCTGGTTGGTCCATGTGGTAAGGATATGAGTACACAGACCTTAGGTAACAGATTGTACTGGATGGAGGGTATCAGCAGGAGTTAGGTGAGGCGAGCAAGAAACCGGGGAGGGCAGAGCGGAAGAAGTGGGCCTTGAGGAGGGATTTGAAGGTACGAAGGGAGGGGGCGAGGTGGATGTGGGCAGGGAGGGAGTTCCAGGCATGGGGGGCAGCTAGGGAGAAGGGAGGAAGGTGGTTAGGGGAGCAGGAAAGGCATGGGAGGGTGAGAGAGGGGACAGAGGAGGAGCGGAGTTCACAGACTGGAGTACGGAGGGGAATTAGTGCACAGAGGTAGGGGGGAACAAGGTTGTGAAGAGCTTTATAGGTGAAGACTAGGAGCTTGTGCAGGATTCGTTCAGGAAGGGGGAGCCAGTGAAGAGAGGAGAGGAGGGGCTGCACCTGGTCAAAGCGACGAGTGAGGTGGATGACCCTGGCAGCAGAGTTTTGGACGGAGATAAGGGGAGAAAGGGGAGAGCGAGGGAGGCCAGTGAGAAGGAGGTTACAGTAATCAAGGCGAGAGATGACCAGGGCATGAACAAGGGTTTTGGCAGAGGAGACAGAGAGAAAAGGGCGAATCTCAGCAATGTTATGGAGGGAGAAGCAACAGGATTTGGCAACAGAGTTGAT
>QEPC01002874.1:1907721-1935887 GCA_003113815.1 Sphenodon punctatus
TTTTTGAGGATAGGAGAGACAGTGGCATGCTTGAAGGCAGATGGGAAGGAGCCAGTAGAGAGGGAGAGGTTGATGATGTGCAGGAGGGATGGGGCGACAGTGGGAACAATGGAGGTCAGGAGGCGGGAGGGGATGGGGGCAAGGGGAAGGGTTGGAGGATGAGACCAGGGAGGATATTTCCTCAAGGGAGGTGGGAGGGAAGGAGGACAAGAGAGAAGGAAGTGGAGGAGGGATTGGGGAGGGAGTAGGAAAAGGAGTGGAGTGGGAAGCGATGTCAAGGCAGATCTTGTCTATGTTGGAGTTGAAGAAGGAAGCAAGATCCTGAACAGAAAGGGAAGAGGGAGGAGGAGGACAGGGAGGCTTGAGGAGGTAGTCAAAGGTGGAGAACAGGCAGCGAAGGCAGCGAGAACAGGACTCAATGTGGGAGGCGTAGTAATTCTGTCTAGCGAGGGAGACAGCAGAAGTAAGGGAGGAGAGAGAATTTGAAGGGAAGGAAGTCAACATGAGAGTGGGATTTGCGTCAAAGGCATTCAGCAGCACAGGTGAAGGAGCAGAGGTGGCAGATACTGGGGTAGCGCCAAGGATGGGGGCAGATACTGGGGTAGCGCTAAGCATTTTTGCTTAGACTGCTTTCACAATACTGGGTGTTTTCAAAAATGATGGCACTTGGGCACCATCCCAGATTTACCCAGACTTACCCCCTCTAAAGAATGGTCACCACCACAGCCGGGATCCCGCCAGGCCCCTGAACTAAAGTGATGGGGGCCGGACATCTGGGGATGGCAGGGAAATGCATGGATGTGCATCCAGCCAGCCCTGCCCCCATGCTGTACCCAGAGGCCTACCCCCTCCCCGACGGGTGGCCATGGTGGCCAATGATGGCCAGCATGGCACTTGGAACCGGTGGCAACTCCAGACTGGGTCCAGTAAAGTAGGCTCTCAAATGTGAAAGCCTGCTTTACTCCCAGTCAGGCAGGCGGATCAAGGCTATGGTGGAGGATAGTGCAGCCTGTGACTCAGAGATTTTCCCAAGTCATAGCCTGTGCTAGCCACCACCATGGCCAGGATCTATTCCATGGCAACAACTGGCACGGGAAAACTAATATGACAGTGGTCCCTGTGCCATACCATGGCAATGCAGTCCACTGTCACATTTCAAAACACCCTGTACCAGTGAAATATGGTCTTAGGAAGAATCAGGCCCACAATCTTTAAGTAGATTGATTATACTTATGGCACATTCGCATGAGTCTCCTCTCCCACTTGATTAATTTCCTGCAGGAGATAACTGTTGTGCCTCATCAGGCAATGTCTGAAGGGATTTAGCATCTAAGTTAAACCTCGTTTTTTTCCCTAACACTTGTGAGTTATTCCTAAAAACTGTGGGCTATTTTGCGGGCTATTTTGCAAATCAGTAGTCCGGATCCTATGCGCTAATTTCTTCATACGTATAAGAAAACTGTGGAGAAAGCAGATTATTACTAGGTGTTTGACGGCTGTGGGGGACTAACCAATTGAAGCTGAATCCCAACAAGACGGAGGTGATGTTAGTGGATAAGGTGCTGGAGATGGTGGCCGCTGTTATTGGTGGGGTCTTCCCTCCATTGGTAACCCAGGTACGGAATCTGGGGGTGCTCCTCGATGCGCAGCTCCACCTGGATGTCCAGGTGGAGGCTGTGGCAAGGAATGCCTTTCATCAATTATATCTGGTGTGACGGCTTCGGCCATTTGTTTCAGGCTCTGACCCGGCCACCATCATCCATGCTTTCATCACCTCTAGATGGGACTATTGTAATGCGCTCTATGTGAGGCTACCCATGGTGACAGCTCGGAAACTGCAGCTGGTGCAGAATGCGGTGGCCTGTCTTCTGGTAGGACTGGGCCGCTGGGAGCATATTGCACTAGTGCTCCACTCCCTGAACTGGCTGCCGGTGGTTTTTCCAGGCCCGATTCGAGGTGTTGGTTTTGGCCTATAAAGCCCTAAACAGCCTAGGCCCTGCCTATCTGCGAGACCGTCTCACTCCCCGGGTGTTGGACCGACCCCTGTGGTCATCTGGGGATGCCCTGCTTGAGGTCCCCCGAGTCTTCCATGGGGCCACGCAGGGAAGGGCATTCTTGGTGGCCGCACCACGGCTGTGGAACTCCCTTCTGGTGGAGGCCCGGTTAGCCCCGGATCTCCCCTCTTTTCGGAGAAGTTGTAAGACCTGGCTGTTCCGCCATGCATTTAGCAAGGGAGATGAGTGAGGGGGGGTGTTGTTGGGTAGGGGTTATTTTTCATTTTGTCCTCCTTTTAGTTGTTTTAAATTGTTCTTTTAAGGTTTTGCGAATTGTAAGCCGCCCCGAGCTGCCTGTGGCAGGAGGGGCGAGGTAGCAAAAATTTTTAAATTAAAAATTTAAAAAAATGAATTATGATGGAATTTTTGTCTCCTATGTGTGCACAGATAGTCTTTATAAATAAACTTTAAAAGTCCCCTGAACATTCACTAAGAACTCATTTAGAACTGAAACAAGTTCCCACAAATACGGATATAGTTGAAACATTTCCAGTCCCGAATTGACCCGACAACACTGGGTACTGATTGGTACCCAATTGCAACTCAATTTGGGTACCCAATGTCCTTGAATGTCAGTTTCCGGACCTAGTATACCAACTTCGAGTACCAATTTTTCAACTTCTGCGTTGATTTATTGACTTTCAGTGCCTATATTTTGATTTTTCATCCCAGAAAGTCAACTTCCAGTCTTGAAAAATTGACTTCCAATCCTGATTTTTAAAATTTCTGTCCTGATCTTTCATTTTTCCAACCCAATACACCACTCAGTAATCGGAAAATTGAAAAACTGATACCAGAAGTTACTGATTTTTTGGGTTTCCTGGTACCTGATTGGTACCAGGTAACTCGTTGGGTACCTGATGAGGTACCTGAAAATGCAGGTATTAACCATGTGTATTAAATTTAGTACCCATTTCAGCTCTAATTTCTCTCCCTATCATTGCATGTAACTTGAGACAACATAAGACATGGAAACCTAGAATACGTTGTTTCTGATGAATCACAAATTAAATGTTGCTACCGCACACCCAAAGCCCTGGGTTGGGTTCCTAGGTAAACTGGACCATTTACAAGTCACAATGGTAACACAACAAGTAACTACCTTGGTAATGTTTAAAATAGGGAAACAGAAGCTTCCACTGAGAGCTTCTTCCTGTGCAGTTTCAATACTCCATGCCTTATTCTTTATGACAAATAGCTTTAATTTCTAGTAATCTCATCATATCTTATTGCTGAGTTGACAAAGCAGCTGTAATTTCATAGAAGACTTACATGGCCAGTTTAAAGCATGCAATTTATCTCTATCAGTGTGACAAATTATTAATAAATCGTAAATATTATGAATTCATGTTTAGAAAAATGACAGAATCAAGCAGAAGCATGGATAATCTTTGTCACCAAGGCAACCATCCTGATTCCTTATGAGATGACAGCACAGTTTATTAAATTATTCTGAGGGAGTATGTCTTTTAAAAGATGTATTTCATTGTTAGGCATTCTTTAGTTATCAAGCAGACAAGAAAATTTATCCTTTTCAGTTTTCTAGATTTCTAGTTTAAGAAGGACCGAGGATTTTAAGTACTTAAACGTAGACATTGCTTGGTTGTTTTTGGTTTTGTTTTGATGTTACAAGGATACACAGAACATGCAGCACAATCATTATTTTAAATCCCTCCAAGAAGTCCTAGCAGCCTGCTCAACAAGCTTTTTCAAACTCTAAAAGGAGATAACTTTCACGGTATTTTTAGCAAGTCTGCCTAGCCATGTGTTGTCGATCCAAAAGAAGTCTGATAGTCTGGCTTAAAGCAGCCTTACATCAAATAAAGGCTGTAGTTTTCTGCAGCTTTATTGAAAATCCATGCTGAATGTTCATGGAAGATAATCTCTCTCTCTCTAGCTCTGTCTCTTTCTCTCTCTCTCTCTTTCTCTCTCTCTCTCTCTTTTTAATGCTTTTTGCCATGTTAATTTTCTTTGTCTGGAGTTCACAGTGGGTAAGGCCACACAAGACGTTATCTCAGATTGGGCCACCTTGTCCCACATTAGCCCACAATGCAGCTGACCATGGGGTTGATGCCGCCATATGTTTGTACACTTCTGCCCCAGGGCAGGTGGTTGGCTGCTAGGCAATGTGCCCTCTGGAACTGAATCTGATGCTGTTGGATGCGAGGTCGGTGGCAAATAAGTCAACATCCATCTGGGAACTTATCCTGGATGGAGCCGCCAATTTTTCATTTATAAAGGAGATGTGGCTGGACAATGAGTCAGGGCTGATTTTGGCTGACCTGGTGCTGGCTGGGTACCCCATGCAGCATCAGACTAGGTCCAGGGCTCGGGGCGGGGGGAGGGAGTAACCATGATTTTTAAAGGACTTCTTGTCCTTCCGGAGGTTTCCAGTACCAAATTCGTCCGGCATGGAGTCTGTCAATCCCGTGTTTGATTTGGCTGGGAATAGATTAGGGATCCTACTGGCGTACCGAGCCTCCCACTGCACCTCAGGCTCCCTGACTGCTCTAGCTGTCTCGGAGGTGGTGTTGCAGTCACCCAGACTTATTTTTTTGTGGGACTTCAATATCCATGCCAAGGCCAGCCATTATGAGGCAGAGCAGGCGTTCATGGCCTCCCTGGGCCTATCCCAGGTAGTAGTGGGCCCAATACATGAGAGGGGACACACACTGGATTTGATTTTCTGCACCGGCCTGGAATCAGGATTCTTCTGAAGGCTCAGGTCCTGGCACACCTATGCCCCCATTGGGATGCTGGGCCTATTAGACTGGTCCAACCCCAGACACGCAGGGATCCAATTGGTTTCCAGAACTCTCTGGGGGAGTTTCCCATAGACTTAAATGACTGATCTGTCAATCACCTTGTTGCATTATGGAATAATACTTTGACTGAGGCCATCGACATGGTAGCTCCTTTGTGTCTGCTCCCACCGCTACACCAACACAGATCCCTGTGGTATACAGAGGACCTAAGGCAGCAGAAGCAGAAGGGGAGGCAGTTAGAGCGAAGGTGGTGCTGGACTCGAGCTGAATCTGACTGATTGTGGCATAGATCGTTTTTGAAAGACTATGTCATGGCTGTGATGGCAGCAAAGAAGGCTTTCTTCACTGCCATCATCGTGTCTGCGAAGGTGCGTCCAGTGGAGCTTTTCCTGGTGATGAGGGGTTTGGTCCGTCCAGCCTGCCTCTGCCAGTAACTGGAGGTTTCCAGTGCCTGCTGTGACATTTTTATTACTTACTTCACTGATAAAATTGCTTGTATTCACCACGACTTTGGCACAACTGTTTCTGGTGCAGAGACAGAGCTGGGGGTTATAGAAGCCCAGCCTTGTCCTCTTTTTTGGGATCAGTTTCAGTCATTGTTGCCCACTGATGCAGAAGAGGTGCTGGACGTGTGCGAGCCACAAGTTGTAAATTAGATCCATGTCCATCCTGGCTGGTGAAACCCAGCCTAGAGATATTAAAGCCATTGCTGGCTGGGGTGATCAACACCTCCCTTCAGGACGGCAGAGTGCTGAGCTGCCTTAAGGCAGCAATCATGCAGTCTCTGCTTAAAAAGCCATCACTGGACGTTGATTCCCCTGCCAGCTATCGGCCTGTCTCTAACCTTCCCTTTTTAGGGAAGGTTATTGAATGGGCAGTGGCTCGTTAGCTCCAGGTGCATCTGGATGATATTGGATTCCTGGACCCTTCACAGTCTGGTTTTCATCTTGGGCATGGCACAGAGACTGTGCTTGTGGCCTTGGTCAAAGACCTTCGCCTGGAGTTAGACTATTCCCCCCTCTTGTTCAACATGTATATGCAGCTACTGGGTGAGGTCATTTGGAGGTTTGGGGTACAGTGCCATCAGTATGCTGATGACACCCTGCTCTACCTTTCCTTTTCATCCAACCCAGGCCCAGCAGTCTTGGTGCTTACCTGTTGCCTGGCTGCAGTGTGGGAATGGATGAGGATGAGTCCACTGAAGCTGAATCCTGACAAGACTGAGGTGATGATGGCTGGCCAATCTTGTGCTCTGGAAGGGATTGAAACTCCTCTTATTGATGGGGTCCGGTTGATTGGGTTCGCAGCCTCTGAATACTTTGCTGCACCTGGGTTGCCAGGTCATGGTGGTGGCCAGGAGCACTTTTCACCAACTCCATCTGGTGAGGAGGCTGCAGCCTTTTCTTTCAGGCTCGGACCTAGCCACAGTTATCCATGCCTTCATCACCTCGAGGCTAGACCACTGTAATGCGCTCTACATGGGACTGCCCTTGTGATGGTTCGGAGGCTGCAGCTAGTGCAGAATGCGGTGGCTTACATCCTTATGGGGAAGCATCGCTGCAAGCACATAACACCCGTGCTCCATTTGCTGCACTATTATTAATATTTTCATATATACATCTAGACATCTGAACAATATTTGTGACAAACAGATATTCTCATATTTGCTTATTTGGGTATTCTGTTTGGTTACTTTGTTCATTGTGGTTATTCAGGTTGGTCACGCTAGTATTTTGTTTACTTCATTTCAGCTATTGCACATGTGCAAGAGTGCTGAAAGAAAGTTAACCAAAAAATATCCAAATGAATAACCTGAAATGCCGAAACAAACAAAAGAAAGAAACCATAATAAACAAATTAGATATCCAATAAGGTAGGAGTGAAAAGTGGTTCATATTTCACCTTGCCAGACCTAAAGAGAGACAGGCAAAATCACTGATGGGTATTATTGCACATTTATTTGTAGAACTACACAACAGCAGGGAGACATTTTGTGAAAGTTGTGTCCAAAATCAGCTTTGATTATATGTTGGTATCTGCCAAATTTTAGAGACTATGGAAATACATAGGGTGAAATCCTAGTCCACATTAATGAGAACAGCATAAAAATCAACAGGGCCATGAGTTTGCCCATGTTGGGTCCCTATTCTCGTGACACACAGAAATTACAACTAAATTTGATATAGCTGTCTCGATGTTGATATATCACTACTTTAGATCAGCAAAACATATGCCTTTTTCCATCTACCATGACTCCAAGAACACTTGTTCTGCTGCAGAATGAAATATTTTTGTTTGTTAAGACTGAGGAGAGAGAGGAGTTGTACACAATACATTACTCTGTTTTTATTTATTAAAACAGAATTTTATTACTAAGTTAGTGCACATTGCCATTGATCTTATAACATGGTCTTGTTGTGCCTTGTCAGTTCAGTATATTTATGGCTCTTAGTGAGGGGTAACACAACCCAAGGCACTGAAATTCTGGGGAAAGGGAGTACTTTATTCTGCCCTTGATTTAAACAATCCCTGCTGGCAGATTTCCAAGCAACATCAATGGATTCCAAATGGAGTTATATTGTATTCTTCATATGTAAGGAAGGTAACAGTGAGTTTGGGGAGAAATGTCATCTCCTAAGAAATAAATATAGGTTTGGCAATATTTTCAATCAAGATTCTTTCTAAAACATACACATAATCTTTTCCAAGACTCATACTGTTCTGGAAAATGCACCTCAGGTTCAGCTCTCCCCTGATAGTCTAATACTGGCATGCAAATTGTGAGTTTATTTTATTTATTTTCTAAGTTTTATTTATTCTGATTTTTATCCCATCCTCCCAGTAAGGCTCAGAATAGCTTACAGCATACAAAAACAAAATATAAAAACAGCTTTAAAAAAACCTTAACCCAGACTTCCCAACCAGTGCCAGCCTCTGTGTGTCTGTTCTAGGTTTGACCGACTTGGGACCAGCTGGCCCATGGTCCAGCCCTGTGTGCTGCCCAGGCAGGCCAGAGTGGGACAAACCAGGCAGACCCATCTGTTTTTATGCCTGCCCGGCCCAGTGTGAGGGGTGCCATGGCAGCCAGCTATGGCTACTTGTAATTGGCAACCATGTCTGCCCATCATGGCAGGGCATTGGCCACAGTGCGGGAGCGGATTCAGCCATTACGGGCGTCGCTCCCCTCCCCCGCCCCAGCTGGGCAAGACCATGGGAACATCTGGTTCCATCCCCCAACCTGACCCAGTCAAGAGTGGAGGGGGTGGCCATCCCACCCCCAGGCATGCAGCCACAGCCATGGCTGCATGTACGTTTTCACCCAACGTTTCAGAGACAGACCCTTGGACTCAAGCCCCCCACAAAAATTGGCTACGTTTTTCAATTGAAAGTAAATAATTGCTTAATTTTTTTTCCATCTTCATGATTTGGTTAGTTATTATAAACAATATATTTTGAAAAATAATAATAATAACAATAATAATAGTTTTATTGTTAGCCACTGGCCATTACAAGGGACAACACATATCGTAAAATAAGAAGTAAATAGGAAACAATTAGCCACTCCACATCCAGATTTCAAACTCAACACAAATACATAAAAAACACAGGGAAGTTAATATCAAATAACTGACGTGCAGGGACCTTCTAATATGGCATCTAGTACAAATTATAACTATTTCCTAATCCAGACAAGGAAGCAGGAACATACTTCACGAGGTAGACTACCACAATGATCATCAAACTAGCTCCATCACTGAGGAGGGATTCAGGTTCAAATTAGGCTCATATCTACTGCGAATCTTTTCAATTCTTGCAGCAAAAATCACTACTAATTTAGTTCTCGAGGGGACTTTGTCACCCAAAAGAAATATGAGCTGCTGTATCTTGGACCCCATATAACATCTTAGCCATCACCTTGGTTTCTAAGATTCTTTGTGTAGCCCTAATGCCGCGTTGCCCAAAACTATAAAAAAAAAACATAGTATAGCCAGAGATTCTAGCTGAGCCTTGGCCTTGGTAGCCACAATATGGGCAAATCAGCCATCATTATCTGCCATGATAATACCCAGATATTTATAGATTCTAACTTGATCCAAACGATGACCCTGCAAGGCCCAACTGTATCTCTTAAAGCGTTTCGCTACAACCATTGTTTTCGTTTTCTCGTAATTAATATGTAAATACCTCTCTTGGCAAATATATATATATATATTTTTATATATGCAATTTATTTTGCATTCTATATATATAATGCAAAATAAATTATTTATAATATAATTATATAAATTATAATATATAAATTATATAAATAAAACCTATTTTTATATTATAAAATATAATATAAAATATGTTTCATATATATGAAACATAACACTTTGTCAAATCTTCAGTTGCTATATGCAACTTTTGTTGTTGTTGCAGCATAAAGATCTTTTTTTAAAGAAGACACAAATTTCTGGTGTCACAATAGCTTTAAAAACTTCATCTTCTGCTTTTCAATAGGTACTATTCGTACTGTACTGTAAGTTAGAAAAAATAGCAAGGGACCTTCCTGCACTGTCTACTCCAGGGCCAGCAGAAAAGTTTCTGAGTCAAGCAAAACAATGTGTGTTAGTAAGAAACCTTGCAAACTTTGTTACCCTCAAGGACTGTTTTCTTATAGAAAAAACCATTTAACACAACAACACAAAACCAAGCCTGAAGAACAATCCCCAAGCTCCTTGAAAACCCCCAAATGCATTTGAACAACCATACTGGCTTTCTACCTAATACTTTCCCTGCACGCACTATTGTTCCAGAAAAGAGCATTATGTTAGAACGTGAACACAGTTAACAAAACCTGGCAAGGACAGGTCCATTTGTCTGGTGACCTGCTGGGTTGTCAAGTACCTATGAAAGTTGAGTTTGGGTACATAGGACGAAGAATACACCCCCTATGCCTATCTAGGTCATATCTGATATGGAATGAGGTGTGGGGCAGTTTGCCATCATAACTCTGAAAATCAGCAGGATAGGCATACTTTAGAAAAGAACAAAACAGGAGCCTAAAAAATGGATGAGAGAGGATGTTGGTGTTGTATGGAGAAGGGTACAGCAAAGGTTTCTTCAAACAACCATTTAAAGACTTTTTGAGGTCTCAGGCAAATAGATTTGTGAGCCCCACCTTCAGGAAATGTAAAGCTTTCATTCTTCCTCTGATCTATGGGAAATGTCACTCAGCTCCTTCTGGTCTCTTGCAGCTTTCAGCTGTCTTGGCAGTCTTCCTTTTATCGGGCAGTTTCTCACTGCCCTGGCAGCTTGTTCCTCCTGAGGGAATGGCTGATAATGGGTGTGGTGACTGGATTCATGAGCCACCTTGACTGGGATAGGAGAGGTGAGTATCCTACTAAGCTACCTACCACCTATACCAGGGACCTAGTATAGTGGAGTCAACAGCAAGTAATGAGGGAACCAAACTCAGCTCCTGAACTTGGAAGAGACAGCTGAATGATCAAGTTACCACTACATGATCCTCTAAGTAACAGAAGCTCAGGGGAAACCACTACTTCCTCCTTGTTGGATTGGCCCTGTCTCTTCAAGATTTACAGGACTGGCTAAGAATGTTGTGTGTGTGTGTGGTGTTTTTTCAAACAAGTTTTCAGAGTTCTAAGGAAGAGGGAGGAGCAATGTGAGATGCAAGGAGGAAGGAACATCTTTTTAATATATTGGCTGCAATTCCAAGTGAGATCCTCATGGAATCCGTGCGGGTTCTGCACAGCACAATGAGCTGTCAATGAACAATGCATGCGGTTTGTGCACTCATGCGTGCACTAGGGTTGCGCACAGTGCATGTTATGAATGGGAACGGCCCCAGTGAAATTAAGACATTGCTCCAAGTTTTCTTCTAGCTCTCACCTACCAAGTTTGCCTGCTAGGTTCTCTTCATTCCAACTGTGCAACAAATGCCCCCAAGCAGGAAAGAGTTCAGACACCCCCCCTCTGTGCTTAACAAGAATATGCTCAGGCAAACTCCTCTTTGAAAAAGTACAAATAAACAGAGCTTCCACAGCAGCACTTGGATTTTTTAAACTAGGGCTGTAAGCCAACTGAAATTTTAGTTGATTAATTAATTAAGCCCTTTTGCATTGAATTAATTCATCAATTAAAATTTGCATAAAATGGTGTACATTTACATATATTTGCATAGCTTTTCATAGCTTCGCCTAATTTGCGTGCGTTGGGTGAACTTGCCTTCAGCTGGAACATGGCCCCTTGAGCTACAGACTCAGAACTATGGACTGTCAGAAGGTTCTGGCTGCTAACTGATTAATCAGGGGACAAATTTTAATTCGTTTTAGACAAATTAATCAATTAATCAGTTTGATTGATCGATTAATGGTTGCAGCCCTCTTTGTAACTATACTTTATGATGGATGCTGTCTCCCCTGAAAGCCTCAGATGCTGCAGTACTCGTTAGGATCCTCACTGAACATGTTTACTTGAGACCTTTTTTCTATATCTTTGGAAAGGTGCAAACATAAATATAAGACCTGCATTTTGGGTGTCTACACAGGGACAGCTGCCCTGCCTCTTCCCCTCCTCAACCCTGGGTGGGCCACACATTTAAAGATGACCCCCTAGATGTGCAGGCAGAGCAGAGGAGGGGCAGGCTGTCCCTGCTCTGGGGCAGCCCTGCTAGCAATGCTCTGGAACATCTAGGAGCACCACCAGTGGAGCAGGCAACCCAACCTTGGGGCACCAATGCAGGGTTCCTGCCCATCTGCTCAGTGGAGGGCCACCGCAGCTCCACTCTCAGCCGGGGGTTGCCCTGTCAAAGCCATAGAGTTGTGGGCAATCCACCTGCAACTCTATGGTGTGGGGGAGGGGGCACTGCAAAGGCAGACTGTGTGCCGCAGCAGCCACTAGTTCCATTTAAAATGGACACAGGGCGGGCTGAAAGTAGGAAGACATGGCGGTGCAGCTCCGGACTTGCTCTGGGCGTGAAGACCCCCGTATCCATGTAAAAACACTTGTCGTGATTATTAACACAAGTGATGGTGGACTGTCACCATCATAACTCGATCCAAACTGGGAAGCTGTTAGAACCCGGTCAGAATTGGGTTCAGCTATGGAACAACTGTTCATGCAGCTGGGCTGGGGAGGAGGGGTGGGAAGCCAAACAAATGTGCAGCCATCCGGCCCCATGCTGTGCCCAGTGCCCCACCCCATATTATGACAGGCAGCCATGGCAACCTGTGATGATCTCCATGGCAGACCCAATTGGGACTGGGCCACGGCAGACTATAATGAACATTATAGCTCACTGTAGCCTGATCTGGCCTGATCAGGAAGATGGTAGCCCAGGCTGTGATGCCAGAGGTCTCCAAGATCACATCCCAGGCTAGCCGCTAACACGTCTCAGAGAAATCCAGTTCAAACATCTGGCAGGGCTCCAACAAACGTGACAGTGGCCCGTGGGCCAAATTGGGCCACAGCAGGCCACTGTCACTTTTGTTAACACCCCATGTGACATCAACTCCAGTACCAGTCTAGTCTGCAAGCTTTGATTTCGAGAATAGTGGAAGGGAAATGGAATGAAAAACTCATAGATTCCTCTAGGCATAGAATTATATTTTCTTTGAATAAACATGAAATATATTGTCTTCTCCTCTGAAATGCTCCCTAATTCTGGTTATACAGCACTATATAGCTGTATTAAGCAGTATTATAAAACAAAACAAGCTGTAATTCGACTGTATACTCCTCAGGGCAGGCACTATTCTTTATGTGTTTGTACATTGCCTAGCACAATGGAGAGTTGCTCTTTTAGGACAGGATTTTATGTGTATTACCACAATACAAATAATGAACTATAACAACAGTCAAAAGAACATTCAATGAGACAAGGATGCTTCAAAAATCAGCATACAAAACTACACATATGTAGGAATAGCTTTGTATTTTTGACACCTTTGGAAATAAAGCAGAAAATTGTAAATATAGCACGCTTTGCCCAAAGCGTTCCCAAAACATTTTATAGTGGTAAATAGTCTAGAGAAAAAGAGAGCACTTTCATTATTGCACCAGCTCATAGACGGGAAAGGCGCATTGCCATATGGAGGTATAAAAAAAAAATAAGCTTAATTTTGAAAGCACTAAAAATGCAAATAAGAGTAGTCTTTAGAAAGGAGTGAACTAAATAATTAATTTCCTGAAGGGTGACAAAATCCGCCATATCAGCAAGCTCTATCAGCAAGCTCTATAAAGAGGCCCAGAGTCTCCAGCTAGAAGCATGCTATTTTAAGCTTTAATTCTCCAGCCCATCTGTAGCTCAGAAGAGAAAATTTGAATTTAGATTTAGATATTTGGATTTAGTTTCAGTTATTTCCTAGATATTAATATCATCCAAAAGATACTTCTCCATCCTCAACAATACTACCACAGATTAGTTGCAGCTAAAGGAGAATAGGAGTATGCCACTAATTAGATGGGAAGAATTAAAGTATTTAACTATCAGTGCAAACTGAGTGACCATTGGGGTGAGAGGGAGTAACAATTTGTGTATTTTCAGATCTTTTTACTATCAAAAAGCATGGTGGTTTCCCTTACAAGATGGCATTTATATTTATTGATTAATTGATTGATTGATTGATTGATTGATTGATTGATTGATTGATTGATTGATTGATTGATTGATTTGCATCCTGCTCCCTCCAGCCCTACGGCAGCTCGGGGAGGCTCACTAGCAGTTTTGCTCTACTAGCAGGTTTTGGCCCTGTTTTTTCAAATGCTAGTGAATGGGCAAATGGCTGACCACACTCATCACATGACCTAATGAAGTGAAAAGAAGCTTTTACGTGCCTGGGATAAGGCACGCCCTGCAGAGGTGCAACTGGACAAGACCTGGGAAAAGGAACATCCATGCAGATTCTTTTCCTGATCCATAACCTGGGAAATCTCATTGTGGTCTTACAGACATGATTAAAAATATTGACACCTAACCATAATTCACTATCTAAAATACCTAAAGTCTCGCTCCCCGAGTCAAACTCCTCCTCCCTCCCTCTCTCGGTTGGGGTCCCCCAAGGCTCTGTCCTTGGCCCTCTCCTCTTCTCTATTTACACCCTGTCCCTTGGCAAACTTATTGCCTCCCACGGATTCCAATATCATCTCTACGCTGATGACACCCAACTCTATCTTTCTACCCCCTCTCTCTCCTCTTCTGTCCACTCACGCCTCGTCAACTGCCTCTCTGATATCTCCGCCTGGATGTCCCGACGTCAACTCAAGCTCAACATGGCCAAGACCGAACTCCTCATTTTTCCTCCCTCCTCTTCCTCTCCCTCTAACCTGCCCATCTGCATCGATGGAGTCACCATCCATCCTGTTCTCCAAGCCCGTAGCTTGGGCTTCATCTTTGACACGCACCTCTCTTTTAAACCTTACATTGACTCTGTTGCCAAATCCTGCCGATTCGCCCTCCATAACATTGCTCGGATCCGCCCCTTTCTCTCTACCTCCTCGGCCAAAACCCTTGTTCATGCCATGGTTATCTCTCGCCTCGATTACTGCAACCTCCTCCTTGCTGGCCTCCCTCGCTCTCACCTGTCCCCCCTTATCGCAATCCAAAACTCCGCTGCCAAGGTCATTCACTCTGCCCGTCGCTTCGACCATGTGCAGCCTCTCCTCTTCTCTCTTCACTGGCTCCCCCTTCCTGAACGTATCCTGTTTAAACTCCTGGTATTCACGTTCAAAACACTCCACAACCAAGCTCCCCCTTACCTCTCGGACCTAATCTCCCTACGCACTCCTGCACGCGCTCTCCGCTCTTCCTCTGTCCCCTCCCTCACTCTCCCTCGTTTCTCCTGCTCACCTAACCGCCTTCGACCCTTCTCCCTCGCTGCCCCCCATGCCTGGAACTCCCTCCCTACCCACATCCGCCTTGCCCCCTCCCTCCACTCCTTCAAATCCCTCCTCAAGACCCACTTTTTCCTCGCCGCCTTTCCCAATGCCTGCTAGTCATTCCCCATATACTTACTGTCTGCCCTCCTCTGCAGACTGCTGCAACCTGACTGTAACCAAGCCAAGCACACACACCTGAGACTTCGCATCCACCTGAATGTTTGTTTGTCTTCTCCCCTGTCTCTCCCACTGTTCCCTCTCCCTGTTTCCCCCTCCTTGTCTTTTAGATTGTAAGCCACAGGCAGGGACCGCATCTATTTCTATGTTCTGTACAGTGCCAGGTACATGGCTGGTGTTATATAAATGTTTATAATAATAATAATTTCAGAGGGGAATCAGGGGAGGGGCCGTGTGGCGCAACATGCAGCCATACAGCCCGCCCCCCCGCCCCCACACTCCCCAGGTCACCCACCCTCCGGGACATGGGCGGGCGCAGTGGCCAATTTGGTCAAATCCGAACCAGTTCGGAAGGCCAAAAACAGCTTTAAATGCTGGTTTTGAATGTACGAACTCAGTTCGGAAGTTCAGAATTTGACCAAACTCGACTAGTTCGGTCAACCAAACCGAACTTCCGAACCGAACCCGATTTTTGAACCAAACCGAATTTCCGAACTGGGTTCTGTTCGCACATCCCTATAAGTTAATGCCATTGATTTCAATTTAGTGAAGATCACACCTAAAGGGGACGCATATGGGAATTCTGAAGTGCTGGGACTGACAGAATCGGTACTCCCTTGTTTCACTTGTATGTACTCTGCACCATGGTTGTTAGAGTCTCTCGCTGCTTCAGAGAAATAAATCTTTCTTGCTTTATTTTGACATGTTATATATCATCACCTGTTATTCCAATATAAACCTGCTAAGTAATATTCAGAAAATGCCAAGCACCCTTTGCGGCATCATTATTACTTTCATTGCTTTTTCTAACTTCATTTATAATTAAGTGTTATTTTAAAAAGTAAAACAGAACTTCACTCACCTATTTTTTTGGTAGAAGGTTGAATTTCAACTAAACAAAGAGAACAACAAATTTGTTAGCATGGGTTTGGTACATTCAAATAAAATGTTTTTTTCAGGTTATCAGAAATTTTATTTAAAAAAATATTTATTTCATTTTGTCTTCATCAAAAACAAAACAAAAACTATGATATCAGACTCAAACTGTAAAGGCATAAACAGAAAAAGAAGTTGAATATATAATTATCTCATTATTATATTGAGATATTTAGTAAGGGAAGTTAACTTAACTGCATTCCCACTCCCTCACTATACACACACAGAGAGAGCTGTCAAATAAATGGATTTATCTGTTAATAATTAACTCCAAATATAATCGCCATTATCAACTATAACCATCAGCGCCAAAAAGTGAAAGCTAAAACATATAAGGCCAGTAAGAAACCATTATCACACCCCTGGTTGGTTTTCATGGAAATTCTAAGCAATTTTAGTATGAACTGAACACTCATTGTTAAAAAGCACAAAATCCAATGCAAAACAATTTTTCATCTTATTCAATAACTACGCATGCATTTCTAAACATGATAGAATGTTGAGCTTTTCGTATTATTAAAAATTAAAAAGTGGTAACATAAAAGCTTAATTGTGGTTCTGTACAATGTTCATCTTTTCCAGTAGTCATTGGGGCTGATCCGATGCCCCACACGTGTTACCACATGCACACATGTGCTCCTGCACAGTTTGTTCACATGCCATAGGACCTCTGCCAGGGGGTGCATGTGGCTTGACCGCATATACATGCGCGTGCTCCATGTGGCATGGGATCGGGGGTGCCCTGACACCAGTACTAGTCATGCTGTTATGTGTTCCCTTAATAAATAAATAAATAAATAAATAATAATAATAATAATAATAATAATGCAAGTAGTCTAGTAATAGTACAAGGAACACATATATTTTCCTACATTTGCTTTCCTGACAAGGGGTGAAAATAAAACAAGAGAGGGGGGAGCTGGATCCCCTGACCACCCTGGGGAGGGCCACTGCAGTCACCACATTTTGGGCCAGAAGGTAAGGCAGTTCAAACGAGCAGCCCCTCCCACAGGGAATCTAGGTCAGGGGCTACTGTTACAAGTCCCTTCAATGCCATGGATCGGACGAGGAGCCATCCACATGGGGCAGGATTCCTGGACCCCTGCTGTGCTGTAGGATTGGGCCCCTGAGAGGAGCTGCCACCAAACATCTGATCAGGGAGGCCTGGGGGAACTCACTCACTCTGGCTGCCGAACAGCTGACTGGGGGACCCAGAGGAGCATGTCAAATAGGTGATTGGGCAACCTGGAAGAGCCTTTTTATTGGGGTACCACAGGGTACATTCCACAGGGAGTTTTGGATGTCTAAAGACACACTAACCTCCATAACATTTCTATAGTAGTGAGGATTTTATGTGGCTTGTTAGTGCTCACAAAAATCAGATAGAAGGAAACACATCTTTTCATGTGATGCACAACAGTGGGATTGCACACAGTTGTTTATTCTTATCATGACAGTATATTAGTCTAACTGACCTTAGCCAGAATTCATACACAGATAGAAAAGATATTGTAAGATAATAATGAAACAGTTAATACTGATCCTCAACATATTGCACAACAACAAGCAATGGGTGAAAACTAACATGATGGTGCCTGAGTGCCACCTTGGACTGATCTAGTCTGGCGTTGGACCGGCACCACAGTCAGGCTCCCAAACGGACATGATGGGGGTTGGGCCACCAGAGTGGGTGGGGAGTCAGGCAGATGTGCATCCTCCCCTGCCCCGTGCTGCGCAGAGTGGTCCTCCCTCCCCAGCTGATGGGCAGCCATGAACGGCCAACGGTCACTTTATTTAACCTGGTCAGCATCCCTGCCCTGCCAATGGCTGCTCAGGACTGGCAGGGATACTGATGGGGTTAAATAAAGTGAGCTTTAATCCATAATGGTATGCTTTAAACCTGGTCGGGCAGCCGTTCCCTGGCAGTCTTGGCACTTACCCTGTCCTGTGACCTGGGAATGTTCCTGAGTCACAGCATGGGCTACACACCAACACCACCTGGGAAATGGGTAGGGTGAACATCTGGCAGTGCATGCAACCGTAACGGTAGCCCACAATTCCACACAGGGGAAAGCGTGGAATTGTGGGCTACTGTCATGTCTGAAAACACCTGTATTGCAAGGTTTATAATAACTTGATTTTTATATCTCATGGTGGGGGTTTTTGTGTGTGTGTTTTTAACTACAGAAAGTATACATAATTATCATGGAAAAACATACAATTAGTGATAACATCAGAGATGTAGGGATGGGCGAACGTGGTTTGGAAGTTTGGAGTCCAGACCAAACTCGAATAGTTTGGTTGACCAAACCAAATGTGCAAACCAAACTCGAACGTTCAGTTCGGATGCGTTCAGTGAGTTCGGAATTGAATTTCCATTGGTTTCAATGGAAAACACATTATCAGCTGTACCTTTTTTGTTTTTTATGATATGTGGCTGAAAATTGGATTACCTATACCTCCAACAGAAAGCATTATGTGTACCAAATTCCAAAATGATTGGATAAAGAAATCCGATTTTAGAAGCAGTTGAATTATTGTATTTTGCAATATTCTACATATACATTCTTAGCTGTAACTTCTTTGTCTCACATATAATGTAGGTGAAACTTGTCCAGTTTATACCCCTTCCCATATTTACTATCTTTGCCAAATTTCAAAAGGATTAGAAAAAGGATCTTGGTGGTATAAGCAATTAACATATAAATGTATGTCTGACTATAACATCTTTGTAGTCCAACCAGTGTACATGAAATTTGGCAAGACAATATATTACACTTTCATGATCATCGCTGCAAAATATCAGAAAGATTTTATAAAGGGTCCCAATTTTATATGCCTGTACAACATACGTAGAGAAAGGGCCTATGCCTGGGATTCTCTGATGTCACTGTGGTATAAGATCGGTTTGTGATGTGAATTGGCCAACAGAAATGTCAATCAAATATTCTAATTCTGTGCTGGGACCATCCCATCATATCTCCCCCACTTGTTTCTGGGAAGCCAGAAACATCTGTTTAGGAAAGAGTCATTAGAGATTCTCTTATGTCCTCTGTCTCAGTTCTGCAGGATGTGATTGTGATGATAATTGGCCAGCCTGGATGTGTTTACACTATGTCTCCTGACTGCTGGGATGCTATCTCAGAAGTCCCAGTTATGTTGCTTATGCCCGCCACAGGGCCGCCCCCTATGCCCACCTCGAAACCACTACCAATTGGTCCTGTAAAGCTAGAAGCTTGCAGTAATGTGTTTGGCCATTGAATGTGTCTGTCAGTCTTTGGGGTTGCTCCACATCCTTCCTCCTACAGTCTCTCTCCCCCTGCCATGCAGGGTGCCTGCCTCTGACTGGCACTGAATATGCTGATATTCATCTGAATAATGATCTTCACAGGGACAACATCAATTGCTTATATAATTGGGTCCCTTTATCAAAATCTCCTGTACATTTGCTGAAATGGCAGGAAAGGTATTTGATACATTTTTGCCAAATATCCTGTAAAAAGAATAGAATATCAAAAGGTTACAGCTGGAAAAGTATTTTCAGGTTAATGTCTTATACCCTTGGGACCCTTTATCCACTATTTCTGAAAATTAGCAGAAGTATTAAGCATATGGAGGGACTTAATATGCACACGTTTCATGAACATTGGATGCAAGATAAAGAAGTTGTAGCCATGAGTGTGTATGGAGCTTTTCTTAAAATCACAACATTCAATTGCTTCTGAAATCGGGTCCCTTTATATAATTGTTCCAAGTTTTGGTACACATAGTGCCCTCCACTGGGAATACAATCTCCCCACATTTTATCAAAATTGAATAAGAAACATAAGTTATAGCCAGAAATATGTTTTTCAGTTTTCCCCCTTTATTTCAAATACCAAATGTCATTTTCAGTTCCAGATTGCACCAAACTAAAGACCAAACCGATCCCGACCGAACCGAATACCAAATCTGAACTCAACATTCGACTCAAACCACTGAACGGCCGAACATCCAAACCTGGTTCTGTTTGCACATCCCTACAGAGATGTAATACACAATAGACATTTAATAAAAATCAAGAATGTGCCCTTTGTAAAGATGAAAAAACAAACCTTTTCTTTTCAGTGGAGATGCCACTTCACCTAAACCAAGATGGAAAACAATAACAATCCGTTATCTTGCAGCATTAGAAAGCATTGTCATTGTTAACTTCATGTTAGGTTATTTTCACTTGTTCATGCTTTTAAACTTTTAACATACAGATTAGTCAGAGTCCTAGTCTGAGATTTTAGACTTATACTCACATCTTTATCTTCCTCTGGGCAATCTAATAATGGGTAGGAGAGCTTTCTTTAAAGCACAGTTGTTGCAAATAAAATAAGCTTCTACCTTTGTATTTGAGCATGTAACCATATATTGGCATAGTAAGAATTTATATGGACACAAAGTTGATCCCATATTTCATAAATGGGTGCAGGGATCCCCTATTAATTGGACATTCTGTACTCTGCGAGTTTAAATGCCACATGAAGATTTCTTCCAATGATCAGCAACTAAAGAAACCTAGGACCAAATGGTGTTTTCAGTGAAGTCAGGGGTAAGAGTTCTATTGACTCAATGGGAACAGGAAATAACGGTTGGCAACTTGTGTACCTGGATTTGTGCAAACAAGGGTGTAGCAGGGAGCAGGCTGTTTGGGCAGAGAGTAGTGCCAGCAAGTAAAGGGTAGGTGCTGACTGGGGTCCAGGCACTGATGGGAGTCAAGAATAGCATCTGAACTGGCTGCGGCTAGGTCACCCAGAGTCTGAAGATTCTGGACCAGGCTCAGTCTGGAGAGAGATCTCAGGGAGGCGAGAGCTAGGAGAGGCTCTGCCTAAGGGAACCTGCTAGGGCAAGATGCAGAGATGAGTAAAGTCCTGCCTACAAGGGCCTGAGCCAGACTGTAGTCAAGAGGCTACACCTATCAGAACAGGCACCTGAGCCAGAGGGTCTGTGTCTGACAAGGGCCTATAATAGAGATATAGGAACTAAGAGAGTGCAGCAGCTAGGAGAACTGTCTATTGGACTAGAGCTAGACCAAGGTCAGAGGGTTGGTGCCAGACCTAGGGTCATATGGACTATGAGCACTGTATATAACTGTGGATGAACTGTGGGTGTTAATAATGACACTGGGAAAGCAGAGATTCAGAGTGGCATGACTCTGTGGGCAGTATCTTGCCAATATGCACCCCAGGCCCCTCTCAACCTGTTTACAAAGGGTCCAGTGACTGCCTGAGCTACCAGACACAGAGGTGCTAAGAGTGGGAATTAACAATACCAGGGCTGATCAACTCACTATACTTTAGACCTGACATTGTGATGTGTGGAATGCCTCCTGGGACACTCGAGGACAGGCTTGACAAGACGGCTAGAGTTTAGGGATAAAATTGTAATGGGATCCCAAGCTCAATTGGAGGTGGACTTTCTTAATATACATTAAGATATGATTAACAAAATAATTGTAATTGACATATGTGTACCAATATGATCTCAAAAAAATAATTTCAAAACTTATGACAAGGGAACAGGAGGTAAAGTGCCCCCAGCTACCAGGATGTACTAGGGTCACAAATTTATCTAAAATGGACTGCCTGAGGATGTGTATCGCATTTCACCTTTCTGAAGAAAAATGTGATGTAAAATTCAAAAAGGATCCACATTGTACCCCATCTGCGATAGAGGAAACAAACCCTATGACGTTGCAGTCCATAACTTGGGAAAAAACCTTGAATCAGAATGCCTGCCACACTGGTTAGTATTTGTGCACAATGGCCCTTTTCTAACAGATGCACCCCCACTCCCTGCACACGTGTGCAGGTGGGGTGTGTGTGTGTCTGTTTGAATGCTGCAGTTGGTGCGGGGTGGTGCGCACTCCAGCACTTCTCCCACCTCCCACGCATGGAGCAATGGGAGCCAATGCTGGATGCTCCATGCATGGAAATGGGTGGAAGTGGGTGGGTGTCCATGGGAACACCCCACACACACCACCACACCACGCACCCACGCCTTTTAGAAAATGGTGAATGCTAACATGAAAGCCCATGCAGACATCTTGCATTAGCAAAAATTAGGTGATCTATCTAGCTCACAAACAGAGTTGGTGGTAGTTTTGGCTTCAGTTGGGTTTTAATCCTTTGCTTATGATGGAATGCTAAATGAAACTAACTACAAAGCAATATTGAATATGGAATGAAAACCTCACTGCTATGGTCATCATAGCAAAGAGCACATGGGATGATAAACCTAACACATAGTGATTGTACACCATAGTGCAGCTATGTCCATTTTTACACGGAAGGCCCTCCCCCCGCTTGGTGTTCAGGCTGGTGGGGGGTGTGTGTCTGTGTCTGCGTGTCTGTGTCTGTGTATACGGCTAGCAGTGGGGGTGGAGGATGAGTGTCTGCTTGGTAGGGATGTGCGAACACGGTTCAGAAGTTCAGAGTTCGGACCAAACTCGAATAGTTCGGTCAACCGAACCGAACTTTCGAACCGAACTCAAATTCAACCGAACTGTTCAGTCGAATCTGAACCAGTTCGGAAGGCCAAAAAAACCAGTTTTGAATGTACGAACTCGGTTTGGAAGTTCGGAATTCGACCGAACTCGAATAGTTCGGTCAACCGAACCAAACTTTCAAATCGAACTCGATTTTCAAACCGAATCGAATTTCCTAACTCGGTTCTGTTCGCACATCCCTACTGCTTGGTGTTTGCCCATGTGAACACCGAGTTGGATGGGTGGGGGGTGCGTGCGTGCGTGCACGCTCCCATGCAACACCAACCTCCACTCATCGCATACCCATCTCCACCCACCAGAGGAGGCCCGATGGGTGGGTGTCCATGTAAAGGGACACATGCCCACCCCACCTCCACACACCATGGCAAAACACCCATTCCCCACCCAACTCTGTCCGTGTAAAATGGCCTATGTTGAAACACACACGGATGCACACACACTACAAAACTAAACATCTCTTTTTATTTTTCTTTGGCTGCTTGCTTTAACTTTTATAAAAATTGCATCAGATGATGAATGTTAGTAACAGCACTGAGACTATAGTTTTTTAAAAAAAAAAAACCAAACAGACAGCGGACAGTTTAATACCTAAATTCCCTTTCGGTTCAATTAAAGTGCTGTTTTTCTGTTTGGTTTCTGCAATACTGATTTTTTAACACTGTTCAATATCAAACAAAAGTGTCGCCTGAGATGTGTTATGCTTTAATGTTGCATTCAATACATCAGTTCTAAGGATCTTTCCATTGTTACAAAATTAGAGGGGGAAACACTGTTGAATAGCTGCTGCTATTCTCTGAAACTAATATCTTCATATGTGTTTCTATTGTGGCTTTAAAGCCTGGTATAATTTGGCACTTTATATTTTAAGACACACTAATGGTAATATTTAATTCTTACATTTTTTCTGTAATGGCAAGTTAAATACAAAAGAAAAGCTAAACAAAGAGACCAATTTATGGAGGGGCCATGAAAGGAGTTTAATTTCTTTCCATTTTTCCTGACTTTTTTGATTGCATGGTTAAAAAAAACACACAAAAAACCTGATGAACCAAAATAATGAATGTGAAACATGGGTTAGAGCAGTCACACAAGACTTCATATTGAAAATACCTTCATCGCTGTCATCGTCATCAGCCATTATGACGTCAGTCAGTAAAGAAATAAAGCCATAAATCCAATCAGTGGACTCTTCAACAGCCTCATGAATGATTCTCAGTGGGTCAGTGCTGAGAGTGTTAATCGATCTACCTGAGTGTACAGATTAAAACAAAAGAGGTTTGTAAAAAAATTCCTCCAGTAGTGAAATTTTAATCTGCTTTACTTTTTTGCATACCACACTAATTATGTCAATTTCTTAAACAGGAAAAAGAGACTGTTTCTTTTTATTGCTCATAAATTTAAAATACTTATTTTCTGTAAAAGGTTTTATATTGTAAACATTTTCAGACAATACCTGCTGCAGTTGGAGTGCTCTGTGGCCTAGTGGGAAATTCAAACTTTTGCAAATATCACTGGGTAAAAACAGATGTGTAGGTGGCGCGGTGGCTTCCCAGCCCAAGGGGGGGAGCACCAGCTACCACTTCCTGGGTTGGGGAGGAGCATCAAACACATGTACCTGTGACCAAAGAGCCATCCTGCCACTGACATGCCCCGGGTAGGGTGGGGAGCTCAACAAATGTGCAGGTGGCCACCCCTACCCCACTCCCAGTCCCCCTACCCCTGCCATGATGCACAGTCATGGTGGCCAGGCATGCTGGCCCATGTTATCCCCCGTGGTTGGCCCTTGACCCGGGATGGATACCCGGGATTGGGCCCAGGGTACATCCCGGACCAACTACCTACCTATTCCATGGCATAAGTGGGCCCACATTTGGAGACACATGAACACATGTGCTGGTGGGTCCTGAGCCACAGCAGGCCACAGTCACATCTGTTAACACCCATTGTGATAACTCCCATACCCTGCTCAACCCTTGGGGGTAGATTAAGACTACATTTAAATTTGGATACATTCAATATAGGTTTACTCAGTTCAGCTTTTTATCCCAGCCCAGCTTCTACTTCCATCACAGATTCTCCTTCATGTCCTCCAACAGAGATACTTTTCTTCCTTCAACTCCCAAGCCCATAGTCTTCTACAAAGGTTCAGTATAATTTCCCATCTTCAGTTCAATAGAAATCTGCTACTTGTTGCACTGCACTAGAGCTGAAACTAGTACCCACAAAAATAGGTATAGCCCCACTGAATTTCCAGTACCTGAATCAAGCCGAATATTTAGGGTATTTTTCAGTACCCGAACTGGTTTTTGATCGGGTACCTGAAAAACTGTGACAACCAATGACTGAAATACAGACAACTGGTATACTGAAATACCAGAAAAATCTCCCAAATCCCCCCAAATCCAGGACAATTTCCCCAATATTTCAGAATACGAGTTGTTAGTATTTTTTTTCATTTTGTATATTGTAACAGCCAGATGGCTACATAATAAATCTAGCTAGCTAGCTAGCTAGCTATCTGTTGGTATTTTGGTAATCGATTGTTATTTCATTTTTTCAGATACTTGAACTGTATTTGGGTACTGGTTCGGGTACCCTAAATGGTACCCCAAAATGCAGGTATTAACCGTGGGTGTCAGATACCCATTTCAGCTCTACACTACACCTAACTTGATAAGAAAATGATTACCTTTCTAATTGGTAAAAAGTTTGTTTTTAAATTGATAAAAAATTAAAAATTAAATGTTAACTTTTTATCAATTTTTAAATTGATAAAATTTGTTTAAGCTGATCCTGCTCTCATACCATAAATTGCTTTGCCCTTCTGTTAGTCCAGGAAAGCTCTGGTGTAGAGCACAGAAAGGGTTTGTAGAAGACTGGAGAAGGAAAATGGAGGCCAGATGGAGAGGGAGAGTAAAAGTAGGCTGTCAATACATACATTCCCAGTCAGGACTGGATCTTACACCTTACTGGTATATTCAATGTCAAGTTTTGAGCAGACATGAAGTATGAAGACAATTGGGTGTGGATACTGTTGTTTTTAAAGTTGCATCAAATTAATCTTTAAAGTAGTGTTTTGTGCAAAAATATACTTTGCCATTAGAGAGACTTCTAGTGAACTGGTAGAAGGATACCCCCAACCTTTGTTTACGCTACTCAAGACTGTTATACACATTTCACTGGAAGGATCAAATGCAAATAATTTACAGAATTTTTATGCACATCTGAAAAAGATTTGAATAATTCATTCAATTCCGCTTCTATTTTGTTCAACGGAATTATGGCTAGAGGCTTCCATTGTAGCAATATTAGTCACCACGTTCCAGTTTGCCACCATCTTCTTGCCAGGGATATTAATATAATTGTACGATTAAAATACTAATGTAAATTAAAAATCAATTTTAAGGAATTTGTTTACCACCATTTCTTGTTGCAGTGTTTGTGGTTCTCATACTCTTACTAGCCAGAAGCAGACTTGCATGAAATGTTTTACAAAGACAGGTGAAAGGCAGGCTTGAAGCAACCAATTAAACAGCGATAAAATGAAACACTATTTTCTAAAAATGCTAAAAATAAAGTTTTACAAGTAAAACAACTTTATGTGGTGTATATAATGAGTAGATGGTTCATTTATTCCTCTCATATTATTATTCCTGCCAGTGAAGTAACCTAAAATGCCAAATAGTTACCTTTCTATTAGAGCCTGCCTATGAAAAAAAAGTAAAATTTGGGGATGGAAAAGGGAATTTATAATTGGTAATGAAATTAAAATTAATAAAAGTGGTTCCCAAGCATTTTGCTTGTGTGAACTCACCTTGAAACTAAAATATAATCCTGTGGCAACAAAGACATGCACAGTATATGTAATATAATATCATTCAGAATCATGACCCAATCTGCAGATGGCATGATCCAGTTGGAGTTCCAATCTGGGAACCAATTTATTCTGCTATAAATGAATTAAACATGTAATTACATTTTTGCATAAAGATGGCAAACATCTCTTTCCTTATTACACTGTGCTGTATTACAATTTTGGGGGCAACAAAAACAAAGAAAAATTAGAAAAATGTGGGGTCTGTACCATACCCCACAGTATTCATCTTGCTTACCAAACATGTTTGTTTCTGTCTCATCCACCAGAGTCCATGATTTTTTTGAGTGCATTATGATTCATCTCTCTTATAACAGTTCTCCACTAAAAACATTTATGTCAGACCTCCCAAAAGTATTATGATGATCCCTATTTGTCCCAATAAGCAAACTCCTAAAAGCTAAACACCTTGGGTTTGATTCTCATTTAGCCCTAAGCTGTTTTATACTACCCTGACAGTGTGGTTTGCAAATGAGTGTAAATGGAGTTTGTAGATACTGTATTTCAGGACTGTTTACCCTCTGGCCACAATCCTGAAGCCATTTACTCCAGGGTAGTCTCAGTGATTTCACTGGAATTACAATGAAGTAAGTGGTTTAAAGACTGCAGCCTCCTAGATCACTGTTCAGGGCTTTAGTGCAAATGTACAAGAATTAGATACATGATCTTTAATTTATATTTTCCTCACCATGCCTTTGCAAAATTTAAATTTTTCATAATAAAAACTCTATTAATTTTGTTTGTTTTTCTTGCAGTGTGAACTTCTTGCCAAGGCATAGGCTTTTGGCTTTATGTTCCCTGTAAGTTTTAGCAGCAGTTACGCATCTTAATATGATCGCAACAGCATGCCAGGTAGCCTTAAAGTATAAAACAAAATGGTCAAATCCTTGCTTCTAGGGTTCTAAGCTTTGCCAATATCAGGTTGATGTTTTCCTATTAGAACAAAATGCATATGGAGGAAAGGAAAGAAGAGTAAACAAAGGTGAAATTCACAGAGATGGAGAAACAAGTGCTGCCTGCCTTGCGAACATGCAAAAAACAAAGGCTATTTTCAGTGAATTAGTGTGCTCTTGAATTCCAGAGCATGACTGACAGAAAACAAATTCTCATAAAACAGCATAAGCTTGACATTTTAGTATCATTGAGAGCAGTATTTTTTTTATGTCTAGCAAGATAGAAAGTGTTGATGTTTCATTAAAATACGTTTTTAAAAAGTGCACTCAAAATTGGTAAACTGTCCTCTGCACCTCCGAATTTTAAACCGCAGACTTGTTTCTCTTCAACAAAGCATTTTGTTTTATTTTTAAATTATGCTGACAACATGGGGTCTATTAGATACCAGTAAAATACATTGATAGTCTCAGAACAGCTTTTGGACACCTCTCTTTTGGGCATCATGCCATAACGCATAGTAATCAATGGTCACAATTCTCAAGGCACTCATTCCAGAATTGTGTCTTTGATGTCAATGGAAGTATTCTAGAGAAAGGAGTCTAAGTACTGTAGTTACTAACTATAGTGGAAGCTAGGACTTGCATGAGAACTCTTAAAAAATCAGACCACATACTGAGGTGGTTCAGTAAGATTTAGAAGCTTAACTTCAAGCACTTTTACTCCCTTATTGAGACGTCCATACCAGCCGTGGCTCCCCCTGCAGGGTGTTATGGGCGGTGCCCCCCAAAGCCCTGTGGGGGTCACCGCCGTGGCTTTAACAGTTTTTTTAAAAAATGCACCACTGCTTATGACAGCTACAGCAGCCTCTGAGCTGCTGCGGAGGCTGCTGTAGCTGTCACTGAACTCGTTCTCCCTTCGGGGACCCAGCCACTCCACTGGGAGAGGGAGTGGGTCCCCGAAGATACAAAAAGGTTCAGCTGCTCAGCCGCCCAAAGCGTTTTCCTATGGAAAACGTGATTTGGGTGGCTGAACTCCTCCGTCCACAGCAC
>QEPC01002874.1:1962510-1991176 GCA_003113815.1 Sphenodon punctatus
AGATCAGATAGAAGGTCTCGAAGGGATCGCACAGCTCATCCTGAGTTGCACATCAGAGCAGCTGCACACCTCCAAAAGGGCTGCCAGCTCCGTCCCAGAGGGGGACGGGCAAGCCATAATCAGTCGCAGGGGGCCAGGGCAGGTGGGACAGCTCCAGTAGATGGTAGTAGGCAGCCCCGTGGGAGCGCGGATACCCACGGGCACCCTGCATGCTGATGAAGTAGGACACGGACACGGCAGGGCCACCCTCACACAGGCAGGTCGCATATCTTGGGAAGGAACACACACACAGAGCAGAGGTCATCTCAGCAGGACTCCACGCCGCAAGGCCCCCCCAGTGTGTCCGGTAAACGCCTCTCAGGGAAGGAGGTGAACTCCAGCTCCTCACAGTGCACGCAGCAGTTGCCAGCGGTCGCGACATAGCCAAAGTGCAGGATACCAAAGCTCAGGCACCAATAGGTATCTGGCTGGGTGGGCAAGGAGCGCAGGCAATGCTGAATGATGCACAAATGCCACAGGTCGCAAAGGGCCATGCTCTCGCGGATGGTCCAGGCTCAGACAGAGCCCCCAGAGTCTCCGAGCAGGACCTCGGGCTGAGATGCAGCTGCCATGGTACAGCTCCTGGAAGGTCTGAGCCACAGCGGCCATGGGGACAGCATGGGATGCAGGGCCGGGGGGCTGGACAGGCAGACAGGGGCTGCCAAGTCCGACAGATAACGGCAGGACGAGAACAATGGGGCCACTGTGGAGGGATGCAAAGGGAGTGGGCAGCGCACAGCTGCCGGCATGCAAGGCCGGACAGCCCCACGCATAAACACCTGCTAGTGGAGATACAAATGACAGCACGCGCACACACAGGGAGAAGTAGCAGGCCAGGGGCCAAGGTCCCAGCCCTGGGGGGCCACACAGGGTACCTCCAATGTTGGACCACAGCCAGCACCGGAGGGAGTGCGGTGGGGCCCTGGGGCAAACACACACCCTTCGCCACCACCACCGGCTGACACCCCATGCAGGAGATAGAGCTCCCGGGCTGAAAACCCAACCGAAAGGGGGGGTGTGGCCACCAGTGCTCACCCATAGGCCCCTGGGGGGGGAAGTGTGCACATATGTGGCACAGGTGCGTGGTCAGGGGCGGTAGTGAGCGCACGGTACTCCAGCCGTGGCCCAGACCAACAGAGTGGCCACACCCACAGGGATGGATCACATCCAGCTGGGAGCTCACCTAGTCCTGCTGCAGGTGGTAACGGAGTAGTTCCAGGGGCATGTGGAGCTGCTGAGGCTCATCACAGAGGAGATGGATGGGATGCACGCGGAGAAGTGGTACATGGCAAGGGTGGGGGCGCGCACCCGACACATAACTAGCAGGGCCGGACGGCTCCTAGCCCTGAGGATGGCACGGTACCTCAGACTGGCCTACATCAGGCCGCTGTTACAAGCCAACAACCTACCAACCGGCATCAGGGGTCTGCTGTCCAAGAGCGCATGGGAGAGGGCTGCCAGGTACTTAGCGCTGCAGCTTGCCATGCCCATCCAGTGGTGCATGTGAGCCATGCTGAGAGCTCAGCAGTGGTGGCAGAGGGTGCTGGCACGGTGGGATGATGTCACCTGGGTCAGACATTTCCGAATGGACCGGCGCACCCTCATGCGCCTGGCAGAGCAGCTGCAGGAGTGGCTCGAGCCTCTCAGGACCGAGATGCGAGACCCCATTCCCATGCCACAGCGGGTCGCCATCGCTGTGTGGGCCTTGGCCACCCCGGACTCCTGCCAGTCTGTTGCCCAGCACTTTGGGGTGGGGCTCACAACTGTGGCGTGCCTAGTGTGGGACTTCTGTGAGACTGTGGAGGGGGTGCTCATGGAGCGCATTATCCAGCTGGTTGATCAGGACACTGTTATGATGGGTTTCCGGGACCTGGGCTTCCCCAACTGCCTGGGGGCGATTGATGGCACCCATATAGCAATCCTGTGGCCCACAGATGATGATGCAGCTGAGTACATCAACCGGCACGGGTACCACTCGCTCCAGCTCCAGGGCCTGGTGGACCATCAGGGGCGCTTCACTGACATACTCACTGGGCACTCGGGCCGCAGCCACGACGCACACATCCTCACCATCTCCCCGCTGCTTGCCCGCGTGTACAGGGTGGACTTCGCAGACATGCAAATAACCAGGATAGAGGGGGTGATGATGCCCCCGTGCATCATTGGCGACCTGGCATATCCCCTGAAGCGATGGCTGATGAAGGCATTCCCAGTGGCCACCACCCTGGTTCAGCAGCGGTACAACACCCATCTCAGCACCGCTTGCACCATGGTTGAGAGGTCCTTCGGTGCCTTCAAGCAGCATTAGCGATGTCTAGTCGGCCGGCTGGAGTATACGGTGGAGACCTCCTCCCTTGTCATTGGAGCCTGTTGTGTCCTCCACAACATATGCAAGACCGACAGGGCCACTCTGGAGAACCCCCCCTCACACCACTTGCCTGGCCCGGTACCACTGTATGCTGACGTGCCCAACCCTGCGAGTACCACTATGCCAAATGCATCAGGGCAGTGCTGGCTTGTCACCTTGAGTGCATGGCCCGTCCCTGAGGCCCCTTTCGGCTGGACCCTCCCAACCGGATCTGCACCATGACCGCATCCACACTGAGGCTGCTGTAGCCCTGCATCTGTATGAAATAAAGTCCTCGGACAGGTTTAGGTGTGTATACGACCATTTATTGTGCTCCCCCAGCCCGCCCCATACCCCGGTACACCCATGTGCCCTCGTGCCCATCCCTCCTCCCACCCCCCTTCATGTTGCTGGGTGCCCCCTCCCTTCCCCATCCCCTATGCTGCCCTGCCCCTTCCCCTCCCCCTTCCCCTGGTGTCCCTTGGCCAGCCCCTCCCTCTGCCAACCGGGATGGCCGAGGCTACCAACCCCCCTTCATCCAAGGTGGAGGAGGAGGTGCTGTCAGTCGGCAGGGCCAGGAGACCTGCGCCTGCCTCCTGTCCACCGCCCCTGGGGGCCCCCTGCCCCTCCCCCCCACACCGCGTGCGGCTGTATTGGGGCCTGATGGCCGGGCTGCTGGCGTCTCTGGTGTGGGGGAACGGGTCCCCGGATCTGCGGTCCCTGATGCTGTTAGGGAGGCGGGGGTTGCAGCGCTGGCAGGGCCTGTGGTGCGGTCAGTGGGGGTGAGGTGGCACGTGTCCGGGCACTGGCACAGCACCCGGCGGGGCTGCTGCCATGATGAAGGCACTCAGGGCCCCAGCCTGCAGGAGGAGGGATGTGCCCTGCTCCAGCAAGCAGTCTAATTTCTGTCCCCGATCCGCGGCCCGGAGGTCCTGCCAGTCCGAGTGGGCCTGGAGTGCCTCCAGTTGGCGGTTCATGTCCCGCCTCAATAGCCGCCGCTCCTTCCTCATCTCCGCCATCAGAGACTGGTCCCTCCCCTCCACCCGTTGCAGTGCCCTCGTTGTCCCCTCCTCCAGCCGGTTTACCACCGCCAGCATCTCCTCTCTCTGCCGTGTGCTGGTGGCCACAAGCTCCTGCGCGAGGTCCTCCCTCCACCTGCATGCCCGCGCTCGGTGCTCCCGCATCCTCTGGGCTGGCGGTACTGGTGGCCCCCAGCCACGGCCCTCCCATGCTCAGTGTGGCTCTGTGGAGCGATACAGGGGTCAGTTCCTCATGTGGGGTGCCATTCCCCAGCCCCCGCCATCTCTGTGCTCTGGGCGCTCCTTCCCCCCGGCATGGGCACCTCCTGCCTCATGTGCTGCTCCCTCTGCCCGTGCCCCATCCCTGCCTTTGGAGCTGTAGGGGACAGATGGCTGCCATCCCCTTCCACCGCCTTGGCCCCCCCTCCCCTTGGGGTCCATGCGTGTGCCCTGCCTTGCCCTTACCTGCTCCCTCAGTGTCCGTTCCCTCCAAGGCTAGGTAGTCGCTGGGGCTGGTGTCTGCCTTCTCCCTGGGTCGGCAGGCCATCAGGGTCAGGGTGATGGTCTCCTCCTCCCCCTCTACCTCCTCGGAGTCCGCTGGGGCATGTGTGGTCTTGCTGGAGGTAGGGCTGGGGGTGTGTCGGGCGCATGTGCCCGAGGTCCCTGGCATCTTCTCCGTGGTTTCTGTGCCCGGTGCCGGGGCTTCCTCAGAGATCTCCGGCTGAAAGGGGGGGGGTCCTCCTCCATGGGTCGCTCCTCCTGGGTGCCCCCTCCTACCGGGTGCAGGGCCACTATGGAGCCCTTGTGGTGCAGCACCCGGCTCAGCGCGTCCAGGTAGGGGGAGGCACGTGTTGCTCACCCAGAGTTCCGGTTGTTGTCTGTGATGTCCTTGAACCCCATTTTCAGCTCCTTTATTTTAGTCCGGCACTGTGTGGGCATTCTGTCATATCCCTGTCTCTTATACACATCTAGATGTGTATAAGAGACAGGCCTGGGAAGGCGCACACACACACAGAGCAGAGGTCATCTCAGCAGGACTCCACGCCGCAAGGCCCCCCCAGTGTGTCCGGTAAACGCCTCTCAGGGAAGGAGGTGAACTCCAGCTCCTCACAGTGCACGCAGCAGTTGCCAGCGGTCGCGACATAGCCAAAGTGCAGGATACCAAAGCTCAGGCACCAATAGGTATCTGGCTGGGTGGGCAAGGAGCGCAGGCAATGCTGAATGATGCACAAATGCCACAGGTCGCAAAGGGCCATGCTCTCGCGGATGGTCCAGGCTCAGACAGAGCCCCCAGAGTCTCCGAGCAGGACCTCGGGCTGAGATGCAGCTGCCATGGTACAGCTCCTGGAAGGTCTGAGCCACAGCGGCCATGGGGACAGCATGGGATGCAGGGCCGGGGGGCTGGACAGGCAGACAGGGGCTGCCAAGTCCGACAGATAACGGCAGGACGAGAACAATGGGGCCACTGTGGAGGGATGCAAAGGGAGTGGGCAGCGCACAGCTGCCGGCATGCAAGGCCGGACAGCCCCACGCATAAACACCTGCTAGTGGAGATACAAATGACAGCACGCGCACACACAGGGAGAAGTAGCAGGCCNTCTGTTTCCTCCACCCTCCTCTCCATCGACTGCTCCGCCACGTTCCCCTACTGCTGCCTGCCCTTTAAATCTCCCTCCTTGTGCTGCTTGTTGTTGATTGCCTGGCAGCGGCGCTGCGTGCCATCACCACGGCCCGTGGTCATTTCCTTCCACTACAGCCGGGGTTTTCCATTCAGACGTTACTTTTCTTTCACCCCTGCCGTGGTAAACATTCACCACACTTCGGGACCTCCTCCCGCCCCGACCTCACGAAGCTTGGTTAGGTTCCCCCGGGCCTGTGTTTGACTGTGGTGAACATCTGGATGTGGGCCAACAGACATGCATGGCTCTTTCACCACCGCCCGCGTTTGTCTGAGGTTGACTGTGGTGAATGCCAAAAACGCAACGTCTGAAATCACCCTTTGAAATGACAGTGCCTGCTGCTGAAGGGTGTGCAGCAGTGTTCCCTGCTACATGTGTAGCCCTGCCTTGGGCAGCCGTACCCACATCTGGCAGACACTGGCCACATGATACACTACATTGCGTGGCCCTGTCCAGGAAGGGGTAAGGCTACCCAAGGCATGTTTCCCCGGCCTGTCTTGTCTGACTGCACCCTTAGTGTCTTACACATCTTCATAACTTTAAGCTTGTATGAACTTTATGTTTACAGCTTTCTTTTTATCTGCACATGTAAATATTTGCAGGACTGAGAACTTATTGCTTACTATTGAAGTATACATATATAGCATGGAGCTCCTACATATGTCTCATTGTTATGCCATGTGGAAAATCATGGGAAAATGCAATTTGAAGATTTCAAAGTATTTCTGAAATTTTGGCTGCTTGCTGCATAGCTTAAAGTTTACTTTTTTAGAAGATAGGTTTATACTTAGCTCTGATGACAGATCTAATTACTACACAAATTTGTCTCCTGATAAATAGCACCAACAGAGGTAATTGTGAACACAGTTAGCTGGCACCCTTGAGCCAGATGTTTTCATATAATATAAGAGGGGAAACAGAGTAGAAATAACTGTAACTGGTTGAGATGTATGGTGCTTCCCACAGTTCCCTCCACCATTAAAGTCAATAGGAGTTTTGACATTGACTTTAATGGTGGAGGATTGCACCCTCATGGGGCAAAACTCCCTTTGATTTTAATGGTGGAAGAGTTCCTGCCTGTATTCTCAAATGTTACTTGATCATGCCCTATATCGACTCTACATGTTCCCTGGATAGACACAGGAAGTTTGGAAAGAATGTGTGGAAATGGGAATTCTTAAAGAGCCATGTAATATGAATTTTTACTGGAACTTAATGAATAATTCACAGACAATAATTTATTATACACATGTTGCCTGTTTTTCTGCTTACTGACTGTTCACAAGCAGATCAAAATTTCCACATTTGTCTTTCAAAATGATGCCAAATTTTGTGAGCTGCCTCCCCCCTCGCTCCCCCTCCCCCATGAATTGGTCACTAATTGATTGCTGTGAGTGGTGGATGTTCAGGAGGTTAAAATAGTGCTGTTTGGGTAAAATGAGATTTGTCACATAAGTTGCTGTTATGATGATTATGAGGAATCTGCAACTCACCAAATATGGTATAAGACTTGTGGGCATTTGGTCTTTGTTTGACGTATGTCATGTTTCAATTATATTATCAACTAGAGCAACTTACAGCTAATTATATGGTCGTCTAATATTCACAAATGACTTTGAATAGGGGGGAAAAGATGGACTTTTTTCAATGCTAGCAAACATGAGTCAAATGGATTACGTACTCTTTTTGTTCAGTTTACTCAATTCCTAATGTATTGCTATTTATTTAGGATGCAGTCCTAAACACACTTACTTAGGAATAAGCCTTATTGAAATCAATGGAGCTTACTTGTGAGTAAGTGTGTTTATAATCTATCTATCATCTACCCTACACTACAGCTCCTCCCGGTGGCTTGGCACTCCACCCTGATTCCCTGGGGGCAGGCGAGAGGGAGGACTTCTCGTTTGAACTGGTCCCCTGTTGACCTGAGGAGTGATGACTGCAATGGCCTTCACTGGGGTGGCCAGGGGATCTGGTTCATCCTGTCTCATTTGTTTTTTCACACTATGATGACCAAGAATGGAGACCCTTCAGTTGGTATTTACCGTTGAAGACTATTAGAGTAAAGGCTCTAATAGAAGACTGAATGGAAATCTCACTAGAGGCATTGACATTATCTGTACATTACTGGTTCTCTTGCCCCACTTTCCCAACAAAATACATTTGAGAAAACCAAATTTCAAATTAATCTGTGAAATAAAAAGGTCATATTGGCTTAAGTAAAAGATGCATTTGTGGACACATTCCATTATACTTTGATTGAGTAATATCTTAGAAGTCCCACTGAAACCAGTAGTCCCACTGAAGCTGAGGGGAGTGTTCAAAGAGTAATTTATTGTTCACTGTGAGCAAAGGCATGGAATACAAGCTCTACAATTGTTTCTTGCTTTTACTCAGCTCACTGGCCAAGTGAATAAGACAGACATTATGGGTATTTTCAGACGTTACGGGATCACAGTGAACCCCACTGAACCACAGTGAATACTGTGGGGTGGGTGTGATCCCCATAAGTCTGACTGATCCCTGCCAAATGTTCAGCACAGTGAACACCCGGCAGTGATCAATTCTAACCACAGTTCCGGTCCCGCGACCGGCTGCAGAGCTGGAATCGTGGTTAGACTGACCATGATCAGGAAAGGGCCAAAACTAACATCTGTTACCTTGGCCCATTCCCAGCCACCATTAGCGGTCGGGCACAGCAGCCTCATTGGCTGCTGTGTCCGCGCATCTCTGAGGGCAGGCACCTGTGGGAGCACAGGGGGTGAGGCCGTGCGGCTGCATGGCACACCGCTGAGCCCCGCCCTGGCTCCACCCCCTCCCTGATTCCTAGTAGTGATGCAGCTGGCACGTCTGAAGGATAGCCAGCCTCATCACGGACCAGGATCAGGGAACGATCCCAGTCCAGAATTCAACGTGGCGGACCCAGAGGCCCGTCATGTCTGAAATACCCTATAAGGTCTCTCTAATAGGACATTGCTATCAAGGGAGAATTACAATTATCTTCTGGAGTAGATGCTGCACAATTCCCAAATGCAATCTCCAAATGAAAAGGGAAAGAAAATAGTAGGGAAAAACCTATAAAAGGCAAATGTTACTGGCAATATAGACAAAGAAATGTCCAATGTATTCTTTATTAGATAAATAATATGAATCCTGCTTCTTAAACTAAATTAACTATTACATGCACTGAGTTGTTATCAGACAGATATTTCATTCAGAAAAGTTAAATGTAATTTATTAAAAGTATAGAAGATTAATGCCAAGGGTTGTGTTGTGGCGGGAATATATATTCATTATTACATTTATAAAATTAAAGAAATAACTTTTATAAAAAATTTAAAAGATCTGATGGGATTTTCAGTTTGTATGCATTTACTATTTGAAATCTGATTTTAAAGGCTAATTTTGTTAATCTCTTTTTGCAGAGTTGGTAGGGACAAAGAACTCATCAAACCAAAATGCTATGGTGTTATCTCTCACAGAATTGCACAAAAATATACAAATTCTTCTCACACATTTTTTGGGGTAATTTGTTTATTCCACCAGTTTTTGTCTGACAATTGTTCTACCCCATTAAAGGGGTGGTGGTTTTGGTGGGAATGAGGGCATGCTTCTGCTCTCTCCTCCCCTTCCCACCCTCTGGGAATCACACCCAGACTCACAATGCCATGTAAGAGAGAAGGGTGTAGGTAAGACCCCTAAAGGAGTCCCCCATGGTCTGCCCAGGGTTTGTGCTGCTGGGTGGTGTGGGGCTAGGAGTAGGCTCATTGCCCCCACCCCCACCCCCGAGTCTGGTGAAGAGCTTATTGCACGAATGTGCTCTGTGGCCACAGGTTTGGGGGACATGACCCGTCAGCTTGGGACTTTGGGCCATTTGGTGCCTGTCCCTTCTGTCTTGCCTATGTCTGAAGCCTCCACGGTGGCACAGATTTTTCCATCTAGTAATGCACCTCAGTTTGTTCCTGGGAGTTTTTGGGCTTCAGGGTCTGGGCTGGCCCCTTCAGATGTTGTTTCTTCACCTGGAGGTCCAGACACTGTGGTAGTAGGGGGTCCCCTCCTCATCTCCCCCATGGATGTTACAGGCCATTCTGCTTAAGAAAGGGGCTTGTGCCTGCCTTCCCCTGTGCATAGTGTCAGCTCTTCTGTGTGGCCTGTGGCAGCTGCGCTTGAAACTGCTGCTCCAAATGAAGGGGTTACCCATTCTCAGGATGCACTGTTGCTACACACATACACACACACCTTCTGACCATGGTCAAGCTAGTTCCAATGCCAGTTGCTCTAATTTATCTCAGCCTTCTGTGCAGCCGGCTGCGGCCGCTGCCCCTGCCTTGGGTGGGATTTCTTCCTTGGGTAGTTTAGATGTTCAACCTCGTGGTGCCCGATTTCCATTTTATCAAACTTCTGTCTATGCTCATTGCCGCAGTTCTAATTTGGTTTCATCTTCTGTTCCCTCCCAAGTCAGAAGTGCCAGCTTGACCCCCTTTCCTCCATCTGCCATTGAGTTTCAGGTTGAACCCCTGCATTCTGCTGCATCTTGATTGGGGGCTTCTGTAACTCCCCCTATGGTTTCCAGTTTGGGGGGTTCTGCCTTTGATGGAGGTAGTCATTCTGTGGGCAGCTTTGCTGGTGGTATTACTTTGCCAGCCTATTCTAATATGGCTTCTTTGTCAGCTTCTTTCCAAGTTCCAGGCCTGTCAGGTCACAGCTATTTATCTTCTGCTCATGCTTCTGTAGGATAGATTGCTGTGCCCGCAGGGAGCTCAACAAACCCGACTTCTGATGGTACGGCTCTCTCAGCGGCCTGCTCCAGTTCCACAAGCATCAATCAAGTCCCATTTTCGAGCAGAGGAGTGTTGCAGCAGACTCCTGTGTCCACAGGTATCTCTGTTGCGACACCAAATCCGTTACTTGCAGGTAAGGGGAGTGGTGGTTGGGGCTTATTGGAAGGCTCAACTAGTTAGGTCTGGGAATCTTCTTCAGGCATGGGGTTCAGTCTTGGCTCACCAGGAGCAGGGTTTTGGGACTCATGGTTTGGGTTCAGTTTCATGTCAATTTTCTGACCAGCTTGTTGGTCAAAGGTAGCTTCAGCAACAGGTTCAGTCTGTGAAAACCCCGAGATACATACTCTAGTGTTTTGAGACCTTTGGGCTCTCATTTGCTGCATACAACTAAAGAGAAAATCTTGAAAGGGGAATGTATAGATATTTTTTCCTTACTTAATAGAGAGACTGTTTCGGATGTTTTGGATAAGGATGATAAAGATTATAAGGATAAGGCAAGGAAGAAGCCTAAAGTAATGGGAACTTGGGACAATTGGATGGTAGCTTATACCATATTTATGGGGATTGTTGTGGATGTATACCCTTAGCGTTCCCCTTCATTAGTAAAATGCCTTTACATTATTCATGGGTCTCGGAATGTTTATGGGGGTGAGGCCTGGTTCATGTATGATGAGGAGTTTTGAACTAGGGCATAGGAAGATCCTTATCTGCGATGGGAGATTGCGGATCAGGAGCTTTAGCTCAAATGTATGTCCCTGTCTCGACCACTGTCTGGCCTCCAGACTGATAGAGGTCAGTTCCTTCCTTTCGTCACCGCTAAGCAGCAGGAGCCAGGGAAGGGTATTCGTTGGGGTTTCAATGCTGGGAGGTGTTTTCGTGCCAACTGTCAGTTTTGGCATGAATGCAAGTGCTGTGGAGGGGCAACATGGGGGAGCCAATTGCAAAAACCAAAAAAGCAAGAGAGGGGGAGTGTCATGGGGACATGGGGGCAACACACCCATTTGGGATAACACAAAGGGTTAACAGATTGTAAGTTCAGTTGCAGCAATATACTGAAACCAGTTGCCAGAGTGGGGGGAGAGATTCCCTTTGTTATAACAAGTGGGCAGTTTATTGCCAAGCAATGGCCAGGTCACCCCGACCACCTGATTAGAAGGACAATAGCAGCAGGAGACAGGAAGTTTCCGAGGTCTCCTGTGAGGAAGAAGGAGAAAGTTCTTCTTTAAGAATTAGGACTCTTCCATCTTGGACTTGAAGGAGAGAACAGCTCAGCAGAAGACCTGCTACAAACATGAACTAAAAACTTTCATATTCTCTAAAAGACTTGGGCCCGGCTTGGACATCAAAACCGCGAGATACGCTGATGAACACAAACTGAACCATAGGGTAAGGGGACAGTTAGGGAATCTCAGTATATCTTAGAATGCGTGTACTTTATGTTTGGTTTATTGACTTGCACTATCTGATCAACAGCTTGTATGTACTAAATATATGTTTTATAACCAAGCCTAGCGTGCTTGTGTCTTTATTCGACCTTGGGGAATTCACTTGGGGGTACTCCTATCTAGGTGAGAGCCTAGACGAACCTTTTTCATATAAGATAACCCCACTGCAAAGTCTTCCAAGCTACAGGTGGCCAGAGAACGTTCTCTGTGTTACGGCTGGGCTGGGAGATCAAGGGGAGGCTTTTCTAGGAGGCGCGGGCCTCTGAAAGCTCCCTGATTGCAGTGAAGGTTTTCTGATCACATGGGGACCACGCAGGCACAGGCAACTGGGTTGCGGCTGGCCTGGTGGGCATACGGGGGACAGCCTCTAAAGGGAGTGAGGGCCCCAACCCCGGTGACAGGGAGATGGTCCTCCAGCCAGGCAGGGACAAGGGGGGGGTGCTTCCACATCTGTGGCAAAAGCCCCTTCGTCAATTAAATTAGGGTTTTAGCTGATTTGTTAAGGAATTATCCTGTGGTTGCAGACAGGGTTTATTTGTTTGAAGGTTTTGCATGTGGTTTTCGAATTTCGTTTGAAGGTGATAGGTGTCACACCTTTGCAGATAATTTGAAACTGATTAGTGGTTTAGAAGCAGTGATGAGGGGGAAACTTAGCAAGGAAGTGGTCCTAGGCCTGATTGCTGGCCTTTTTGTGCATATCCCTATTCCAAATTTGAGGCCATCACCTTTGGGAGTGGTTCCCAAAAAGGGAGCTAGTGAATTTAGGTTAATTCACCATCTGTCTTATCAAGGGGTAGATCAGTCAATGATGGGATCGATCCTACCTTAACATCTGTAAGATATGCAACCTTCAATTCTACTGTTGAGTTGGTTTGAGCATGTGGAAGGGAAACTCTGATGGCCAAGAGCGATATTAAATCTGCCTTTAAGTTGCTCCCTGTGTACCTTCTGGACTTTGACTTCTTAGGCTTCCAGTTTGATGGATCCTTTTATTTTGATAAGGCGATGCCCATGGAGTGCTCAATTTCATGCTCGGCATTTGAATGATTCAGCTCTCTATTAGCATGGGCAGTTAAGAGGCAGTCAGGTTCGTCTTTCATAACAAAATATCTCGATGATTTCCTGCTGATTGGCAGGGCAGGAACAAGTGAATGTGCATTATTGCTAACCTCCTTTTGGGAAGTGGCTGATATATTGGGCATCCCGCTTGCAGAGGAAAAACACCCAAGGTCCCACCACAAGTTTGACTTACTGGGGCATTAAGTTAGATTCAGTGGCAGGGGTATGTAGGATAAGTTGGATAGGCTATCAGATTTAATTGGAGTAATTTGTTCTAAACAAAAGTTTACATTTCATGAATTGCAGTCAATTATAGGGCACTTAAACTTCGTGTGTAGGGTAGATTCTCTTGGTAGGGCCTTTTGCGCCTGACTTTGTAGTGCCACCATGAGCTTAAGGAAGCCTCACCACCATGTTAGGGTTTTTCCTGGTATGTGGAGTGACCTGGAGGTGTGGAAAGGGTTTTTAAGGTGCTATAATGGGGTATCTGTATGGCAGTCCAGACTTGTGTAGGAAGCAGATTTTCAAATTAATTCAGATGCTGCCAGAAGCATTGGTCTTGGAGTTTACTTTAGGGGCCGTTGGTGTGCTCAGCATTGGCCTGATGCTTGGAGGAGCAGTGGTCAGCTGAGGGATATTACATTTTTAGAATTTTTTCCAATATTAGTCGCTGTTCATATATGGCGAGAGGAGTTTAATTAAGGATAGGCAGGTCTGCTTCTACTGTGATAATTTGGCTGTTGTGCACATATTAAACATGCAGTCTGCTAAATCTAAAACTGTTATGGTTCTGGTGCAGGCATTTGTATTGCATTGCTGGGTAAATAATATTAGTTTTCAAGGAAAGCATGTGCCTGGAGTTTAGAATGGTATTGCAGACACTCTCTCCCATTTCCAGGTCAAGAGGTTTTGTACTTGAAACAGGAGCCAGAGTGGATGCCTGTGGAGCTTTGGAGCCTTGGTTGTTGAGTATACTAGCTGGGGTTCAAGATGCTGTTGTGCTTTCTATTTTTAAAGCTTATACTCATGCATTTGGTATGCATGCATTTGGTATGCATGCATTTGGTATGCCCGGACCTGGCCTCCCTCATCCATGCCTTCGTCACCTCGAGGCTCGACTACTGCAATGCGCTCTACGTGGGGCTTCCCCTGTTCTTGGCTCGGAGGCTGCAGCTGGTGCAGAATGCGGCGGCTCATCTTCTGACGGGGACGGGTCGCCGGGAGCACATTACACTGGTGCTCCGAGCTCTGCACTGGCTGCCGATAGTGTGCCGGGCCAAGTTCAAGGTCCTAGTGATGATCTATAAAGCCCTATACGGTCTTGGCCCTTCATACCTTAGGGACCGCCTCGCCCTTCGCGCCCCAGAGCGGCTCCTGCGGTCTGCCGGGGGTGCCCTCCTGGAGGTCCCCCGTGTCAAGCGGGGGGCCACGATGGAGCGAGCATTCTCGGTGGTGGGACCGCGGCTGTGGAACTCCCTTCCGGAGGAAGCTCACCTGGCCCCAAGCCTTTTAACATTTCGGCGGAACTGTAAGACCTGGCTGTTTGCCCAGGCCTTTGGGAGGGAGGGTGGGGAGGGACGATTTTAGTCCCCCACCCATTTATTTATTATTTTATATGTCTAGCCCTGTTTTATATGTTATATTTTATATTTAATATTTGATGGTTTTAAAATGAATTTTAATGTTTTGATTGTTTTATTGTTGGAAGCCACCCCGAGCTGCGTTGCAGGAGGGGCGGGGTATAAATTTGAAAAATAAATAAATAAATAAAATTTGAGGCGTTTCGGTGCTTTGTAGTCAAGAAGGCTGGGCAGTTTGTTTGGCCTGTCTCTGAGAACTCTGTACTACAGTTCATGGTTTTTGTTAGGAATAGACGTCTTTCACCTACCATGATAGCTGGAAAATTGGCAGGAATTGCATTTTGCTCTAAAGTGGCCAGCTTTCCTAACCCCTGTGCTGGTTTAATTACCAGGAAAGCGAGTGGTCTAGGCATTTGGGGATGGCTCAGAATTTTCAAAAACCCATTCGATTATCTATTTTGAGAGGTATGAATTTTGTTCTATGGTCTGTGTGCAGAGGGGGAACTAAGGAAGTTTTGTTTAGATCGGCTTTTCTCTTGGCTTTTTTCAGGGCCTTAAGGGTGAGGGAGTAAGTGCTAAGGTCATGTAACGATCTTTCTAGATGGGTGCTTGAGTTTTTGGATGTGATCGTTGGAGCTTCTGAGGTCACGTTTACCATAAGATGGTCTAAAACTGACCAGTATGGCCATGGGAAAAGGGTTTGTCTTCAGCTGTCATGCAAACCAGAGATCTGCCCGGTCTCAGTTCTGGTGAGGTATTTGGCTGTTAGGTGCTCCGGAGAGGGTCCTTTCTTTGTTCATGGCGATGGTTCTTGGCTTATGTAGTTTCAGTTTGTTTCAGTCATGCATGTTTGTCAACTTTAGAATTGGACGCTGCAGCACATTCATTCCATATAGGGGTGACAACAACTGCAGCAGAGGCTGGGCTGGGCCAAGATGCTATTCAGGCTATTGGAGATGGAGATATGGGGCCTATAGGAGTTACATGGGAGGAGGTGATGTGGTTGGATCTTGATTGTTGTTTTTTCTTTACAGAAAAAAATAAGGGACAGAAGGAGTTTGAGAATTGGCATCATTGGGCACAGTTTAATATGCTGGGCACATAAGAGATCTGCCGCAACATCACTCAGGTCCCAGTTACTTCTTAGCAAACCGACTGAAGTTGATTGGATGGGTAGATTCGGCATGCGCTGGTGCCAACTTATGCCGATATTTATCAGGGCTTTATGGGAGGGGAGTCTTTAGCTGTTCTCGTGCTTCACTTCAATGGGAATGATTTGGTTCATAGACCCAGGATTGGCCTCATTATAGACATGAAAAAGGACATTCTGGCAATCTTAGAACATCGCCCAGGTATTGTAGATTTATGGTCGGACATAATTGAGAGGAGGGTTTGGCGGGATGCAAGTAATCCTTCCAAAATAGAGAGGATGCGCAGGAAGGTAAATAAGGAGGTGGTTAACTGGATTAAATCCCTTGGGGGGAGTCGTCATCCGACATGACAGAATAAAGCATCGTTTTCCAGAGCTTTACTGGGTGGATGGGGTACATCTGTCTGATGCTGGTAATGACTTGTTTTTAGGTAATATCAGGTCATGGCTCTGTACACTGTTAGGCACTCCTTAGCTTTTTGGAGGAGATAACCAAGCAAAGCTGGTTACTCTGGTGGCAGTATCCTGCTCAACCATCTAGTAGGAGGGTTTTGGTAAGCCAGCGCGGAGGGGAAGGTGTCCAATCGACGGCAGTGTAGGGGTTGGAAACAGCCTTTAGCTTTCCCAGTGGGCACTTTCTGCCCTGACACTGCAACAGGTGGGGGGCGATGTGGAGGACTACCTGGCTCCTGGGTTAGAAACCCTACCTTCTTTCATGCCCCTTCTGAGAACCCGACCCTTCAAGGTGAGTTAAGTTCCCATCAGTGATTACGGCTAGCTAGCAGCCCTGTCAGCACGACAGCCTGAGCGATGTGAGAGCTGATTGACCATGGCAGGTGTGCTGCAGCGGGCACAGTTCCTGAGGTCAGACTCAGTTGGCACTGATCAGATCCCAGAGGGGGTGGTTTTCTTTGAGAAACTGGAACAGCTGAGCGGATTGAGCAGAGTGCCCATGTAGTTTGAGTTGTCTGTTTATTCTTGTCAGTTTAACAATAAACTGCAACCTCGTTATTTCGCCAATTGCTTGTGTCAGTGCCCTCATTTCACCTATGTCAGCAATGTCATTTTCCATTGATGCAACTGGGGACTATTAGGGTAGGGGGATATAGAGAGGGATGGGGAAGATAGGTGGTGGAGTAAGGGGATTGCATCCTAGGCACCTTCTCCACGCTTGTGCGATACCACAAGTAGGTAATTCCCTCAGGGTCTTGGATGGGCTTTCCCTCAACACGTGAGGGCAACCCAGATCATCATTGGGACAAAGAGGGAGAAGATGCCCAGGAGCTAGGAGGGAATCCAAAGCACTCAGGACAGACCCACACACCTTTCTCACTGGTCCCAGGGCACAGCGGTAGGGTAGGTGCAGGTCGGGGGTCACAGGTTCTAATGACAGGGGAGTGAGCGGGGGAAAGGAAGGGGAAAGGGAGGGGGAGGGGAGGGCTAGCACTTCAGAATGACAGAGGAAAGGGCATGTCAAAGGGGCAAGCACACGGGGTGTGGAGGAAAGATTCACAAAGGGAAATGTGTACTTATGCACAGCAAGGGTAAAGCCCCACACGCATTCAAGGAAGGGAAAAGGGGGCAAGAAGCACAGGAACAGATGTAACTCCAAGGACAGAAGGTAGAGCAAGAGCCAGCCTCTCAAACGATTACCGGCGGGGAGCTGCAGCCCCGCCGGTCTTTTTATCTCTGCCGGCTCAGCACGGCAATCAGGGCTGGCTGCAGAGCTCCTCCCATGGCGTCCCCCACCGCCCCGCCAGCCATACGCTGTGTTGGGGTGGGGCCATCACCTGTGACACCACCAGTAATCCCCCACCAGGGGTGACAGTCCCAACGGACCCAAGACCTGCCCAGGTGAGGGGAGATCGGACGGCCCTGCAGCCTGCTGCTGCAGGGGTGGTGCTGGACCTGCCACGTTGTTGTTGCCTGCGGCCAGGGACCCACCTGGGTGGGCCCCCTGTGCTGTCTCAGGGCTTGCCACTCTCAGGTTTGCCTACGCAACCCGCGGTGCAGCATGACAGTACCCTCCCGGTCAGCCCCACCCCCCCCCCATGGTGCACAAACCCGGTTTAGACGAGTGGCACTGATGAAAAGCAAGAATGAGGCGAGGGGCATGGACGTTCATGGCAGACTCCCAGGAGCTTTCAGCCAGTTCATAATGTAAAAAAGTCCATGCCACAAGGTAAAAAAGGTGGGAACCCATAATCTTGGAGTTGAGAATGGCTTGTACTTCATATTCGAGGTGCCCTTGTAGAAGGATAGGTGGAGACAGGCTAGTGCATTGCAGGACAAAGTTGGGCTGGTATGCCTTTTTCAAGAGGGAGACATGGAAGGAAGGGTGGATAGGTAGGTGGGCAGGCAAGGCCACCATGTAAGTAACGGCATTCAATTTCTGGACTATCGGTAAGGGCCCTATATAAGCATCGTCGTGCTTGGCTGAGGGCCGCACTAATGGGTAATTCCTACGTCTTACCCACACAAGGTCCCTGACCTGTAGAGGGGGGCCCAGGAGGCATCACTTATTTGCATAGTTCTTGTATCGTTGCCGTGTCTTCGCTAAGCACTGTTGTGCCATGCGTTGGGCCTTCTGGATTTGGGCAACAAGAGTTCCCGCATCCAGAACAGTGGAGGGGGGTACGTTGGGAAAGCAGAGGAGGGGGTGAAAGCCATAGGATACAAAAAGGGGGGAGTTTCCTAAGGTGGCATTTGAGCCGTTGTTATAGGTAAACTCCGCATGCACAAGTTGTTTGACCCAATCATCCTGAAGATACGTACAAAAACAGCAAAGGTACTATTCGATATGCTGGTTCACTCGTTCGACCTGTCCATTAGCTTGGGAGTGAGATGTAGTGGCAGGACGTAATTTGACCCCGAGGTGTGTAAAAGATGCCTTCCAGAATCGAGAGATGAATTGTGGGCCTCTATCAGATACGATTTCTCTGGGGACCCCGTGGAGGCGAACCACTTCTTGGAGGAGTAGGTCTGCGGTACATTTTGCCGATGGTAGTCCATGACAGAGTATAAAGTTGGCCAACTTCGTAAAGTAGTTGATGACCACCAAAATGGTATCATAGTCATCTACCTTGGGGAGACTAACTATGAAGTCCATTGCCACCTTCTGCCAAGGGCCCCTAGGGGCATCAGTAAGTTGTAGAAGTCCAATGGGTAAGTGGCGAGGAGTTTTAGTGAGGGCACAGGTGGTGCAACCCCGGACATAGCGTTCGACGTCTTTCCTGACTCCGGACCACCAGAAGCCACGTAGAAGGAGGGATAATGTCCTTTGCTGTCCAGGGTGCCCCACCAACGGGGAGTCATGGTGGGCCCATAACACCTGCTGTCGATATTTTGGGGGTATCACGATGCATCCCTGGTGATAATACAAACCCTGTTTTTGTGAATACCCCTGTGGCCAACATTGATCTTTAATCACTTTTTAAAGTTGGTTGAGTGAGGTAAATGTGGCTGCGAACACAGTAGGTGGGAGGAGGAAGCCGTTGGGTTCTGGGGTTGGATTGTTCCTGGTATAGCATTGTGATAATGCATCGCCATGGTATTTTGTGGTCCGGGGCGATATTGATTGCCAGCTCAGCATGGCAATCAGGACTGGCTGCGGAACTCCTCCCCCAGCGTCCCTCGCCGCCCCACCAGCCATGCGCTGTGTTGGGGTGAGGCCATTGCCTGAGACGCCACTGGGTAATCCCCCGCCGGGGGTGACAGCCCTGATGGACCTGAGACCCGCCCAGGTGAGGGGGGAATCAGAGGGTTCCGCAGCCTACTGCTGCAGAAGTGGTGCTGGACCTGCCACATTATTGTTGCCTGCGGCCGGGGTCCCACCCGAGTGGGACCCCCTGTGCTGTCCCAGGGCTTGCCACTCTTGGGTTTGCCTACGTGACCCACGGTGCGACATGACAGGGACAAGATACTTAACCAATGCATTAGGAACTCATATTTCACCATGACTCTTTGAGATTCTACTATGGATGGAGCTATCCATTATTTGGCATCTGCCAGTGCTTCCAACATACCTAATATGAGTAAATTGATATTCAAACTATTGGCCCAACATGGTTCTCCTGAACAATGTCAAATGACTGCAGGTTTCAGACCATAATGCTAACTGGAAGTATAGTAAATAAGACATTTCAAAATGGTTACTTTTTGTTGGTGTACAAATGATAGCAATTCTTAGTTTTAGGCTGATTGTCTACCTATTTATTCTAAATTGTGATTAGAGCTCAAACAAACAGATTTTGTATTCACAGATACTATTCACATTTTTAGATACCCACCCAAAATATCCCAATGATATCTGCAGTCAAACTGAATATTCACATATCTCCTTATTTGATTACTTTGATTTGGTTTATTTTGGTATTTCAGTTACTTAATTTTTCAGGGTTGGTTGTTTTTTTTTGTCATTTTGGTTACTTCATTTTCCTACTTCACAGCAGTGAAACAAAGTAAACACAATTTTGAAATACAAAGATGACTGAACCAAAATGATTGAAATTCAGAACTGAAATATTCAAATCATATATCTAGCAAAATGGGACCAAATATACACTTCATCAGATTTAAATGGAAGCTGGCAAATTTGCCAAATACAGGTGGAAACAGACATAACAGCGGACTGCTGTGGCCCATTTTGTCACTCTTTGGCCCAGACCTTTGGCATGTACGTGCAGGTGCCACGAGATGCTGGCCCAAGATTGCTGCAATCTCAGGCCCACATCCCAGGCCAAGGCCTTTCCGGCTGGGCCAAAGCAGGCTGTCAAGTCTGTTGTCATCAGCCCGCCAAAGATGACTGTCATTGGTCACCATGGCTGCCCATCATGGTGGAAGGCAGGTTGCAGAGTGCAGCATGGGGCCATCCGGCCACACATTCATGCATCTCCTCACCCCCCTCTGAGCTCCCACTGTAGGCATGTTTGTTCTATGGTGCAACCCAGTCCGGACCATGTCCACTGTGGACACGGACTGGGTTGTCACAGCAGTGGCACAGTAGTTTCCATGGACATTTGTTTCCATTCTGATTGGGAAGACTGTGTATCTTTTAGAGAAATTATAATTTAAATGTAATAGATTGAAGATGCTATTGTTTCCCAGAAATAAGATAGATAGCAGAATGTATAGGATCTTACCTGCAAAGGTCTTGTAATCCACCAAGTCAAACATGACAATGGCCACAGCTGACCAGGTAATGATCAGAGCAATAATAAGAAGCCATGCAGCTGGTGAGCTGAATGTTGTCACTAGGTCCTCTGTAACTGATTTCTTTGCCACTTTAACATGTGGTATGGGAACTGTTCCATTCTTGCCGTCTATCACCGTGGTAGTGGTGATCATTCGTCCTAGTCAAACATTGAAAAGAGAGGCAGTAAAAATGTGGAGCTACATCCTGCCCTTCAAAGCCTTAACTTAAAGACTATGCTGGGTTGTTGTTTTTTCTGATGGAGGTGGCAGATCTGTATAATTTTCTAATAATATAATCCCCAATTTTGGAAATGGATTCTGTTCAGGATGCTTATAAATAGTCTTGATTTTAAATACATATTTAAAATTCTTTCCTGAACTGGTATGGACCTACCAGTTCATTAGGTTCATCATTACTACATTAGGTTCATTAATGTATTAGGTTCCCAAACTGTTGGATGGGACCCCAAGTGGGATCGTGCCATTTGCAGATGATATTTGATATGCTTTGCATGTATCTGCTCTCTGATCACAGAATTATATTTGTCTCATAGGCAAAACTTTGGAAACCTCTGAATTGATGCTTTCCCGATTTGGGGAAACAATGGGTATTTTCAGACATTATGAGATCACGCTCAACCACAGTCAATACCCTGTGGTGGGGAATGGTCCCATAACATCTGTTGGGGAACCGGAAGTTCCCCCCCAGATGTTTGCCATGGTCAATCGCGGTGGGGAATCACATTCACCACGCGATCTGCTGAACCGGCTGGGCCAGCGCTGATCGCGTGGTGAATGTGATTCCCCACCACGATGAAGGGGCCCGTCTCGTCTGGACGGAAACCATTGCCTTGAATCCCCAGCAGGATTCCTGGCCGTGGTCAATTCGGGCAGGCGCTGCGGCCACATTGGCCGCGGCACCCACCCGTCTCCCCAGAGGGCGGGTGGCAGGGGAGCGGGGGGGAGCCGAGTGGCCGCACATTGCGCCGCATGGCCCCGCCCCCTCCCCGATTCCCTACCGGGATCAGCCGGCACATCTGTTGGACGTGCTGGAGTGATCCCGGCGGGGAATCATTTGGGTGATTCCGGGACAGGGCAAATGCCGCCCCGTCTCATCTGAAATCACCCAATGATGTCATATAAGCTAGCGTAGAATGTAGTTGCCATGTTGGTTCCAAACTTGGGAGAGACCAGAGACAAAGCAGTTAAGATGTTACCTTTTACTGGATCAATCTGCCTTAGTTAGCATAGTGTACAAACCTTTGAGTTACCCACGACTCTTAGAGCTTGCACATTTCTACTGATCCAGTAAAAGGTGTCATCTTAACTAGTTTGGACTCAATCCATGGTTTGTCACACACATGCATTGGACATGTACAACTTCTTATTTATTATTTTATTTATTTATATGCTGCCTTTTCTAAAGGCTCAGGGCGGCTCACATCAATAGAAATATATAAAATCTGTACCAAAAACAGCCTTTAAAAACCTTTAACCCTCCCACAACTGCCCACCAGACCTATCCAATACCATCTTTCCAATTTCCCACAACCAAATCCCCCTCACAACCCTACCCCAAAGCCACCCATCACAACCCACCCCTATCCCTGCCCACCAATTGTTTTTTCAAACAAAAATGTCTTACACCACCTCTGGAAGACACTCAGGTTCGGGCTCAACCGAACCTCCAGGGAAAGGGAGTTCCGTAACATTGGGGCAGTGACAATGGACATGGACAAGTGCACCTGGGATGCAGCTCACAAATCTGTCACACAGACCTTGGATTTGCCCCCTTATCTCTTGTCCCCTTATCTCTTGTCCCTCTCATGTATGTTAGTATCAAACAATAATAACAAAAGACATAGCAGAGAACAGCTTGATGAGTCACTACAGACTATGTCTTACTCTGTGCTGAACAACTACCAACCCAACTGATGGAAGCATAAAAAGTTCATGTCCCACAAGGACATGTCTCAGTATGGACATCATGTCAGGTCCAAATTGGTACATTACTATTAGAATGAATGTAGTTACACTACAGGTAAAAACAGACATGCAGAGGGTGTAGCGGTTCCCCGGCCTAGGGCACGAAACCACAGCCAACATGTCCCAGTTTGGGGAGGGGCACTGAACAAATATACCTTTGGCTGTAGAGCCACCCCCCTGCTCGCATGGCCCAGGTAGCATAGAAAGCTAAACAAACATGTAGGCAGCTAACCCACCACTGCTCCCAGCAACCTGCCCCCACCATGAAGACAACCATGGCGCTCAGCATGGGGCCTCTTTCTTGAAGCAGGTATGGCAGGGCTGAACACACGTTAGCCCGCATTGGTGTGCGTGGGTGGCCTTTAGCCCAGGCTGCATCCTCAGAGATTTTCCAAGGATGCAGCCCGAGACAGCCTCCTACCTGCCCCAAGGTGGTTCCAGGCTAACATCTGGTGGCACATAAACAGATGAGCCGGTGGGTCCCAGACCACAGCAGGCCACCATCACATCTGTTTCTACCCTAAATTATACTATCTGAGTATCTGACCTAATGCTCAGAGTACATCACTGATAATAAGTGTGTTTATGCTTTGTTTTGACTTACTCATACATTGCAATTTGTGTGTCTCACTGAATATCAGCAGAATTTATGAAGAGGTTTATATCTTAATCTTTCACTAATCATTTTGATTAGAGCAATTATAATTTAAAAAGGAGTATCCCCCCCCCCGCCCCCCATCTCCCCAAGAGCCTCAGTGTCAATAATGGAAGCAAAAGCCTATTTGTCACAACAAATATTTAATTCATTTATTTATTTATTCATTTATTTAATAATTTATATCCTGCCCCCTCCTGCTAAAGCAGGTCGGGTGGCTAACAAATAGTATATTATAATATAGAAATATACAAATATAAAATACAATAATATAATATAAAAATAAAACCCATGGTGGAGCATACAAAAACAACAACAAAAACCTCCCTAACCCACAACCCCCACCCTTACCTATCTCCCTCACAAATGCCAGGCAGAACAGTCAGGTTTTACATTGACGTCGAAAAGAGGAGAGGCCTGGGGCCATCCACGCCTCTTCCACGAGGGAGTTCCACAGCCTTAGTGCAGCCACCGAGGATGCCCTCTCCATAGACGCCCCCCGGCAAACCAGGGGAATTTCGAGAAGGGCACTCCCTGATGACCGCAGGGGCTGATTCAGGGCTGGGGGATTGAGGCAGTCTCACAGGTAGAATGGGCCCAGACCATGTACAGCTTTTTAGATCAGCACCAACACCTTGAATCAGGCCCGGAAGACTATAGGCAGCCAGTGCAAAGAATGGAGCACTGGTGTTATGTGCTCCCGGCATCCCACCCTCATAAGGAGATGAGTCACCGCATTCTGCACCAGTTGCAGTCTCCGAGCTGTCATTGAACGCATTGCAATAGTCCAGTCTCAAGGTAATGAAAGCATGGATGCTGGTGGCCAGATTGGAGTCTGAGACATACGGCTGAAGCCACCACACAAGATGTAATTGGCAAAATGCACTCCTTGCCACAGCCTCCACCAGGGCATCCAGGCAGAGATGGGAATCAAGGAGCAGTCCCAGACTACGAACCTGAGGGACCAAGGAGGGACATACCCCATCAATGATGGGGGCCTACACTCCTTCGCCCCTACCCACCAGCATCACCTCCATCATATTGGGATTCAGACTGCTCACCCTCATCCAGTCCCCCACAGCTGCCAAACACTGAGTAAGCACCGAGACTGCAGACCTGGGTCAGATGAAAATGAGAGGTAGAGTTGGGTGTCATCAGCATAATGATGACACTGAATGCCAAACCCTCTCACAACCTCATCTAGCGACTGCATATACAGATTGAAGAGGAGAGGGGGCCAAAGAGAACCTTGCGGGACTCCACACGAGAGGCTGCGGGGGAGCAAAGAACAGTTCCCCAACACCACCCGCTGAGTTCTCCCAGCCAGGAAGGAACGGAACCATTCAATAACAGTCCTGCCCACCCCAGCTCAGTCCTGCAAGTGAGTCACCAACATCTTGTGGTCAACGGTATCAAAAGTCGCAGACAGATCTAATAGAACCAGGAAAGATGACCAACCCTGGTCCATTTCATGGTGAAGGCCACCGATGAAAGCCACAAGCACAGTCTCAGTGCAATAACCCAAGCAAAAGCCAGACTGCGAAGGATCCAGAAAACCAGTGCAGTCTAGATGCTCCTGTAACTGCCCAGCCACAACCCATTCAATAGCCTTTCCTAAAAAGGAAAGGTTAGAGACTGGCCCATAGCTGGCAAGAGAGTCAGTGTCAAGCGATGGTATAGTGCAGATGAGCACATCTGTATTCCAGTTCCCAGTAAGTAGCTACCATCTGTCTTCTGGCTAGTTGACAGATGTATTTTTCAATATACAGACTCATTATTAATTTATTTATTAATTATTATTATTATTATTAGCAAGCATTTATATAGCACCAGCAATGTACCTGGTGCTTTACAAAGTAATTGAATAGACACGGTCCCTGCCCTAGGGCTTACAATCTGAGAGACTTAGCTTACTTCCTTTCGCTGCTCAGAACATCTTACACTGCATTCTGCTCAAAAGAGTGGTAGCAGTATCTGGTTTCTAGGGGTGTGCATGTCATTTTCGTCATTACAATATATAGAATGTTATCGGAATAAATACCAATAATGATACCAATACCAAAAATAAAACAGCAATACCAATAACGACAATAATAATGAAAACGACAGTCATTAATAATGGTAATGAAAACAACATTTTTTAATAACAAAAACAATAATGAAAAACAAAAACAACATGGGGGCCTGGTGCACACCCCTACTGATTTAACTGTCAAATATGCCAAGTAATTAAAAGTAAAAACTTGAACGAAGCTGAGAAAGCTTTGTCATTCTTAAACTTGGAAAAAGGGAAACAGAGTGGTTTGAATTTTATCTTTTATTGGACCAACTGCTGTTGGTGGAAATAAACAAGCTTTTGAAAAGGCCACACAGGGCCCTTCCTCAGGCATGTAGCACAGCCAATCAAAAATATATAAACTAAGCTATAAAACTGTATTTGCTCAGTTTATATATTTTTGACAGGCTACACTAAATGCCTGAGGAAGGGCCCTGTGTAGCCCAAAAACTTGCTTATTTCCACCAACAGCAGTTGATCCAATAAAAGATATTATTCAATCTACTTTGCTTACCCTTTCTGTCACTTGGGACCAAGATTGCAACAGCAGAGGGAGATTTCAGAAGTGACGCGTTCCAATTCACTACAGTGAATCCCACCCCGGTGTGAATGGATTCACCGCGGACTGTGGTGACACGTGCGGCCCCAACAGAAGTGACAGGATCGTGACCACCGCCCGGGGGCAATCAGAGGGTATTTTCAGACGTTACGTGGTCAATGTCAAACACAGTCAATTCCCTGTGGTAGCTTGGACCACATAACGTCTGTTGGGGGGAACGGATGTTCCCCCCCAGATGTTACCACAGCGGGGAATCACATTCACCACGTGAGCGGCCGAAGCGGTGGGACTGGAGGCTGTCGCATGGTGAAGGCGATTCCCCGCCGTGGTGACCCCTGCCATCACGTCTGGATGGCGGCCATGGCCCGGAATCCCCGCAGGGATTCCGGCCCGTGGCCATAGCGGGCGAGCGCTGCGGTGGCATTGGCCGCGGCGGCCGCCCGTCTCCCCAGAGGGCGGGGAACGAGGAGCGTGCGGCCGCAAGTTGTGCTGCGCAGCCCCACCACCTCCCCAATTCCCCGCCGGGATCCCCTGGCACATCTGTTAGGGTGTTACGGGTCATCCCGGTGGGGGATGAATTCATTGATTTCATGACGGGGCCAATTGGCCCCGTCACGTCTGAAAACACCCAGAGAGAACATGGGCCGGGGGAACACAACAGACATGCAGTGGAGACGTGGACTGCTGTTCGAGCCCCAGAATGCACCGCGGCTGGGGTCAATTCCTTCCACCACGGCTGCGGGCTTCCGTTCAGAAGTTACTTTTCATTCACCCCTGCCGTGGTGACCATTCACCACACTTCTGGACCTCCTCCCGTCCCGACCTCACGAAGCGTGGTTAGTTTCACCCTGGGCCGCATTTGACTGTGGTGAACATCTGGATGCGAGCAAACAGACATGCACGGCGCTTTCACCACCACCCGCATTTGACTGAGGTTGACTGTGGTGGACATTCACCACGTCACTTCTGAAATCACCCAGAGTCTCTCTGAATCTAAGCTTGCTAATAAATAATAAACAGAACAATAATTGTTTTCATTTGATATTCAGATGAAAGGCTACAAAAATTCCTCCCTCTGCACCAAGTCATTTATTTTAAAATGGCACAGTAGTGCTATTATTTTAAAATGGCACCGTTATCTTAGAACAACATCTATAGCAGTCATTATCTATAGTAGCCCCACAAAACCTCAAGCAAGTGTCACATATATACTATGTTTTGTTTTGTGAAAAATGCATCCAAACTAATGAAGCCTGGTTTCTTTAGAGTAGTGAGGGGGAGACAATGCTTGGTGTAAATTAAGATTAGCAAGATAAAACAAGATTAGCATAATCCACATCCTTCCCTGTTCTACTTTTTCATTAACCAGTATTTGTACAAAATTTCCTCATTCCTTTACCCCCTGTTTAGATAATATTCTTTTCAAACATCTCTGTAGTGATCAAGTATCTTGCTCCAAGCCAAGAAACTAGTATTTCTAAACAGTAATGCTGTAGATGCTGCACAAGATTGGCATGTTACATGACTTTTGTCACTTACACGAAATGTGGTCTTATTTATGGCTGATGTATTCAGGTCATGAATACTGTCTCATATATGAAGATGCAATTTATATACTTTTTTCCATTTTAAAGACATCACTGCTTCTATTTCCCTGTACATACATTTTGGTTCAGTGGTTTCACTGCAGGAGGCAAAATCTCCCAAGTGACAAACAGTAATAAAGATCAGCTACCTAATGTCAAATTTCAAATCAGTAGCATTATGCATGCAAAAGAGAATTCATTTGTGTTTACAGCAGGTCAGATATACCACACCATGATTTTTTTTTCTTGCAGAGAAAATCTGTCCAATTTTATGGGGTATAAGAGAGCGGAAAATTATAACTGTGATGTTGCAAAGACAAGAGCTTCCCCTGAAAAATTAAACAGTCTGGAAGCAGCAAAGGTGGCTCATACTTGTTTTGTGTGTATAGGCTGGGCAACTGAACCTTTTGTGTAACAATGTACCTGGAGGCAAAGGAAGACGGGCTATACCCAATCCACCCAAACTCAGAGTTTGGAACAACATAACCACCTGGAACAGATGATTGGACTATGGGAATGTGCTTGAGCCTTCAAAATCAGTTCAGGATTTGGAGTGACTGCAAAGAGAGAAGCAATTGCTGAAACACTGGGAAAAAGCCATGGAGACCAGGATTGGGCTAATATTTTATTTACTGATTGATTTTTTAAAATTTCTTACCACGCCCATTCTGCCACAGGCAACTCTGGGCGACTAACAATTCATCAATAAAAACACTTAAAACACACAAAAACAAGGAGAAATTAAAATATCCCAAACCACCTCTCACCCTAACTCATTCCCCCCACCTTCCCCATCCTACCCATCAAAGGCAAGGCAGAACAGTCACATCTTACAACAGCATCAAATAGAGGGGAGATCCAAGGCCAAAAGGGCCTCCACCGGCAGTCAGTTTCACAGTCATGGAGTGGCCACCGAGAAGGCCATTCCCATCATGGTCCCCTGGCAGACTTGGGGGACCCCGAGGAGAGCACCCCCTAATGACCACAGGAGCTGATCCAAGACCCAGGGGGTGAGGTAATCCCACAAATAGGTCAAGCCAAGGCCGTTTAAGGCTTTATAGCAGTGACGGTGTGCCCCCTAGGGAGTATGGGTCAATGTCCCTCCTGGCCGTGGCCCCCCAGGAGCCAGACTCGCTGCTCCCCTGAGCCCCGACAGTGACACTTTAAAAAAAACAAAAAACGGCACCACGATGAATGTGCGGAGCCAACTCGAATAACCTTGTTTAGAGGTAGCAACCTTCAAGGTCTGTGCCTCCAAACAAGGTTCTTCGAGATGGCTCCGACATTCTCACCGGTTGTGTGTGCGGGTGCGCACGCGCACACACAACCGGTGACTCACACGCCACCCCACCCCGAAGGCTTCCTAAGGTACTTTTCTCCATTTCTTTTCTACTGTATTTCCCCCTCCTATCTTACTCACTAACATGTCTGCCCTATTTTCTCGCCTTTTCTTTCCCTCCTCTCCTTCTCCTCTTCCTGTCCATCTTTTTCTCCCTCTACTTTTCTCCTCCCAGCTTCTTCCTCCCCCCAAC
>QEPC01002874.1:2004704-2020319 GCA_003113815.1 Sphenodon punctatus
CATACTTACCGGCGGCTGCGGGGATGCCGCGGCCGCTGGTGCTGGGGGGTGGGCTCGCCTCGCCTCGCCTCGCCTCTGGGTCTTTTCTTTACTCTTTTTTAAAGCAAAAATCCAGGCTGGGCAGGGTGGGTGGGGGGTGTCCCCCCTTCCACCCGCGCAGCCTGGGAGGGGGAGGGAATTAATTTATTTAATTGGTTTCAATGGGGACACAGCGCCCCATTGAAACCAATGAAATAAATCCAGTACCGGTATACCGGATTTAATCCGGGAATCCGGTTTTCGTAGAACCGGTAACCGGTAAATCCGGTAGCCGGTAATGGGCCCGGGGTCCCACCACTAGTATCGAGTCCTTTTTTAAACCCAGCTATACTACTGGCCCTGACAACCTCTTCTGTCAACAAATACCACAAATTAACTGTGCATTGAGTGAAAAGATACTTCCTTTTATTTGTTTTAAATCTGCCGGCAGTTAATTTCATGGAGTGTCACTTAGTTCTAGTACTACTTGAGAGGATAAATAAATGTTCCCTATCTACCTATTCTACTCCACTCATAATTTTATAAAGCTCTATCATATCCCCTCTCAGTCTTCTCTTCTCCTTCTCTATTATTGCTCTATAGGATTGCCAAGGATCTCGGGAACCACTTTGTTGAGAAGAGAACAATCAAACTGCAAGCTTGCATCTCCTGATGTTGAAACTTGGGGCAGGAACATAGGCTAGTGGAATGGGAGTCTCCTGAGAAAGTGTCCAGGGGAAGTCTCTCAGAGATTCATGCTAAGAAACAGACCCCCTCGGGCTTCATGGCTGTAGCCCTAAAAATGTAATATTTTAATGAAATGAGAGAAATGCAAGAATTCTGAATGATGCACTTACCATTTCTAAGTGAAAGGGGGGAACACAGAAGAGGGTGCTGCAAAGAAGTTAACTGAACAGCTGAACTCACAAATCGCTTATTGTATTGTGTATTTGTAATTTCCTTATTAATTATTATTATTATTATTGCTCTATGAGTTTTATTTTTGATCAATATGAATTCGGAGTGCATGAAAAAATAAATTGCATTAATGTTTACCTTAACCATTTGCACTCAAAAAAATGTACACCAATTAAAAAAGGCAATTACATTGATTTGAGTAGGAGTTTGTAGACTAAAAGTTCCTTCCTTCCTAACTGTTTCATTAAAATATTATCAAGCCCAAAGGAAATAGATATTGGGTAACATGCCAATAGAAGAGTCTCAAGTAGTGCAAGAGATAGATTGAAATAACTGTTAATATTGGATGCCTCCTAAAGGCTGGATACAAGTTTAAGGATTCCAATAAGCAGGGCTTACTTGGGGCGGGGGGGGGAGGGTTTGACTTGCAAAGGCAATTAAATTCAAGAGGGGGGGAGGGTTTGAGCCTCAGAAAATATTCCCATTAGGAGTGTGCGCCCAGAAATGTGAAATACCAGGGGAAAACTGATATTGGCCATTTCAGGATTCGAAACAAAAGCCAGAAAAAACCTGGATGGTTTATTTGGCTTTCATTAATGACTTTTGTGCCCTTTCCCCTGTGCAAGCCGTGATGTAGATTCAATCACAAGAACTCCTGTTTTAGAGTCAGCTGTAGAGAGCCAGGTTAGTCCAGTGGCTGGGTCGCTAGCTGGAGACTAGGGTTCATTTTGCTGTTCTGTCAGGCTCTGGGGCAGGGAGCATGGCTCTGGCAATTCATTTTTTATATAAATGAAGCACTGCCAATAATGGTGAAGTTTCCCACAAATTAACAGTGACTATTCTTAAAGAGTTATTACCCTTTAAAGAACTATTGTTGTCGCACCAGTAGAAGAGGCAGGACACACAATCTTGGGATGTAAACAGGTAGCAACAATTGATGTGTTAATCATGACCCAATTGTGTATCCAGCCTGTTACTCTGTCCAGTGTTTTTTCCTGCTCTAAGAGTCTCCAACGGAAATTGCTTGGAATGGAGATATTCCCACTCAGGACCAAAACCCACTAGGGATGGGAGTTCAGATCAAAATCTGGTTTTGGTTCTTGGGTTTTGTTTAGATTTATATTATTTATTTATTATTTATTAAAAGCATTTAGTATCCCTCCCCTCCTGCCACAGGCAGCTCGGGGCAGCTCACAACAGTGTGAATCAACAATTAGAATCATAAAACTATAAAACATACTATTACACTTTCATCCTTTTCCTCCCCCCACCCCCCACCCATCTCCCCCACCAAACGCCTGGTGGAACAGACAGGTCTTGCAGCTTTTACGAAAGGAGGGAAGACCCGGGGCCAGACGCACCCTCACCAGAAGGGAGTTCGACTGCCTCAGCATGGCCACCGAGAATGCCCTCCCCTGTGTGGCCCCCTGGAAGACTTGGGGGACCAAAAGGAGGGCATCCCCCAATGACCGCAGGGGCCGGTCCAGTACCTGGGGGGGTGAGCTGGTCTCACAGATAGGCAGGGCCCAGACTGTTTAGGGATTTATAGGTTAAAACCAACACCTTGAATTGGGCTCGGAAGACTGTCGGCAGTCAGTGCAGAGAACGGAGCAGTGGTGTAATGTGCTCCAGGTGGCCCAGTCCCACAAGGAGACGGGCCACCACATTCTGCACCAGCTGCAGCTTCCTGGCCATCATCATGGGTAGCCCCACATAGAGTGCATTACCATAGTCTAATCTAGAGGTGATGAAAGCATGAATGATGGTGGCCAGGTTGGAGTCCGACATGTACGGCCTAAGCCGACATACCAGACGTAATTGGTGAAAGGCACCCCTCGCCACAGACTCCACCTGGACATCCAGGCAGAGCTGCACATCAAGGAGTACCCCCAGACTCCGTACCTGGAGAACCAATGGAGGACAGACCCCATTAATGATGGGGGCCGTTAACTCCATTGCCTTCCCCACCAGCATCACCTCCAACTTGTCGGAATTCAGCTTCAGTCGATTAGCCCTCATCCAATCCCCCACAGCCGTCAGACATCAAGTAAGCACGGAGATTGTGGGGTCTGAGTCAGTTGAAAAAGAGAGGTACAGCTGAGTGTCAGCAGCATACTGGTGACACCATACGCCAAACCTCCTGATCACCTCACCGAGAGGCTGCATGTATACGTTGAACAAGAGGGGGGACAACACCGAACCCTGCAGGACTCCACATGTGAGGGGGAGAAAATGATGAAAAACACTCCCCGAGTACCACTCGTTGGGTTCTCCCAGTCAGGAACGAGCTGAACCATTCGAGAACAGTCGCACCCACCCCTGCACATTCTCACAGGCACGTCACCAACATCTTGTGAACCACCGTATCAAAAGCAGCTGACAGATCGAATAGGACCAACAAGGTCGAGCGGCCCCGGTCCATCTCTCAGCGCAGATCATCCACCAAGGCCACAAGTGCAGTCTCCATGCCATAACCTGGACAAATCCCAACTGCGAGGGATCCAGAAAACCTATGTGTTTGAGATGCCCCTGCAACTGCTGAGCCACCACCTGCTCAATAACCTTCCCTAAAAAGGGAAGGTTAGAGATTGGTCGTTAGCTGGCAAGGGAGTTAATGTCAAGCGATGGCTTCTTGAGCAGAGGCCGCATCACTGCCTCTTTGAGACAGTCCAGCACTCTGGCCTCCTGAAGGGAGGCACTGACCACCCCCGCCAGCAACGGCCCCATTGTCTCCCGGTAAGATTTAATTAGCCAAGACGGGCATGGATCTAATTCACAAGAGGTGGCCCTGACAGCCCCAAGGGTCTCAACTGCATCAGCGGGTGTCACCAACTGAAATTGATCCCATAAAACTGGACAAGGCGTGATTTCCATAACCTCTGGTTCTCCTAGTGTAATAAGTGCAGCATCGAAATCATAGTGAATCTGAATGATTTTATCCACAAAATAATTCACACACCTATCACAGCGTGCTGTAGATGACTCTACTCCAGGGTGGAGGTAGACTGGACTGACCAGCCCCCACACTACGTGGAATAGCTCCACTGGGCATGATTTTGCGGATGCTATAAGAGCAGCGAAAAAAGCTTTTTTCACTGCCCTCATAGCCTCGACATAAGCTCATAAACTGGCTCTATGCCACAATCTGTTGGATTCAGTATGATAACGATGCCACCATCGCTCCAACTGCCGCCCATCTCGCTTCAGCACTTGCAACTCCTTTGAAAACCACAGAGGCCTGCAGTGTTGTCATGGTTGGATCATGACAACACTGACGTCTAGGAGCCATCCGATGAATGGCCTCCATCAGCAGAGTGTTCCATAATGCGACGAGGTCATCGATGAGACGGTCGTCAAGGTCAGAGGGTAACTCCCCGAGGGCCAACCGGAACCATTCGGTTCCATTAGCCTCTGGGGGTGAACCATTCGAATTGGCTCCATACCCTTCCAGGAGCAGACATGCGCTGAGAGGCCCATAGGAGAAAATGATCCAACCATGACAAGGGCACCGTTGATATCTCCCCCAATAGCAGATCACCCGCCTCAATGCCAGTGCAAAACATGAGATTGAGAGCATGTCCTCTCTGGTGTGTCGGGCCGCTGACTATCTGGGACAGTCTTATGGTTGCCATGGTGACCATGAACTCATGCTCTGCCCCCCCCCAAGATCGGCATCAGGGTGAATGTTGAGATCCCCCCAGACTAATGCTTTTGGGGAATGCAACACCACTCCCGCCACCGCCTCTGCCAGAGCATGTAGACAAGCTGTCATACAGGTAGATGCATGGTTATATGAGCAGCACCCCCAAACTGTCCCCCGCCAAATCGAACACCAGGCGAAGAGCCTCAGTACCTACCATGGTTTGTACCGGATATCTCCTAACCGACCACCGCTCTCTAAAAATCATAGCTACGCTGCCTCCCTGTCCCTCCAACCGTGGCTGATGCTGCATGGAATACCCGGCTGGAACAAGGTCAGCCAAGACAGGCCCTGACTCAAGGGGTAATTTCAGACATTACAATACCACAGTCAACCACGGTGAACCCCCCGTGGTTGCCGTGGTACCATAACGTCTGTTGGGCCCAAAAGAGATTCCCGCCAGATGTTCACCCCTGGCGGGAATCTCTTTGACCACAGAGTTCCGGAAGCGTGGTCAAAGGGATTCCCGCTGGGGGTGAACTCCTGGCGGGAATCTCTTTTGGGACCAACAGACGTTACAGTACTGCGGCCACCACGATGGGGTTCACCGTGATTGACCGTGGTATAGAACGTCTGTTACTGCCCCTTGGCCCGGAATCGGTGGACAGTAACGGCTGTTACCACCACCGATTCCGGGCTGTGGCCCAGACCCCGGGACGTATCAGGCGCAGTGACCAGATTGGCCACTGCATCCGTCTCCCGGAGGGCGGGCAGCTGGGGGAGGGCGGGGGGGCTGTGCAGCCACGTGCCATGTGGCCCNTGGGGGAGGGCGGGGGGGCTGTGCAGCCACGTGCCATGTGGCCCACCCCCTCCCCCGATCCCCCTCCGGAATCAGTCAGCACGTCTGTTGACCGGCCGATCTGATACCAGAGGGGGATGAAGATTAGATCCCACGCCGTGGCAAGCCTGCCAGCCGGCACATCTAAAATTACCCAAGGTCCAGCCAGGTTTCAGTAATGCCCATGAGATCGGCGGCACAGTCCAGGACCAGTTCCTGGATAGTTGTTGCTTTGTTGACCACCGATCTTGCATTCAACAGCAGCAGCAAAGGGTCGATTCCCCTGTCCAGCGGCTAAGGTGTGAGTGAGTGGGACCTGTAACAGGCAATTGTCCCACTTCACTGATCTTACACCACCCCGTTTAGACCCATATCTCCCCCATCCCATCACAACCTGAATGGCTGCAGCCTCCCCCAGGGGCCCCCCAAGTTTGTATTGCTCGGATCTGAAGTCAGATCAGAACAATGTGTGCCTAAAAATCCATCTGCCCCAGTTCTGCCTCCTCCAGATACCTGTCCACCTCTCCCAGACTTCTGCGGGTGGGGAGGGGGGCTGAGGCAGACAATGGACTGCAGTCAGAGGTCCGAGGAAGGCAGTCATGCAGAATGGCCATGGTGAACATTTGGTGCATGTGCATTTATTTTAATTTTACTTTCTTCCCAGCCCAGCTGGAGAAGGCCATGCCAGACACCGTTTCAGAGCCCTACCCTACACTACAGAAAAATAAGTAAAGCACAGCATCCCTGGCCCCTCTGCCCCTTCCTCCCCCCAGCCCATAAAGCTCCTTGGAGTGGCACCAGTGCTACTCCAAGGAGCTTTGATAGATCCGTAAGGGCATATACAAACCAAATTTTTCCCCTTCCCCCATTTTGTTACATCAGTACGAACCATCCAAATTTGGACAATTCGTACTGATGCAAGTCCAATTTACACACTCCTAAAACCCACCACCTTCATCTTTCTGACATGTCCTTTGTCCAAAGAATCCCAATCTGAGACCACTTCACTCTTATGAACGGTACTGCACCGCTTTCCCGAAGTGGTAGCCACAGGCTACTCAGACCCTTTAGTCTAGCTCTTTTTTCTTCACCTTGTTAGCGGATGCCGCTTTCTTTTGCTCAGTGTGCTCTCTGGTATCCTATTCATTCTTCTAAAGGTGAAAACAAATGAGTTGATAGCCTGCTAGAGTCCAGATTTAGCCTGTCCAGCCCCCACTCACATGTTTAGCATGTCCAGCCTAATAAAGAGGCAGTCCCCCGCATGGGCAGCCCCCGCAGGCAGCACTAGTGAGAGTGAGAGCAGAGAGAAGGGCAGGCATCAGTCACTCTCAGATGTTCTAGAATTTCCATCAACATCTTGACAGTGCTGGCAGGCGTGTACATGCAGAGGCACTGCATGCAACCTAATTGACAGGACACATTCCCTTGCGTTAGCCAGCATTCACCCACACAGTGGGCTCCACATTCTCTGAGATCACGCCATGAGTAGAGGCTGCAGGTTCGTTGGGCGGAGGCGCAATTGCTGGTGGGGGAGAACAGTTAATAAACGGGCAGGTGGATACCCACCTGGTGTGGCCTATTGTGAGCTAACATTTTGTTTGTTAACATCCTAAGCACTGGACTATCAGGGTTGTTACAAAGATAATTCAACTTATAACCTATTCAATAATATATTGAATGCCATCTTAAAGTTTAAGCATAACTTCAGGTGTTTCAAATAAAAAGACGGAAGTTCTTTCAGGAAGGTGGAAGCCCCCCAGCTCTTTCTGTTAATTTCTGGTCAGGTGGAAAAACCCAGCCTGGCAACTAGCTAGAACCCTCAGGCTGCATTCCCATCTGCGATGGTGGCGGTGGGGGCAGAGAGAGAGGCGAGAGAAGATGCGGCAGGAAAAGAGCGAGTGCGAATGGGGATCTGCCGCGGTTTCTCTCGCGCATGTTAGGGAGCAAAATCCTGCCCTGACACGTGCGAGAGAAGCCGTGGCAGATCCTCATTCACACCAGCTCTTTTCCTGTCAGCTGGCTCCTCCGTGCTGTCACGTCTTCCCTCGCCCCTCCCTCTGCCACCACTGCTGCTGCAGTTGGGAATGGAGCCTCAGTGTCTAGTCCAAGAGAGATGGTAGGAAGGTATCTAATTGTTCCTTGCTTCAGGCCCCACCAATCACTAGCTAGTGCTATCTGTGAGAGTGCTATCCACACTAGCAGGGAGCTCCAAGGCATGTGGACTGCCGAGGCCTTCAGTAATCACCCTGCACTGCCTGCCCCATCCTCCTCTGTAGTCCACCCCAAGGCAGGTGGCAACAAGCCATGCCAGATCCATGCAGATGGACAGTTTTATCACTGGTGTGAATGAAAAAATATAAAACAATAATCTGCCTATATACAAAACTTCAGTGGGGCTACACATGGGTGCAGTATTTTACCTACGATAACAAATTGCAATTTTGAGGTCCTGAAAGAAACTTTGGAGAAAGATTCTGTTCCCAAACAGTTCATCATCTGCTTTATTTTTTAGTATTGCTTCGCTTGTTCTTTATTTTTAAAAAGACATTTGCATGGAAACAAGATCTCTCTTCCTTTAAGATTTCATCAGCGCCTGCTACTCATCCCCACCTGGAGTCATAATCCTGCCTTTGTGATATCACAATCATTTCCACATCAATCTATTGTAAGGATTATGATGACTTTAAATGAGGGGGAGGCAGCAAGAGAAGATGAGCTCTTAAAAAATAAAAATACTATTTTCATGCAAATATATTTCATAATAAAGAAAGAGGAGAAATGTAAACTATAGGGTAGATTTCTTTTTCTAAAGAGAATAGTTTTCAAAGCATTCCATGAAATGACATCTGCTTTTTAAAAATAAAGAAGTAACAAAATTCAGAGCGCCGGCTTCCGAGACACTTTTAATCACCCACACATTATATCTAATAACTTCTTATATAATTAATTCTGTCATTTGGACAACCTACTTTCTGAACTGTAAACAGAAGTAAAGCAGTTGTTATTAGCATGCATTCAGCAATTGCAAATAAAGTGTTTCTAGTTTTGAGTTTTCCATCTGTCTGCATTTCCACACTGTAGAATGTTTTTCATGATTTGAAAGATCATTTGAGATTTTTTTTTCTTTTTGGGTACACACAGTACGGCTCCACTTCTCAAACTGAGTTGCCTGGGTGGAGTTTTCAATAATGTTCAGTATTGGCCTAGCTTTCTTTCCATTTAATCAGAAGCTGCATTCATTGTTAGACCATGAATTCTTGGCTCCCACGCAAGAGTTGCACAGTCCAATGCTTCAATACAAGGCAATGCGCACATATATTTAGGACTGGAGTCATTGTCCCTGCCACAAAGATCTACTAGCCTGCATAGTGGCAGCAGCGAGCAACTATAGAATCATCATAGTATCTTTCTCACACAAGATAAAGAAAACATACTGTCAAATCAGCATCACCCTGCTAATGCACAGTTTCTCTCTACCATGCATTTATTGTTTTATCCTGTGTAGTTTTATTCATTTCAAGTGATGGATTTTCAACTATGTCCTTCAAAAGACTACTCTAAGTTTAATGACCTTCACTACTTGCCAATGTTTTCCTAGTATTCATCCTATGTTCTTATTTTCTTCATATCAGCCTTTTATACTTACTTATACCACCAAGCACCACCCCAAATAATTAATCTTTTTCTCATTTTCATCACTGTGGACAGGTATCTACCCCTTCCCACAGTTATTGGGTGAAAACAAATGATATAATAGCCCACAGTAGCCCATGAGTCACCTGCTCGTCAGTTCAGTGGCCACTTCCAGAGAGATGGAAATTTATTTACGGTCATAGACCAAAAAGAATTTTTCAAATATACAAATACAATAAAAGCCGCTCCACAACAAGAGCAATTATATACACAATGCACATTTAAAAACATAATAAACATAGAGAATGATTCAAGCTCCCTCATAACGGGGACGGGTCGCAGTGAGCACGTTACACCAGTACTCTGAGCTCTTCACTGACTGCCGATAGTCTTCCAAGCCCGACAAGGTGTTGGTGCTTACCTATAAAGACCTATATGACCTGGGCCCCACCTATGTCCAGGACCTCTCACCCCCCGAGTTCTGGAACAGCCCCTGTGGTCCACCGGGACACCTTTCTCTAAGTCCCCGTGAGGTTCAGGGGGCAACTATGGAAAGAGTGTTCTTGGTGGCTGCACTTAGGCTGTGGAACTCCCTCCCGGTAGAGGCCCAGGTGGCCTCGAACCTCGCCTCCTTTCGTTGACAATGCAAGATGTGGTTGTTCTGCCAAACATTCAGTGAGGCAGATGGGTAGGGTGGGAGGATGAGGATTAGGGTGCGGGGAGGTGTTAAGTTTATTCTTTAACTTCGCCCATTATGGACTGTATTGTTCTATGTTTTTATATATTTGGTAATTATTATATTTGTATTGTATTTTTATTTTTTATATTTGCTAGCCACCGCAAACTGCTTTGGCAGGAGGGGCAGGGTATAAATTATATATATATATAAATCATTTCATCAGTTTCCAGTCAATATAATTTACAGTAATAAATTCATGGTTCTCTTCCTCAACCTCTGTACTGCAATCGTATATAGGGGTAGTGCATTCAAAATATTCAATGACATTTTGCAAGACCCAAAGAGTTTTCTCAAAATTATTATAGCTTAATTTTTCCACCAAGGGAATAAGATATTGATTCTTCACAGTATCATATTTCAGACATACCCACAAAAAATGTACCGTATCTTCCACTTCATTTAAGGGACAGGAACACAACCTTTGATCATAACGAGTCTTATTCCACCTTCCTGTCTTAACTTCAGATCCGTATTGATCAAACCTAAGTTTGGTGATAATCTCTCTGTGACGAGCCAACTTTGTTTGCAATAGATACAGTGCTTGCTTCCAATCAGTCTTAATATATTTATATAATGGAGCACATCTGATAGCACTAATGGCTGCTATATCCTTCTGTCAAGATATATTCATAATCCTAGAATCAATAACGCATCAGTCATCAGGCAGAGGTATCGGATTCTCATAAGTCCATCTTTCTCCTAATCCTGCATATGAGAGGGTTGATCTTATCTCCATCAACCGAGGGAACACAGTTCCTTGCCAATTCTGTGCATCTAGCAAAACCTGCTTAGGCCACCTCTTTGGAGAATAACTCCTGATTTTCAACCAGTAGTGAATGGCACGTAATTTCACAGCTGACCGGACATTCAGTATACCTGCCTCCAACCTCGCCATTGCCGTTGGAGTACCTTGTGGATGGAAAGCAACTTTTTCAGGAATTTATTTTGAACTTTTTCGATAACCACCGCTGCCCTATCATCCATTCCCCAAATTTCTGACCCATATAAAAGCATAGATTTGAGTTTCACTTTACCAGCTTCTAGTGTTTTGTTCCATGGTTTCCTCTGGAACTTATTGTAGAAACTCATAATTCCTTCAATAGCTTGTGTTGCCTTAATAGCTGCTTTACGGGTATGGGCTTCCCAACTTAACTTAGGCCCTTTTCACACGAGACGCCCCCACCTCCACGCACTTTCTCTGCTTGGGTCTTACTTTTACAAGTAAGGACATTTTCAAACAGGCTGCGATGGGTGGGGGGGATAGGTGTGTGCCTGCAGTGGGTGGAGATGGGTGGAGGCACCCATGGAAATGCTGTGTGAAATGGGTGGGGCTGCGTGCGCACTCCCGCACTACACCATCTCCACCCATCGCTCCAATGCCAGTTGCTCTGTGGGTGGAGGTGGGTGGAGGTGAGTGGAGATGGGTGTGCGCCCATTCCCACAGACACACACTCATCTCCACCCACTGCAGGCACAAACCCATCCCTCTACCAATTGCGGCCCATTTGAAAATGGCCTTACTTGTAAAAGTGAGACCCAAGTAGAAAAATGTATTCACTACTTAAATAGCCTGGCCATTCAGATACCATTTACTAGTGCCAAAAACCATATCGTTTTGGCACTATTAATCTCCAAGTTATTTTCCAAGCAGTAATCGGAGAAATCATCCAGCAAGCATTGCAGTATAACCTTAGTATAAGATAGCAGAACTGCATTGTCCACATATATTCCACATATAGGAATGATACCCCACTATCCAAAACCTTGGGAGTATGGCAGTCCCTATTTCCAAGACACAGCTGTAGATCATTTAAGAATAAATTAAACAGGGATGGTGCTTGGACACATCCTTGTCTTACCCCTTTCACTGTATGAAAGGGACAAGTTAACTTTCCAATAGCTCCGTATCTAACTTGGGCCATGGTATTCTTATCATATTCCTTAATTAACCAGATCAGAGCTGAATCCATTCCCAAGACACTGTTTTCCACAAAAGATCTATTAACTGTATCAAAATTTGCCCTAAGATCCATGAAGACAGCATAAATTCTCAACTTCTTCAGATATTTAGTCAAAATACAGTTGAGAACAAAACACTGATCAATACATATGAATATCCATTTCGGAACCCTGCCTGTTCCTTTCCCAATATATCATTCTCTTCCATCCATTTCCTCACACGTCCCAGCAAATGACACCTGTATGTTTTTGCTGGCTGATAACAATCCAGGTTACTGTTATCCCCTTTTTTGAAAATTGGTACAATTACATTCTTCCACGTTTCTGGATATTCATTATCTAGTACCACATCATTTATAATATCTCTCGGAATGTAAAGCCAACAATCTTCATATTCTTTAGTTACCTCTGGGGTAATTAAATCTGGGCCTGCTGCCTTCCCTATCTTGATCTCAGCTATAATAAGTTCCAATTGGTCCCATAATATTAAAAATCTTTCCAATTCCAGTGTATTTATAGTCAAAGACATAGAGTAGGAGGGATAAGCCTGGCCACTTGGTCCAACCCCGAATTTATCAGAAAAATATTTAACCCATTGGTCAGGTTAAATATATGCATCTGAATGCACAGCTGGAGATTGTACACCACCTGTTATCAGATACCAGAAACCCCTTGTATCTTTTTCTTTTACAGCTTGTAATAATTTCTCCCAAGACAAATCCTGAACCCACTTCAACCTTGTGGAAGGTGGGTGGCTACTGTGCCATCCAGAGCAGGTTGGTGATGCAGCATGGGCTAAAGTTTGCCCAGCTGGGCTAATCCAGGCTAACGTGCACTATCCCATCTATTAGGCCCTGCCCAGCCTGCCCACGAGGCAAGGTCCAAGGATCAGGCCCAGAGGAGCGGGCTCACCCTGGCCACCAAATAGCTGATTGGGGGGCTTGGAAGAGCGTACTCACCCAGCCTGGGTGCACACACTAAACAGCTGATATGAGGGGCCCAGAGGAATGTGCTCACCCAGGCTGAATAAGCGTGTGCCTCTTCCCCTCACCCCAATCAATTGTTTGGCAGATCAGATGAGTGTGCTCCTTCACCCCCTGATCAGCTTTTTGGTGGCAGATCCTTCTGCGGGACATCTCTTGCTTGGTAGTAGGAGTCCAGGAGTCCTGTCCCATGTGGATAATTCCTCGGCTGAGCCATGGCGTGGAGAGACTTGCGATGGCAGCCTCCCCCTGCCCAGATTTCCCAGGGGGGTTTGCTCATTTGAACTGCCCTCCACGACTCAAATTGAAGTGGCCACAGTGGCCCTCCTGGGGTGGCCAGAAGATCCGGCTCACCCCTGTTCCATTTGTTTTCACCCATTGTTTAGCAAAAACAGTATATCCAAACATTCATTCTTTTAATATTTCATCCTAAATCAGTCCCAGCATACTCTAATAATTTCCTAATTTTTTGCATCACTGTGGTGTTGAGAACATTTGTTGAGGCATGAAGAACATTTTCAACATTAGACCATAAATCCTATATGTGTTGCAACATTATGCTCTAAATTTATTCTAGTTAGTCTATCAATACTTAACATAGGCCTGTGTCTTAGAGAGGGCATGAATTTTAACAGGATCAGGCCCAAGATACCATCCAACACTAATCACAAGGGGTGTTAACAAACATAACGGTGGGCCATTTTGGCCCATTCTGTCATACTTTGGTCCAGACCTCTGGTACCATCAGATGTTGGTCCAAGATTGCTGGTGGGTAGCCTGGGCTGTGATCCCCGAAACCTCTGGGACCTATGGCCCACCTGATCAGGCCAAAATGGGCCAAATTTGTTGTGGCCTGCTGTGACCCAGCACAGAGTCTACCTGCCATGGCCGGCCCCCATGGTGTCCATCATTGGCCACCATGGCAGCCCATCATGGTGGGGGCAGGGGCACTGGGCACAGCCTGGAGGTGGGGTCGACTGGCTGCACGTTTGTGTGGTTCCTTGCCCTCCCTGGCGACCATCAAGTTTGTTTGGCGGTCCCAACCCATTCCAGACTGTGTTTGTGGGACTTTTTCTCCCTATGCCGGTTCATGCACTAACACCCAAGGAGACTCTGAGCAGGGTTCTTTACCACATGCCTGGTGTCTTAGTTACCAGCCCTGAATGGTATAGGCCCAGTGGTTATAGGAGACCTGTTCTTGGAACTTGATGCAGTTTCCGAGCATTAATGTATTAAGAGTGAGGTAATCAAAGGGTGATCAAATTTGATTAAGAGTGAGGAGATCAAATTTGCAGATGACACCAAGTTATTCAAGGTAGTTAAAACACGAGCAGACTGTGAAGAACTGCAACAGGATCTTACGAGACTGGAAGCCTGGGCATCTAAATTATTATTATTTATTATTTATTATTAATGATTATTATTATTATGATAAGCATTTATACAGTGCCAGTGATGTACCCAGCACTTTACAAAGAATAAGATAGACACGGTCCTTCCCGAGGGCTTACAATTTAAAGACAGGGGGAGGGGAGACAGGTAAGGGGGAACAGAGGGAGAGACAAGGGATGTAACATTCATGAGGATGCAAGAGCTCAAGTACCCGTTCTTGACTTGGTTTCAGTAAATTAGGAGGTGATAGCAGGTGGGGGATAAACCTGGGTGGGGATGCTTAGCAGGAGTTAGGAAGGACGGGGCGGAAAAGGTGGGTTTTGAGGAGGGACTTGAAGGTGTGCAGGGTGGGGACAAGGTGGATGAGGGCAGGGAGGGAGTTCCAGGTGTGCGGGGCAGTGAGGGAGAAGGGACGAAGGTGGTTGGGGGAGTAGGGGGGGTGAGGGAGGGGATGGAAGAGGAGCAGAGTGTTCGGAGGGAGATCAAGGCAGAGAGGTAGGGGGTAGCGAGGTTGTGAAGGGCTTTGTAGGTGAAGACGAGGATCTTGTGCAGAATACGTTCAGGAAGAGGGAGCCAGTGGAGAGAGGAGAGGAGAGGCTGCACATGGTCAAAGCGACGGGCTGGGTGGATGATCCTGGCAGCAGAGTTTTGAACAGAGATAAGGGAAGAAAGATGGGAGTGGGGAAGGCCAGTGAGGAGGCGGTTACAATAGTCAAGGCCTGAGATGACTAGGGCGTGGATGAGTTTTGGCAGAGGAGATGGACAGAAAGGGGCGGATCTTGGCAATGTTGTGGAGGGAGAAGTGGCAGGATTTGGCCACAGAGTCAATGTAGGGTTTGAAGGTAAGGTGCGAGTTTAAGATGAAGCCCAAACTGCAAACTTGGGGGACAGGGAGGATGGAGACCCCATCAATGGTAATTAACAGGGAAGATGGAGAGGAAGGATTGGGAGGGAAGATCAGGAATTCAGTTTTTGCCATGTTCAGTTTGAGTTGGCGTTGAGACATCCAGGTGGAGATATCGGAGAGACAGTTGGTGAGACGAGCTTGAACAGAGGGGGAGAAGGAAGGAGTGGAGAGATAGAGTTGAGTGTCATCGGCGTTTAGGTGGTATTGGAAACCGTGGGAGGCAATGAGTTTGCCTAGGGTCTAGGTGTAGATAGTAGGTGTGGGAAAACCGGTAAATCCGGAATCCGATAATGCCGGTACTGGGCATACCGGCATTATCGGATTCGACCCGGTAAATCCGGTCCGGTTACCGGATACCGGATTTTTTTACATTGCAGCCATTTAAAAATGGCTACAATGTAAAAAAGCCCCACCAAAAAAGTAAAAAAACCAAAACTCCCCGAGTCCAGGCTGCGCGGGTGGAAGGGGGGACACCCCCCACCCACCCTGCCCAGCCTGGATTTTTGTTTAAAAAAAGAGCCCACCCCCCAGCACCAGCGGCCGTGGCGTCCCCACAGCCGCGGGTAAGTATAGACCCGATCCCTGGGG
>QEPC01002874.1:2022360-2083516 GCA_003113815.1 Sphenodon punctatus
TATATATATATATATATATATATATATATATATATATATATATATATATATATAAATAAATAAATAAAGGGATGGAACTACAGGGCACATTTTGGATTCTTTTTTTTTCAGATTTAGTTCTCTGAGAATTTCAGTTCTCTATTTGGTTTCAGATTTGGTTTTTTTGCATTGAATTTGAGTTTTTTGCATTGAAATAAAATGGTGAAAAAAATTAATGCGAAAAAAACGAATTGCCGAAAACCGAATCGAGAACTGAAATTTCGGGAGAACCGAACCTAGTTGCAGGGATACCATCCAGATTCAGGGGCCTGTTGGCTCTGGCACTGATTAACTATGTAGGCTTAAAGGAACAGGGTCTTGCATTGTCAGATATATACAAATATACTCCCCAATATATATTGAACTCTCCAAAATATTCAGACCTTTCCAGGAGTCTGAGAGCGTGAGACCCTATCCCTTTAAGCCTATACAGTTTCTCAGAGTAGCTGAGACAGCAGGCCCTTGAATCTGGATGGTTCCCTTCTGCTCACCACCCTAGGCTTGGAGGGGATGACAGACAGTCCTTCCATCATCGGAGCTTCAGGTCTCTGCATCACCTTACAGCTTCTTCACCTAAGTCATGCCCAGCTAATAGTCTCTGAGTTTCTATCCTTATCCTTCCTCCCTCCTTTCTCTCAGGGACTTCCTGTTTATATCCTCTTAATGGGCCACAGCTGCACTAAGGCAGCTGCAGTTTTTCGTGGCTGGGTGCAGCCAAAACTGCCGGGAGTCACCTTGGCCTGCACCCTGCCAAATTTTATTTATTTAAATTTCTATCCCGCCCTTTTCCCAAAAAAGACTCATGCTCGGGCTCAAACAAACCTCCAGGGGTGTGTGGGGAGAGTTCCATATTATTGGGACAGCAACCGAGAACACCCTCCCGTGAGCCTTCGTCTATGAACAAGGCTGACGGTACCCACAGGGAGGCGCTCCTGACCGATCACAGGGGCTGCAATAGGTCATAGAAGGACAGGTAGTCTCACATGTCAAGTAATTAATATTTTTAGCTGTCAACTGTTGCTTTCAGGTAATTAATCAATTAATGAATTGGTTATGTTCTAAAATACTACAAAACCTCACTGTAGCTTCATGCAACACAATTGACTTTTTCTGGTTGCTATTATTTTTAGATTTAATATATTTCACCTTTTAATTTTTGTTTTAAAATAATTTAAAATGTGAAATGTAGTTTTACAGTCTAATTTAGTATACAGTCAATGCAATAATCAAGCAATCAGTGAGTTCTTTGATCCCTAATTGAGTACAGGCATGGATCAATCCCAATTAGTGTCATCCACCAATGCAGAGGATATGCTTGGAGCGATGCAGGCAACCAATTGTGAATTAGATCCTTGCCCATCCTGGCTGGTGAAAGCCAGCTGGGAGATGCTGGGACCATTGCTGGCTGGGGTTGATGGCTCCCTCCCCTTATGCCATTAGGCTCCTGAATGGGTTCCAATGGCTCACTTAAGGTGGGCTCTGGCTCTGGCTAGTTGCTGTAATTGGGGCCGAGAAGGAATTTTCCACTTGCTCTAACTGGAATGAGCAGGCAGGTGGTTTTTCACTTTCTATGCAGCAGTATCAGAGGGTTATGGGTTTGTCTCAATTGTGATTAAAATGTGTTATTCTGGCTTCAGTTTTTGTCACAACTGTATTGCTGGTATCAGCATAGGAACCATGTTCAGGCAGAGCTCCTTAAGAACAGGAGCTCCTCCCCAATTGTATGATACAGGGCGTGGAGCGAAGGCAGGGATGTTGGGGTGGAACCCAGCTCTAGCTATGTGCAGCTAGGCCGGGCTACTAACCCCTTCCCTCAGGTTGGGGGGGGAGGGTGACAACAGGGGGCTTATCCCAGCCCCCCATCTGGTATTTGTGTGCATAGTTCCTCACTGCTGTAGTAGTCACACGGGTGCCCTGTACTGGGCTACCCTTCATAATAATAAAGTTGCGTCCAAGGCCTTAACCCAAGCTGACATCTCCTGTGTGGTTTCTTTGAGGCATGCGCTCACAAATTGGGACCGTTGCTGTCTGGGGTTGTCATTGCCTCCTTTCAGGGTGAGGGTGGGGATTTTTTAAAAGGGATTTTACTAGTATTGTACTATATTTACTGCATTTTGTGTGTACTTATTACTGTAAACTGCTCTGAGCCTTCAGGGAAGGGCAGGGTATACATTTTAATAAATAAATAAAAATAAATAAAATAAATAACCGTCTTTATCATAGCCTGGGAGCCGTCTTTAAAGTACTTTCCCTCACAGCGTTCTTCTGAGATAGGGAAATACCATTATCCCCATAAAATTCTGTTCCTTTTAAAGATAAGCTAGTACAAGGTATATAGTGTAGACAGACCTAAGTTGTTCCCCAAAGGTAATGCAAGACATTTCTTTTTGGCAGAGTATTTGGCAGCAGGGAATGGGATTAGTACATTGGTTTTTAGGAGATTTTCATATGTTTTTAGGTAGTTCTATTTTTAAATAGTTTTAATGCTGTAACTAACTCTGAGCCTTAGAGGAATGATGGTATATAAGTGTAAACAAATAAATAAATAAATGACTTGCCCAAGGTCGCACAGGCAGTTTGTGGTAGAATAAGGCACTGAACTTGGGTATCCCACACCCTAAAATAACAACTCACTGCACTGTCCTAGACTACAGTCAGAAATTCTTAAAATGCATTTAAAAATATAGCAGAAAAGAATAAAGGAAAATGACTTACAGGCTACTTCAATTTTAAAATAAAGGGAAAGTAGCTTCATGTGCCTTTTGGGTAAGAGTTTTAAATATGCCCTCACTTATTCCGAATTGTCTGGGTAAAAAACCCATTATGCAGCCTACAAGGCATTTAGCCCTCTATCTTTGTATAGTTGTTTCTACTGTGAATCATTTTTTTAAAGAAAAGCTTTTATGTGATTCAGGTTATTCAAGCATTACAAGTAAGGAAGGGGATTAGCATCAAGAAGCCTTTAGACAGTATTGCTGAATGCTGATCTTGTCAAAACACTCTTTAAAACTGTGAATGTATGGAAAGATCCTGCACAGTAATTTACACCTTAAATGATTGTAAAGAGAAGGAAAATGAAGGAAAGCCTAAAGGTCAGATTTCAAATTCTTAGAGAACAAAATATCATGTTTTAATGCGAGATTGTGTAAAATGTATTTCATCTGTAGGTATATCACCTTAATAACTTCGGAACTCACAAGGGCAGCAAGGCTAAGAGTGGTCAATACATGAAATAAAACACCATAAAAAATGAAAGACCATCAAAAAAGGATGGTATTACAAAATGTGAGGGGTACTGAAAAGGAGTGCCATTTGCTATAGTAACTAGATTAAGGGATGCCGTTTTAGTTCAGAGTTACATAGTTTCATCATCCTGAATAAACTGCAGTTTGAGTTATTACAGTCTGCCTGTCTGAAATTGGTATCCTCTGGGTGTTTTTTAACGTGACGGCTCCCACCACCACCACGGATTTTCCCAGGTGTGGAGACACACACAGATGTGCATCCACACAACCCGACACTGTGTGTTGCAGCCAATCCCTCCCCCGCCAACTGATGGGCAGCCATGGTGGCCACAACGACTGGTTCCAGGTAAAAGCGGGCTATAAGGTCCAGGTAAAGCGGTCTCCTGACCATTTCCCGGCCATGTTGGCACTAAGCCCAGGCTGTGACCTGGGGGTGTTCCTCAGTCACAGCCCAGGCTAAGTGCCAGCACCACCCAGGAAACAGCCCAAGCTAACATCTGGCAGCGTATTCAACCATGACGGTAGCCCACAACTCCACATGGGTGAAAGCATGGGCTATCATCACGTCTGAAAATGTCCTCTGTCTTGTCATGTCGCTATGAATCAGTTTCAATTGATAACATACACTGATGTGGAGGGTGAGCTTTGAGGAAACCAGGTGACAGCTTGTGAGTTGGACCCATGCCCATCTTGGCTGTCAAAGGCTAGCAGGGAGGAACTGGGTCCCTGGTAGACCTGAAACAAAAAATCTTGGTGAGCGTGAGCATTGCTCCTGTTGGAAGCAGGGCATTTGCTGAGAAACTTACCCGCTCTACTATTGTTTTTGCCATTTTCTATTTATTTTGTTTTGCAAGTTGAATGCGGCTGCTCTGGGCCAGTCCCAAGCCCTGCATGTGCCCTGTATGAACTGACAGGGGCTGGGAAGACAAAAATCTGCCAGCTAAGCTCTGGGGAAGTGCTGGAAAGGAAATTGCTGTAAAACTGCCATAAAACTGTTGTAAAATTCCCAGAGAGTGACAAGTCAATCCAAAAAATGGCAGAAGTGTGGAATCACTGGAAACTGATGAAATACCAATGGAGGACTGGTTTCCAGACAGCCTTAAATCTGCAGTTGTCCAACCCTGCTCAAGAAACCGATGTTGGTTACTGACTTGCTGGCCAACTACTGCCCTGTTTCCAACTTCTTCTTTTGGGATAAGACTGTGAAGAACTGGTTGCCTGTCAGCTCCAGGTGCAGCTGTATGCCATCAGATTTCTAAATTCCTGTAAGCCTGGTTTCTGAGCGGAGTGTTGTACTGAGACAATGCTTGAGGCCTTGGTTGACAATCTATACCCAGAGATCGATTGAGGGAACTGTACTTGTTTATTCTTTTGGATCTATCAGTAGCCTTTGATACTGAGGCTTAAACCAGTATCCTAGAGGCCCTGAGCACGATACCTGGTTCCTTAACACCACTGTTACATTCTGGCCAGAACCCAGAGGTTTTGTAAAACGTCCTGTCTGTAAGAGCCATACTTACCACTATTGCTCCATGCCCCCAGCTTCCTGGTTGGCTGCCTGAAACGTAAAGGGCAGGTCTGCAGACATAGGAAGCTGGATGGATCAGATCATTTGTTTCCTATGTCTGTTCACCTTCCTATTCTTTAGTCCCTTTTTTCCAGTAGCTGGCTGCTGGACCTGCTTCTGCTTTCCCTAGTCCTGTACCATATGATTTTGGATTAGCTCTTCTTGCCATGAAACCTGCTTCACATGGGCAGCTCCTGGCATGACTGCCCTGTCCATGGAAGTAGCCACCTTGGCCCGCATGGGGCACTCCAGTTTTTCCAGGAATGTTCAAATAAGCGGTTGGACATGTGGACAGTGGGGGCCTGGGGGGCCATGTCTCATTTAAAAACACCCTGTGTTTGTAACTAATCCTTCTGCCCCTGACCCAGAAGCGAGTCCTCCTGTTCATCTGCCTTGCCAGCTGTTCCAGTACATCAGCTGCCTGCCTGTCCTGTTTCCAGTCCATATGTTGGTCCCCAGCCTGCCTTGATATCCCTGAACCTGGATCCTTATCTTGAACCTATTTTCTGGACCAAAACCTGCACAACCCTCCTGGACCCCAGACCCAATCCCAGCATGCGTCTGGCAGATACCATTGGCCATGAGGTGTTTGTGATGCGTCTGCAGGTTGTGGATGGTATTCATGAAACCACTCGTGAATGGTGATGGATGATTGCTTGTCATCCCTTAGGGACCTTCCTTCAGAGTCTCTCCTTTGGAAGACGAGCTTCTCACAGAATTCCTTCTTATTCATGGGGGTGGTTTGTTTGTTTTTAGAAGGTTTAAAAATGTTTAAGTTTGGAGTGTTTTATTGTTGTTTAATTGTTGTTGTTTTTTTGCTGTAAGCCACCCCGAGATGCCATGGGCATGAGGGGGCAGCTAAGAAATGCAAATAAAATAAATAAAATTATGCTCCCCCCCCCTTTGTTCAATGTGAGTATATGAGGCTGCTGGATGAGATCATGCAAAGATTTAGAGTAAGGTGCCATCTGTACATTGATAGCATCTAACGGTCTCTCTCTTTTTTGTCCAACCCTGGCCCAGCCTTTATTCAGTATCTGGCCATGGTAGAGGAATAGATACAGGTCGGTCAAGTGGGGCTGAGACCAGACAAAACTGAGTTAATGATTGCTGGTAGGCTCTGTGACTGGAGGGTTGGGGCTATGGACATTTATTGTTGGAGTCTCCTAGCCAAGAGTGCGGGGCCCGGGAGTACCCCTGGATTCACTGCATTTGGATATTCATATTCTAGCAGTAGCTAGGAATGCTTTTAATCATCTCCATCTGGTGACGTGGCTGCAACCTTTCATCATGAGCTTAAATCTAGCAATGGTCATTCATGTATTCGTAAGCTCAAGTCTTGATTACTGCAATGCAGTCTACATGGAGATGTCCCTGAGGAGTGATTGGTGGCTGCAGCTGGTGTGGAACACAGGGTGTTTTCAAACAGATGGGGAGCAGCCCAGAGCAGACATGTGGGTGTCCCAAGTTGGAGTCTCATGCCCCCATGGGTGGTGACCTTCATACAAACAGCCCGGTGCATGGGTGAACTGTGTGCACAAGCAGTAAACGCACATTCTCCCTGCCCTAGGAAAGTCCTGCATCAAGAACACACAGGCGAGCCAACCCCAGCCCATTCCCCACTGCTCACTACCCCACACCCCTCCAGGAGCCCACCACTTGCCACAACAGAATGCAGCAGTCCTTACCACCCCACAAACCAGGTCAGCCCCTGCAGAGTTGCATGCCTGCAGTGGGGCAGATAAATGCCAGCACCCAGCCAGCCACAGGGACCATGTGACATCCACACAGTGCTGATGTCCAAGAGCAAAAGACAGACTTCATAAAGTGGTCAGAACAAACAGGGAAAGTGAGCAGGAGGACAGAAAAGCATGGCTAAGAGGCCCAGAGAGCAGGCAAATCAGGTCAAGACCCAGGAGAATCATGATCCACTCAGAATGTGGATGTCCAAGGACGGGCTGAGATGAGAGCAAATGTTCCTGTTCCGAAGAAAAATAGTAGCTTTTGGGGAGTGCTTGTGAGTAACCATCAGTACTTCATCAGTTCTGGTGAGTCTGCGCTTCTGCCATTTTTGTCACTTTCCAGGACTTTTAGGACAGCTTTACAGCACTTTCCCACACTTTCCTGGTGCTTAGTCAGCAAGTTTTCATCTCCAGAGTCCCCGGGGCACACATGGGGCTTGGGACCTGCCCATGACAACCCTGTTCAACTTGTGAAAAATGGTGAAAACAACAGGAAAGCTGTTAAGTTTCCATGTCCCATGAATCTCGGCAAATGCCCTACTTCTGAAAGAAACAGCACTCACCAAGATTTTTCATTTTGAGTCTAGTCCAAGTCACACAGGCAGCAAGCAGCACAGTCCAAGAAGAGCCCTGCCTAATGTGGGGCAGGAGAACCCCACTCACCCACCCCCCACACACGCAGTTGCCACTCAAACATGCAAACCCAGGACCTCATTGCTTCCACACCCGCAGCTCAAAGGTGCAGGGCTCAGAGAGGGCATTCAGACAGAACCTCTGTTTGCGCCCATTGCCCGGGTTTGGCCAGCTTGCTTAGCAAAGTGTGACCCATGCAGGGCTGTCCCAGAACAGATGCAGCCTGCTGTATTGAACATCTGGTGGGTGCTCTTCAGACAGATAGATAAATACGGGGGGTAACAGGGACTTGCATGGACAAATGTGAAGCTGTGGTCTGTCTGCACCCACAGTGGCCCATCTCCTATAGCCTTCTGAGCCCAGTTCATTGTGCTGGTTTTGACCTATAAAACCCTAAATGTCTTGTGTCCAGAATACCTTCGGGACTACCTCCTACCCTGTGTACCATGACAGTCTCAGCTGGGAGTGGACGTTAAGGGCATGGACAGAGGCATTCCTGGTGGCTGCTCCCAGGCTTTGCCCCTGGAGTTTGTCAAAGCCTGAGATTATGTTACAGAAACAGTGTAGAACATTTTTGTTTAGGTGGGGTTTTTTGGTGGCTGAGGATGGATTAGGTAAATTTAAATTATTAATTTTGTTTACATGTATGTATTTAGTATTAGTGTAAACCACCCTAAGTCCATGACTTTTTGGAAATGACAGGACAGGACAAAAGTCTAAATAAATAAATTCTCTCCTACTTTACTTCCGTTCCTCAATGTTGTGGATTCTGAAGCAGTGTGCTGTCAAACAGCTCTTATGTACCGTGTTAGAGATCTTTACTTTAATGATTGTTTATTAAATCATCCAGCATGCTATGGGTGAAAACCTGGCTCCAGTGAAGTCATTTTTTCACCCATTGAGCCAGGATTTCATCTTATATTTTCTTTTTAATTTTAGTAAAGAGATTATTTTATTTAGGGACTAACTCGCCTCACTCCCCATGCCCTTGATCGACCCCTGCGGTCAGCTGGGAGCACCCTTCGAGGTTCCCCAGGTATTCCGGGGGGTCACTATTTAGAGGGCATTCTCAGTGGCCACCCTGAGGCTGTGGAACTCCCTCCTGGTGGAGAACCGGGGGGCCCTGGACCTTCCTTCTTTCAGACGTCAGTGCAAGACCAGGCTGTTGCACCAGGCTTTTGGTGAGAGAGATGGGGGGGTGGTATTATTTTTGGTGGGGGGCTGGGGTAAGCTGGGGTAGGGTTTTAAAATGTATTTTAATGTTTTTTGACGTCCCTCTCTCCACTGTGGGGGAGGCTGTGTTTTCCCTCTTGTATTTGCCCCTTTTTGCGTGTTTTTTTATTATGTATTTTATATATTTTATATTTTATATTGTAAGCTGCCTTTGGTAGGCAGAGCGGGGTAATAAGTTTTTATAAATAAATAAATAAATAAATAAATAAATAAATAAACTCATGTTCTCAAACGGGAACAGGAGTATTCTTCCAGTATTGCTTTTATCACATAGTTCTAAAGAAAATGCCTACTGGGTATTTGGTCATATTTGTCCATTGATATGAGCTGAGAGACACAACTTAACACATGAAATGGCAATCTGAATATCGGAGGAAATACGTGTAGATTGTTTTTGAAACGTTTTAGAGCAAGAGTATTTGTGTGTACGCCCTATGTCACGTTTGTATTTGGAAAAAAAAAGTTTAGCTGGATAGGGCAAACCACAAGAATCATTCTTTTCTAAGAACCCTTACAATGGTAGAGTTTATCTTTATCTTAGCAGTTCCTGGTTCTGGCCCCTGGATTTTGCCCTCAAGCACTGAAAGACTGAGCTCAGGGAAAGGGAGTAAAGATGAGGACATTCACATAAGGATAGTGGATGGATTCATGCCAGAGATCCATGATCTGAATCTTCTCCTTCCTTTCTCCACCCTGAGTGCACCCCTAAGTATTCCCATCTCCAATTTCTTTGTGGCCTTCAGAGCTTGTACTAGTTTTCAAAATGACCTCTCAGAAGGAAAAGGTTCCCCACCTATGGTTTAGAACGATTGATATTTCAATTTTATATGGACATAAATTCCACATATTAGAAAGTTGCAAATCATTAAAAAATTGAAAGTAAAGTACTAGATTATTTTGCCAAAAATTATATGTATAGTTAAATATGTATCCATTTAAAGGGTATGCTAGCTTAGGGGGGAGGTTTTCATTATAGGTCTCAGTCCTTGGCAAGGAGAGGATTATGATCCACAGCTTACTAGTGATACTCAGAAGAGTGAAATTTTAATCTTGAAAATGATTCATCTGGAAGATTTACTAGTAAGTTAACAAAGCTTTCAGGATATTCAGTGATAAAAATTCTCTTCTTCTGTGCAAGATATCTAAAGTAGAAGATTGTTTATTTTGAATATATTTAAACAATATATACTGTAGCTAAGAGATCTATTTATAATTTGCGCATTTAGCTTCTTAAAATTTAAACTCCAGTTAAGGCAAAATTTTATCTCAGCAATATATGTTCTCAAAGTACATTAGAGAGTAAATGAAGAATAGTATATTGTTCTCACAAAGTAATAGTCTCACTGTACCTTTAAATACAACATCTTTGAAAAATTCCAAATTATACACAGCAGTGCAGAACACAGAGTTTTACAGAATTACTATTATTTAATTAATTCATTCCATCATACCTGCTCAATCTACATATAAATGAAGCCCAATTACTTAAAGTATTTCCATGCTGTAATAGTGACCCATCCACAAATGTGGGCATCTATTTACTTACGATTTATGTATGTGAAGCTATCTGAAGGTCATAATCTTTCTAGATTCCATTACCTGCATAAAACTATTATATTTGCATTCTGCATGGTCATGAAAGACTAAATAGCCGCTAAGTGGATTTTCAGAAGCAAAATGGTTTGCAAACGTAAGTTAGATAAATTTAAAATGCAGTCAAGCATTTGCATTTTTTTTTTAGCATGACTTAGTCACACAGCAGTCACTGTATTAAAATCTTGTTAGAGAGAAGTGACCCAAGTGTACACCTTGAAGATAGCTTTTACTTGATGAAAAGCCATGTTCCACCATCTTTTTTGCATTAATACAGACTAAAAGGTAAGCCAATGTCCCCGAGTAACAAGAATATGTATACAGTGATCTAAGGGTGCTGGGATCTGTTTCATGTTGGCAAGCAATAAGAGGCAATAACCCCTTCATTTGCTATACCCTCACTTTCGTTCACAGAGGGGTTATAGTGATTCAAAATTGAATTTAAGATTGTGCTGCTGATGTAAAGGCACTGAACAGTAGATGCCTTGGCAACATTCAAGACTTGCTTCTAGAACATCACCCACTCTTTGAGGATACCACCATCATGCCTGAAGTTGGCAGGTGATCAGGCCTTGCTGTGACTAGCCCCTCAGTGTGGAACTCACTCTCTCCAGACATTCATCTCAGTTCCTTCTTCCTTACCTTCAAAAAATACCTGATGATCACTGCTGGTTTCCCTTCATGTACCCCCCACCCCACCCCATTTTACCTTCCTCTTGTTAACTGTTTTAAATGGATTTTAAGTTGTTATGGCATTTTATTGTATTTTTAAGGTTGTGAAGCCAACCTGTGGAGGCGTGCTATACAAATAAAGTGTATGATGGTGGTGGTGGTTGTTTTATTTTTTTAAAGGGTGGTTATTACCTTTCTTAGTGGGTGTTCCAGGAATGAGGGCTCTTAACTCACTTTCTAAACAGATGTGGTGGTAGGGGTAACTGTCGCATTGCTGGTTTACTGATTGAATCTCTTATCATCAGTTCATGTGAACAAAGCTTGGGTGGAGAAAGGATTCTCCCCTTTGGGACAGGAATGTGAAGCCCATACCTCTCAACCCCTGAGCTCTGAAATGAGGAACAGTGATTCTCAAAAGGAGGACAATGTAGAACATAATTTGCATAAAATCTGCATATATGTGCATATTCGGCGGAGTCTATTACTTAACTATGAAGCTAGGCTAAACAAAATACTAGGCTAAAAAAATAAAATAAAGAACAAAAACAGCAATCTTAAAGTTAAAGGACTTGCATATCCATACAACAACCTCACTCATAAGCCAGACGTAAACCCCTGTCCTGTCAGTCTTTATGTCCAAGCTCTATCACAGCACTTCCCTTAACTACTTGGCATCCACACCATGTCCAGTGATCTTCACAGTTTACAGACAATAAAGCTTCTTTATTGTCCTTATGAAAATAAAGCTTTTCCTCCACTCCAACCATTTCTCCTGTGTGGATTCTTCGACAGATGAGATGCTGTGAGACTTTTCTCATGGGCAAGTATTAGCTATAATCTGTTACATAACAGAGAGGCTAGTCAGAACTTTTGTTGTTATATTTTTTAAAAGACACAATCACAAAATTAGCCCTTTCCAAGTGCCAGGTTTGAACCCCTAGCTAACTGATTCCCTCCCCAACCCCCAAGAGAAATGCTTAGAAACCATAGCTCTACATTGCCCCCAAATGTAGCTGTTCTTTTTTTTTAATTCCAAAGGCTGACCATTTTCTCCCAGGTGTTAGAAAACCCTGGTCTTCTCTGTGAAAGGAGAAGAGTCATTAATGAGCCAGAGAAAACAACAGAAAACAATATCTCTCTTATTGGAGGGGCTGCTCTGAACTAGCCTGGAGCAAACTATTTGGCTGGTCTGGTTTAAGGCTGGAGAATTCATTTCATTTTACCACTGATGACTTGCAAATTGCTCTCCCTCTCACCTCCCTTTCTAATCCTGGACTTTACAGCAGTTTTCTGGGACTTCAGGACAGATAACAAAAGAGGCGTGAAATCAGGTATGCCCCAGAAAATCCAGGGCACTTCAGAAGTATGGAAAGGCCAAACCTTTCCTATATCTCAAATGCAGCCCCCACGATTCTGTAGCCTTTTTGTGTGCTGTGCCCATGATTTTGTAAAGTAACAGATACACTAGTTGTAGCTCTCAAAAAAGCACCTTTTGAAGACAGCACAAGAATGCCCCACAGATCTTCAGTTAGTGAGTCAAAGAGGAAATGGAACGTTCCTTAGTCTTTCCAGAAACAACACAAGACCTTTCTATTTGGCCAAGCATTTGGCAGGCAGGGATTGGATGGAGTGTAGAGGTGGATTGGGTGGGGTGCTAAGGGGATTTTAAAATTGATTTTAATGAATTTTGATTTCTGTGGGGTTTTTTAATGATTGTAAGCTGCCCTGAGCCTCTGTGGGAAGGGCAACATAAAAATAAGATTAAATAAACTGTACCTCACCAACACAGTAGAAGCAGCATATACCATTTCTCCTGCATTCTGGGCCCTTTGTTCCCAGTGCCAGATCCAGGGAAGTTGAGGATCTCTGCAAAATAGTGGTGTGGGCCCCCTGCTAAGATAGGAATGTTTGATGGATAATCATTGACACAATACTGATTGACTGATACTCGCTTGACATTGGTGCCCCGGCCAGTTACCGACCTGTCTCTAACCTTCCCTTTTTAGGGACGGTAATTGAACAGGTAGTGGCTCATCAGCTCCAGGCACATTTATATGGCACTGGTTTTCTTGATCGCATGCAGTCTGGTTTCGCCCGGGTCACAGCACGGAGACAGAGCTTGTGGCCTTGGTCGACAACCTCCTCGTAGAATTGGACAGGGGTTGTACGACACTTTTGGTCCTATTGGATCTATCTGTGGCCTTTGACACTGTTAACCATGAGTTGCTGGTGACACGCCTGAGGGACTTGGTGGGGGTGAATGTAACTGTCCTGCAATGGTTCTGTTCCTACTTCATGAGAGAACAGCCCAGCTTCAAGCTGGATATGTGCTGCAGCTTGGGGAGATCCAGTTCAAGACTTCAGTGTAGCCGGTTAGGCTGCTGGCCTTTAGAAACTGCCTGGCTTTTTAAGGAGGACCAGTTCACTAACTGCGGGGGCAGTGTATAGATGAGGAGAGCACCTCAGCAGGCACCAAATAGGTTTCAGGTGCCAGTATTGTAGAGGGACAGTGCCTAAGCAGCTGGTAGCTGTGCAAGCTGCTGAGTGGTTGATTGAGGCCAGCTGGGGCCAGGCCAGCCTAATGCCTCAAGGAGAAAGCTGAAACTCAGTTGAAGGGGGTTAAACCAGGAAGGCAGAGGCCAGGAGAGGCTCTGCCAAAGGTAACTGGCTGCAGGAGGGATTTGCCTGGCCAGGGGGCCTGGGTAGGAGGCCCAGAAACAGAGAGGCTCACACCTGGTATGAGAAGGGAGTGTACCTGACCAGAGAGGCTTGGATTGAGAAGCCCTATGCCTCAAAAGGTATGGACTATGTCAATAGGGTGACCAGGTATGCAAATATTTATTTCTTCATTAATTTTTTATCCCACTACATTTGCCCACAGACAACTCACAGCAGCTCACACTAGATAAAAACATATAAAACAATAAAATCAACAATACAAAATACCCACTAAAACATCTTAAAATTATAAAATACTAAAAAGAGCGGAAATCAAAATCCCTCCCCCCCACCCACCCGTCTCCCTCCCCAAAGGCCTGGCGTAACAGCCAGGTCTTACATTGCCTCTGGAAGGAGGGGAGGTCTGGAGCCAGGCGGGCCGCCATCAGGAGGGAATTCTACAGTCTAGGTGCGACCACCAAGAACGCCCTCCCCATCGTCGCCACCCAGAAAACCCAGGGGACTTCAAGTCAGGCGTTCCCGGCCAATGTACCACAGCCCAGGGCATGAAGCAGTCCCACGGGTAGGCAGGGCCCAGACCATTTAGGGCTTTAAAGGTCATTACCAACACCTTGAATGGAGCCCGGAAGACAATAGGCAGCCAGTGCAGAGAACAGAGCACTAGTGAAATGTCCTCGCAACAACCCATCCTCGTTAGAAGATGGGCTGCTGCATTCTGCACCAGATGCAGTCTCCAAACTGTCATCAACTGTCACCCATGTAGAGTGCATTACAGTAGTCCAATCTCGAAGTGATGAAAGCATGAATGATGGTGGCCAGGTCGGAGTCTGAAACATATAGCTGTAGCCAACGTACCAGATGTAATTGACAAAAGGTGCTCCCCGCCACAGCCGCCACCTGGGAATCCAGGCGAAGCTGTGTGTCGAGAAGCACCCCCAGACTTTGAACCTGGGTGTCTAAAGGAAGGCAGACCCCATCAATGACAGGAGCCACCACCCCCTCAGCCTTCCCCACCAGCATCACCTCCATCTTGTTGGGATTCAACTTCAGACGACTCACCCTCATCCAATCCCCTCCCGCCACCAAACACCAGGTAAGCACCGAGACTGCCAGGTCTGGGTCTACAGAAAAGGAGAAGCAGAGCTATGTATCATCGGCGTACTGATGACAACGTATGCTGAACCTTCTCACGACCTTGCTTAGTGGCTGCATATACACATTGAGGAGGGGAAAGAATAGAACCCTGCGGGACTCCACACAAAAAGTGTCAGGAAGATGATGAACACTCTCCTAAGACCACCTGCTGAGCTCTGCCAGCCAGGAATTTTAGAGGACATTTATGAGAAATACAGGTTGTAGGGCTCCATTGGAGCTAAACAGCAGTCTTACCTCAGTGCTGCAATCCTACTCCAGCATTGCAACACTGGGGCCACTTTCCCACAAGCTGCCTTGGTGCCACGGGAGTTTGTGGTATTCAACTCTAGCACAGCTCCCGTCCTGTGGGAAACGAGGAAGGGCGGCTCTCATGCAGGCATGCTCACGCGATGGACAGGATACAATTTCACTACCCTGTCCATTGCTCAAGCTTGTCTGTGTAAGAGCAGCACTTCCTCGTTTCCCACAAGACAGGAGCTGCACTAGATTTGAATAGCACAAACTCCCGTAGCGCCAAGGCAGCTCATGGGAAAGCAGCCTAATTGTAAAGACACTGCTGTTTGGTGAAGATCCTGCATAGTCTGGGTTCCTGTGGGACTGGATCTGGCAAACATCCCTCAGGACCCCAGCCCTGTTATATTCTGGCATTATGTTGGGTTCACTTGAAACCTAAATGCACAGACCTGGAATTTGTGTTTTGGATATGGATTCTGTAAAGCGCTTTGGGGGGTTGTATTTTATCAAAACGTGAACACACAGCCCTATTTGATTAACTGTATGCCATACTGACAAAATACAAAGTACAAGAAAAAGAAAAAAAGAGACATTTTTCAGTTTAAAAACCAATCTCCAAGCACATGCCACTCTACACAAATCTTCTGTCTACAAGCATACCTCAAATAGTCACACTGTTCTTATTTAATAACCTCCCATTCAGGCTTATATCATAATCAAATGTACAACATAGCCTGCAAACTATATAGTTGGTTGTTGCCAAGTTTGGTTGACTCCTTTATACTATGTCACTTAATTTCAAACCATTTTAAGCACTAGACCTGCCACAGACACTCTTATTAATATATGCAGAAGCAATCCTTAAACTTTTCTGTCTTTAGCAATTTCAACTATCAGATTTATTGGTACACATCCACTGCTGTTGCAGCTAAGTTTCAAGCAGTTCTTTGAAGTTTCCTTAATATTAATATAGAAGTTTCAGGGTCATATCTTTATCAGTGTAATGAAAACAGATAGAGATGTCCTTTAGAATTTGATAGCCCTTTCTGGTTTTTCAAAATAAGGCTTCAGACATCTACTTATTTATTCAGTGTACATATCTACAAGATTTCACAGTCTATTATACTATGGTCAAGGGACTATTCATCATGTAACCTTTCCTTATTAATTTCCTCTTCTGTTATATAAATAGAGTACAGTTTCAATAGTAATTAGGTAAGTGCTAATAACAAATGAAAAATGCATGCTTCCACATTTATTGAAGCAGGGTATTTACAATACAGTCAATATAGTAGACTTTCACAGTTTACATTCACTGTATAACCTTACCATTACATTGTTGACACTTCATTTTTTGTTCTAATGGAGTTTGTCCCCATCACAGCTCCAAATAGTAAAATAACTGTGAACTAAGAAATGCAACCAATGGCTGCAGGAAAAATTAAAAATTCAAGGTGCAGTTCTGGTTGCCCCATCTCAAAAAAGACATAGCGGAACTATAAAAGGTACAGAGAAGGGTGACAAAAATGCTCCAGGGTATGGAACAGCACCCGTATGAGGAGAGGCTTGATAGGTTGGGGCTCTTCAGCTTGGAAAAGAGACGGCTGAGAGGAGATATGATAGAGGTCTATACAATCATGAGTGGTGTGGAACTTGTAAACAGGGAATGGTTATTTACCCTCTCAGCTAGTACTAAAACTAGGGGACACTCCATGAAACTCACAGGTGGCAGAGTAAAAACAGACAAAAGAAAGTATTTTTTCACTCAGCGTACAATTAGGTTGTGGAATTTACTGCCAGAGGAGGTGGTCAAGACCAGCATTATAGCTGAGTTTAAAAGAGGTTTGGACAAGTTTCTGGAAGATAGTTCCATTAGCAGCTATTAACCAGATAGGATTGGGGAACAAAACCCTTTACTGGTGGGAGTCTGGGGATGACCCACAGGGAATGGATAGCATGGTGACCTGTTGGGTGCTTCTCACAGGCCCCCATGATTGGCCACTGTCCAGGACAGGATGCTGGGCTCGATGGACCGTTGGTCTGACCCAGTAGGGCACTTCTTATGTTCTTATACATCAAAAGAAATGAGTAACTATGGGCTATAAGAAGTACAGTGCAAAATAACAAAAGATGATGGGTGTTTTCAGACGTGACGGGGCGGCTTCACCCCATCCCGAAAACAACCCCGAGATTCCCCACCAGGATCACCCAGGCACGGCAAACAGACATGCCGGGGATCCCGGCGGGGAATCAGGGAGGGGGCGGGGCCGCATGGCGCAACGTGCAAGTGCATGGCCCCACCCCCTCTATGCTCCCTCGCCGCCCGTCATCTGGGGAGACGGGCGGGCAGCGAGGCCAATGCCGCCGCAGCATCGGGCCAGTTTGACCATGTCCCGGAATCCCACCGGGGATTCCGGGCCGTGATCGCCGGCCAGACATTACTTTTTTTTGGTTCTGGCCGGGAATCACTTTCACCACGCTTCTGGGTATTTTCGCACCGGGAGCCCTGGAAGCATGGTTGAAATTGACCCCATGTGGGCATTCAGCATGGCGAACATCTGGCGGGCGCCGAACAGACGGGAAGGGCACAGTGACCACATGTAGGTATTCAGCATGGTTCACTGTGATCTTGTCACGTCTGAAAACACCCGATGATGTACAGTGCTAGTTCTCAAGCTTCAAGTATTTTTAATTTATTAGAAGTTAAATTTACAAATGATTGATATGTCAGTAAACACACTCCCAAAGAACTTATATTTGTAACTAAATCATTCACTGGAATCTGTATAAAAAGTATAGTCCCTGAGTCCTAGTCGCTTCACCACAGCGTGGTTAAGACTTGCTAACTTCTGTGACCCCTGATACACAATGGAGTGGTGAGGTCAGTGCTGCAATGAATAGTGGATTTGGTATTCATGCATATTATTTGTATTTTCAGATAGGTATCCAAATATCTGAATAATATTCTCAAACAAAACAGATATTCTCATATTCCCTTTTTTTGGTTATTCGGCTGTTTGGCTGTTCAGTTTTTCCGTTCTTAAGGTATTTGGAAACTTCATTTCAGCTATTGCAAATGTGCAGTAATGCTAATAGTACCCAAAAGCTGAATATCCAATATGGATATCTGAAGAAGATGGACCGACATAGCAGCTATTAAACACCTTTGGCTTTCCCCACCAAATAGGTGAGGCACCAATTCACCCACCTGGGAGGACTAAAGGCAGACATCCAGTGTGATAACAAACGGGACTTGAACCCACCACTTTCAATAATACAGATGAGTGCCTTAACCACCCAGCTACTATGTCTTGGCTATTCAGTAAACACATAATGCAAAAATACTATTCAGCACTCAGTGTTAAACAGCAGCAGAATCCTGGCTACTTCAGAATCCTTCAGCCCAGTAGGATTGGATCATATTATTCTCTGAACTTCTAAATGCCCTTTTAAAGTCTTTGCCTGACTCAAGGCTCAGTGGTTCTATCTGGCTCAATGTTATTTTTTTCTGTCTCATTTTTTGACATATCCCATCTCTCAAAGTCTTGCTCTCTGGCTATTTACTGTAGCATGGTCTGCAAACACATGAGTTAGCTGTGATTCTGTATCATCTTTAACTTAGGGTATTTTCAGACGTTACGAGATCACGGGGTATTTTCAGACGTTACGAGATCACGCTCAATCACAGTGGATACCCATATGGTGATCGTGATCCTGTAACATCTGATGGGGGGGAACGGAAGTTTCCCCCCCCCGATGTTCACCCCTGTGAATTACGGAGGTGGGGAATCACATTCACCACGCAATCGGAGGTCCTGCCCAGACCATCCCCGATTGTGTGGTGAATGCGATTCCCCCTCGTGAGCAAGGGGATCATCATGTCTGTCCCATTGTCACAGCCCGGAATCAGCGGTGGGATTCCGGGCCGTGGTCACTGCAGACAGGCGCTGCGGCCGCATTGGCCGTGGTGCCCACCTGTCTCCCAGGAGGGCGGGTGGCGAGGGAGCGTGGGGGGGGCGGGGCCGTGCGTTATACCGCGTGGCCCCACCCCCTCCCCGATTCCCCACCGGGATCAGCCGGCACATATGTTGGATGTGCCAGTTTGATCCCAGCGGCAGATCAAAGGGTGATTCCGTGACAGGGCCAATACAGGCCCCGTCATGTCTCAAAATACCCAGTCAACCACAGTCAATCCTGCGGCGGGGCCAAAGTGCCCTGAATGTCTGTTTCGTGGGCACCAGATGTTCACCACAGTCAATCCCCAGCAGGGGTCAAAATCAACCACACTTCTGGAGCTCCGGCCCAGACCATCTCCAAAAGTGTGGTCAAAGTGATTCCCAATGGGAAACAACAAAAAGTAATGTCTGAACAGCAACCACCAGCTGGAATCAAGCAAAATGATTCCCAGCTGGGGACAAAGCACGCAGCGTCGCTGCCAGGCAACCAGCAACAACACAGGCTGGTGAGGGAGATTTAAAGGGCACACAGCAGCAGGGAAACATGGCGGGATGCAGCGAGGCGGAAGGGAGAGGAGAGTGGTGGGCGAGAGAGCAAGGGAGGAGGAGGAGGAGGCGGTGGCAGCACAGGCAGAGGAGGAGGTGGTCATGCTGCACCTGGAAGCGGTGGAGGGGCAGCAGCAGCAGCAGCAGTCGGGACGGGGCGACCCGGTGCCGGCTGCCGGTCCGGGGATGAGGCACCTCGGAAATGGGTAAAGGGACTGAAGGGGGGCAGCATCACAAGGGCACCAAGGCGGGTGGGCAGGCCAGGGGGGTGGAACAGGGGAGGGACACAGGGCTGTGGCAACCCGGTAACCAACCCCCCCCCTCACAACCCGCAGACATGGCAACAGGCCTGGGAGCCCGAGCCTCTGGATGAGACGGCCGGAGGGCAGGAGGAGGAGCAGGAGGAGGAGGGGGAAGACTGCAAGCCGGAGGGCGCCCGCAGGAGACAGCCGTACCATCGAGGGGGGCAATGGGGGCACAGGGAAACCCAGGAATTCATCTGGATCTGGGGGACCCTGGAGTACCAGCTGGAGCTGGCGTTCAATCAATGGAACGAGCACGTCTTCAAGGAGATTGTGCAGTAAATGGAGGTGTCAGGGCATCACAGGACAGTGGCCCAGTGCCGGTCAAAGGCCAAGGAGCTCAAGAGGGGGTACAAGGCCATTAAGGACAACAACCGGCAGTCCAGCCACGGAGCCCGGACTGCCCCCTACTACGAAGCCCTGGACCGAATTCTACACATGAAGGGCTCAATAGTCGCCCCACGCCTCATGGGGAGCGCCATGGTCCAGGGCAGGGAATGGGCCAAGGTACCCCCTCCCCTCGCTGTCCCAATTGAAGACACCAGCTCCAGGAGCCCCACCCCCCAACCTGAGGGGGGAACACACTGGGGGGTGGGGAGAGGGAGAGGTGGCGGGAGCATGTGTAGAGGGCTGAAACAATAAATGCATGGGAACCACAGTCGCCTCCGTGTGTCTGTTAGTGGGCCCGGGGTCGGGGTCGCAGAGGTAAGTAGGGGCACAGCCAGGGTGCTGCTGGGGCCCCGGAGTGGTGGGGGGGTGCGCAGCCTCAGCCCTCAGCCTCCCAGTTGGTCCACCTCGCCAGGGTGGCACGAATGCACTTTGCGTATCGGTACTCCCGCAGGTTCTCTGCATTCACATAGAGAGGCACAGGGCCAGGAGGGCGCCGGGGCATGGGGTAGTCGAGGGCAGTCCCCTCAGTCTCGCACACATTGTGCAGCACACAGCAGGCTCCGATCACGAGGGAGGAGGTCTCCACTGTGTAGTCCAGGTGGCCTGCGAGGCTCCTCCAGCACTGCTTGAGGGCCCCAAAGGCCCTCTCAACCATGGTCCTGCTTGCACACAGGCAAATATTGAAGAGCGCCTCCACAGGGTTCCTGGCGACTGGGTATGCCTTCATCAGCCAACAGGTGAGTGGGTAGGCTGGGTCTCCCAGGATGCAGGGGGGCATCATCACCCCCTCGATATGGGTTATCCCCATGTCCGCGAAGTCTCCATGGTACATCCGGGCATAGAAGGGAGAGATGGTCATGATCCAGGCATCGTGGTTGTGACCAGAGTGGCCCATGTAAATGTTTATGAACTGACCCCCGTGGTCCAAGACCGCCTGCAGCTGCAGGGAGTGGTACCCATGTCGGTTGACATATTCCGAGGCCTCCCCAGCAGATGGGTGCAGGATCTCTATGTGGGTGCCATCCACGGAGTCCATGCAGTTGGGGAATCCCTCAGCTGTGAGGCCAGCCATCATGGCCTCCTGGTCCACCAGCTGGATCGCTCAGTCCAGGAGCATGCCCTCCACCGCCTTGCAGACGTCCCATAGGATCTCAGCGACAGTGCTCACCCCAACACCGAAGTGCTGCGAGATGGAGCGGCAGGAGTCCGGTGTTGTAAGGGCCCAGACCCTGATGGCCAACCGCTGGACTATGGGAATGGGGGCCCACATGGGGGTGGCCTGCTGCTCCAGGGTGTTAACAGCTCCACAAGCCACAGGAGGACACGCCAGTCCATCCGAAAGTGCGCTCTCCAGGCGGCCTCGTCCAATTGAGCTAGTGCCCTGTTCCACCTCCCCTGTGCCCGCTCCATGACCCCGCCGGTCAATGGGCATTGTGAGCAAGGAAGCGTGCCCACGGTCTCCCTCTGCCACTGGAGCCAGCAGACTGCCTCATGGAGTGCTGCAGCCCAGCCCTGGGCACGGAGGAGGGCCTGTCAGGCCACCCCTGACACCTGCTGGGTCCTGAGACGGGCCAGGGAGTGCCTGCGCCCGTGGTGGGCTCTCTGAGCTCTGGCAGCACTCCTGACCATGCACACATGAAGTCGGGTGGCCAAGTGCACCTCAGTGGTCTGGATGCGCAGGAGGTCTGTTTGCGAGTGGTACCACTCCGCGCAAACAGCTAAGTGCATCCCGCAGGCTCCCAACCAGCCCAACTCCATGGTGACCGGCACCCTGGGTGGATTGGGGACGCACCTGTTGTAGGTTGGGACCGGTGTTGCCCCGCCCCCTGGTCACGCCCTGCCAACCGGACCCAGGGCCCCCGGGTCGCCCTGGCCGGCCTCCAGACAGGCAGGCCCGACTCCTGCAGGGTGAGCAGACCAGGGAGGCCAGGAGAGGCCCCATGCATGCACATGCCTTCCTGGCAGGGGGCATGGTGCTTGGCTATGCCCTCAGTCGGGCGTGTGCACCCAGCAGCTGCATTCCTGCTGTCATCACCTCCCACCTCTCTGTGTCAGCTGCCTGCTGTCCTGGGTGCCCTGATTAGTGTCTAGGCTGCCCTGTCTGTGCTGTTGCAGCAGCTGGGCTGGATCCACACCCCACGCCTCGCTCTGTATTCGTACAATGTTGCGGCCTGTGGCCTTATCACTTGGCCTTGGAGCTCCCCTGCTTCCGCTTCAGCTCCCATCCCTCCAGGGATTGTGGGGCCCCCTTTCATTGTGTTTAGTATCAGGCGCTTGCTGGACCATGGCTGGCCACGCTTCCCCCAGGCGCCCCGCATAGCTGGACCTTCCGCGAGACCATGGCCCTGTGTGACCTGTGACATTCTCCAGCCATGCAACTGCTCCTGAGCTGCCCAGAAAGCCTCATCAGTCCTTACGAGAGTATGAGCTGCGGGCTGCGGTATGATGGCCATGTGGCAAACGCCCACGATTGCCGGCTGCATGCGGAGGCGCTGGGCCTGTGTCCCTTTCCCGATTGGCGCATCCCAGAGATGAGGTGCTCGCATGTGGGATGGTCAGTGGTGGAGACCATGTCCGCCCTCTCTGTGTGCAGCCTGTCTGGCTACACAGCCTGTCTGTCGGAGGGGGGCCCTGCCTTGGCTGTGTCCTTCTTTGGCTGTGTTCATGGGGCCCGAGGTTACCAGCGGTCCCGCAGGGCGATCTATCACCACCTGTTGGAGCTGGGTCACCTTCCATGGCCCCCACCTGTGGACTATGCCTTGTTGGAGGCCTCTGAAGCAGAGGTGGCAGCGCTGGCCGGTATGTGGTCCCGATCCGATGTGCAGGTGGGGCTCTCCACCCAGGATCCCTTCAAGGCTTACTACCTGGTTGCCCACCACATGTCTGAGCTGGGCTTCCATTGAGGCATGCTTCAGTGGCCACACTTCGTGCACCTGGTGGGCCACCCAGCCCTGGACCCCTTCATGGCCCCCTGCAGCTGGCTGTGAGGGCCCTCTCCCCCCATGCCTTCTGGGCCCTGGATACTGGCCCTGGTGTGCACTCCCTTCTCTGCCCTGGTGCCAAGAGTCACTGCCTCTTCCATCCCTGATGTTCCTGGCTTGCTGCTGTGCTGGCTGTTTCTTGGGGTTCTGCTGCCCCTGCCTGTGACTCTGGGCCCCGTCCATGGGCCCCCCTGTCCGCCTCTGCAACAGGTGTTCCCCTCCGTGACTGCCTTCTCCTGCGGCTGTATCCTGAACTGTGTGCCGGCCCCCAGCAGCTCGGGTGCCGCTGTCCTTCTGCTCCGGCCTCACTCCCTCCTGTGCCCGCCCCCCCCTTGGGTGCCTGTGTGACCGTGGGGTTCCGAGACCCCCAGACTGGGGTTTTGGGTGCCCTCCGGGTGGGGGGGGTTGCTGCCCCGGCTGCCCTGCTCCTCGTCCCCATGTCGCCTCCTTGTCATTCATCACACCCTAGTCGTCGCGTGAGATTCCTGTATGCCTCCTGGACCATTCCCGGGCCACTCCCCAGTCCGTGTGGCCTCCCCCTGTGACTGTGCTGTGTCCCTGGGGTTCCCCTCATTCCGGGACTGCCTGCGTTGCTGTGGGGGTGCCTGTGCGGGCTGTGCTGTTGTGGGGGTTCAGTTTGCCATTCCCCTTGTCCTGCCCTGGCCCCTGGGCTGGCCCCCCTTCTCTTCCCCCTGTGCCCATTGTGCCGTGTGTGTTGTCTGTCCCGCCATGTCCCCCCTTCCCTTCCTTTGCGGGTGTGTGTGCACCCTGGCGTGTGTTTGTGCTGTGTGTTCCACTGTGCCCTCATTTTCCCTGTGCCTGTTATGTGCACTGCCCCAGCGGCTCTTCTCCCTCCCTTCCCATTTCCCTTGTGTGGGCATTCCCTGCGGGCACTTTTGGCTTTGTTTGCCCTCTTTTGGCCATGTCTGCCTCCCGCCCCTCCACGGTGCCTTCTGGGTGTTTTGACCATGCCCGGGGATCGGTGTCATGTCTCTTGTGCTGCCCCGGTCCGTGATCTGATGGCCCAATTCCCTGCCGTGGTCCCGGTCCCGTCACGTCTGTTCTGGGCCTTCTTTGACCACGAGGGGTGGTTGGGCAGCTCGTCACTGCTGGGAATCCGCTGTGGTGACTCGGGACCGCGTAACGTCTGAAATCACCATTAGAGGGTTTTCCTGATCTGATTAATTGCTATTAGCCAAGCAGGTTTGGGGAATGTAACCTCTTACTGTTGGGGGCTGGAACAACAGCGAATGGATTGCCCATTGTGACCTGTTGGGTACTTCTCCCAAAAGAAAGAGATTGGCCACTGTCTGAGACAGGATGCTGGGCTTGATGGACCATTGGTCTGACCCAGTATGGCACTACTTATGTTCTTAATCTCTTCATATGTGAAATCCATACAGGAGGAAATTACTGAGTATTAGTTCTTAAAATACTTTAAATATTAGAATGTGTGTCCTCTTTAAAAAATCAGCTATCAATGAACAGTACATAAAAATGTACTTCTTGATATAAAGTAACCTGAACGCTAAGAAAAGTATAGATTTAATGGTGCAATAAACTAAGGGCATCTGTGACAGTGTCCTAACACTTCTATAGTTCTCCAAAAGTATACTTCAGTCTGTCCTTCTAGGGAATAGACAGTAAATTCACTTTCTACATTCATTTAGTTCTTGGCCTTTCTGATGACAGTGTAGATAAGACAATCAATTAATGCACTTCAAGGTTTGTGATGTGGGCACTTGTCCGCTTGGAGCCTGAGTGAAAATCAATATATTTCAAATACTTATTATCACAAATTAGTGGAATAAAAATTACTAGCAATCAGACCTGAGCCACATTTAGGCTGACCACCAAATAGTGCTAGCAGCCATATTGCACTAACAATTTATTCAAATGTATTTTCACTCTAATGTCAGAAAACGGATATCTAATTTTCTATGAAATGAGAATGATACGAAGATATCTTACCTGGAGGATTTTTTCCTACAAATACATTTTTTTTTAAAAGAACATTTCTTTTTTTAAAAAAAACAACAACTGCATATTTATATTTTAAACATACTACAAACTTACCTTCAAAGGAAACAAAATGAATTTTTTGTAGCTACATTGTCGTTCAAGATCCATATAATCAGTAATCTCCTGACTTGCTATGCTGGGTCAGACCAATGGATCTAACCACACAACTTGTTTGTGACAATGGTCAGGTTTTGTTACTTTAGAAAAGTGTACAATTACTTCCAGCCCTGATGGCATTTTTACACGTTACTGCTTTTTCCTGGACTTCAAAAGTCCAGGGTTGGGAAACCCTTCCATGGGGGCGGGGGGGATTTAGATGCTCACTCCCTGACCGGAAGTTGGCCAGGTGCCATTGGAAACAGCAGTGCCACGTGACTCCCAGAGTGCCATGCATTTTGAGACCTGGACGTGTAAGACCCCAATAGCCAAGGTCTTACACATCTGGGACTCAAAATGTGCAGGGGTTACACAGTGCTGTTATTTACAATGGCACCCAGGTGATTTCCGGTTGAGTACAAGCATTTAAATCCCCCCACAGGACCCCGGACTTTTGAAATCTGGAGAAAAGCGCCAATGTGTAGAAACGCCCATAGTCAGGGATCTCGTCTCCTGACCAGCTTGATTAATATGGGCCATAGGACCAATCCAAGCTTTTTGGTTGTGCACACGTGTTCTGCACATACACTGCACATACCTGTGGTGCATGCATACATGAGACAGCAGTCTGCCAGATCCCCTGCCCTGTGAAGTGGCAATGCAGTTGTCATCCATTGGGCTGGCACGGAGAGCAACCCCCTGGCAGCTTCCACACTGCCCCCCCCACACACACACACACACACACACCCCTCAGGTTGGGCTGAGGAAACAAAACACATGGGCAGTACTTGGGCTTGAGAGCAGCGGCCGCTGCCTGCCAGAAGATCAAGCCTGTGAAGAGTGGTTGGTGACAGCAGATTGCTCTTAGATTCTGGTTCAGCATTTTCCCATCCAGGGGCTGTGAATGGCCCCAGTCCAAGGTGCTGTCATACCTGTCTGGCTCCCCTCATCCCCCTGGCCGCTATCTGTGGTGGAGGGAAACCAGTGATTCTGCCAGGGCGGAGCTGCATCCGCAGAGTGCCCCGTAGGCCAGTCCCCATTCAGCACATGTCCAGAGGCGGTGCCCATGTCACATGCTGCACACCCAGACTTGCCACTGCTGCTGTACCAGAAGCAGATCCTGCTGCTACGCAGGGCAAGAGATGAGAAGAGAGGGAGGGAGGAAGGAACCATGCGGGGCTGGGTGCAGCTCTGGAATCCGCCACCCCCAGTCAAAGGTGACTTCCCTCGGTCCTTCCCTTGCATTTCTGCCAACAGCAGCTTCTTCTGGCTGCGCCATCAAGACTGTGGAGGGGCAGTCTTCTCACTTCCAGTCGGCACCATCCGCTAACAGGCAGCTGGTGGCCGCTACTCCTGGGCCCAGTCCTTGTCGACCTTCTCCATGGTGCTGGTGGACCGTACCACACACACACAGCGGCTGTGCAGGACCTAACAGATGGGAGGGCACACATTAATCTGTCTAGGCCAGGTTTTGCCTGTGCCTCATCAACCACCTTCTCCAGATGATGCATTAGGTAGCAGTCAACCAGCAACAGCAAACTATACCCAAAAGTAGAGGGTTCCCAAAACGGATTAACAAAATCTATAGAAGAAAAACTTCCTATAAATCACAACAGCTAACCAAAACACAGTTATTTACTACAAAATCATTCTATACATTGCTGAAAATGCAGTCAGCCACACACCCCATGGCAGAAGTAACTCCTAATTTAGAATCCAATAATGTGTATGTATAGTTACAATTTTTTTTTACTTTGTGCATCACTTATCAACATCGATTTTCATCTGCCATTTTATTGCCAAGTCACTCAGTTGTGTGAAATCCTTCTGCAACCCTTTTCAGTTTGCTTGAGACTTAACTATCTTGAATAGCTTGTGGATACAAACTTGGCTGCCTCACTCTCCACCCCCTTTTCCAGATCATTAATCAATATATTAAACAGCACCAGTCCCAGTACAGACTCATGTTCCACTAAATTCTCCAAAAATCTTAAACAGAAAAACAAGAACTTTGCTTTTGCTCTTGGATTGTAATAGACGAGCTCACCTTTTAATTCATCAGTACTACTGTAACAACAAGGGCATTCTTGGGACCAGAGAGATTTACGTTAAATATTAAAGAACCATTAGGCAATGGAGCAGTTGCTGAATCTCTACTTTTAAAAAATCCCTTTTAGAATTGAAATTTAATTAATCCTGCTTTGGTGTGAAAAAATGGGTTATAAACCTTCATAAGCCTATAATTCAGGGATTCTCAACCTGGTGCTCAGGAGCCCCAGAGTGCAAAAGTGCAATATGTGAAAGTGCTCCCCAAGCCAGCTGTCAGTAGTGCTCAGGAGCACTTCGAAACAGTCCTTCATCCATTAACGTCCATGTGAGCTGGGATTGATTAATTATCTCAATTGAACTGAATTGAATTGCAGAGGGGAGACTTAATCTATGCATATTTATGCAATGTGATGGTGGGCCACTTTGGCCTGGATCTCACCTGCACGTTTGTTCAGGTGCCACCAGATGTTGGCCTGGGATTGCCCCAGGTCATGTCAGCAGCTAGCCCAGGCTGTGATCCCAGAGTCTTCCAGGGTCACAGCCTGGGCTACAGTCCACCCGATCAAGCCAAAACGGACCACAGCAGGCTGTCATATGTGTTGTGACCCGCCGTGACCTGGCCCAGATCAAGTCGACTATGGTGGCTGCCATTGGCTGCCTTTCATGGTGGGGGCCAGGGCACTCGGCACAGCATGGGGCCAGGCAGGCGCACATTCGAGCGTCTCCCTGCCCTTCCCAGTGGCCTGACCATCGGCACATTTGTTCAGCGGCCCAACCCAGTCTAGACAATAGCCACGGTGCTTTTTCTCCTTTTGTTGGGTCGGGCCGCCACTAAGTCAGCATCATGTGTGTTAACACCCTCTGAAATGCAGCATTTAAATGCACACTGAGAAAAAGATGGATTTAATTGTAACATTAAAGATGAATCGGGGAGCACTTTGTAGTTTTGGCAGGTTTTGATGAGAACTTTTAAGATGTATTTAATATAGAACACAGTTGAGGGGGTAGAAGTAGAAAAAGAAATTCACCTCATCCGTTAACTTTCTTATGACTATATATGCACATGCCTTCAGCACCTCTTCAGTAGCCTGCAGAAAATGGCAAATGAAAGTATGGTAGATGCAGTGGGAGACTTACTTTTAATCAATCTTAATGAGGAAAAGCACTAACATATTATTGCTTTGTATAATTAGAGCAGATATTATCATAAATTTATGCTAATAAAATATTTTAATTTTTAACAAGATCAAAATCAGATGTTTATATATTTATTTGTGGTTTTGATTTTTTACATCAGTAGTATCCATGTCTGACAGAACAGTTTTTCTTTGAGCAAAGTCCTCATACAGGATTAATTTTTTTAAAATAATATTTCAATGATCTTTAAAACAAAAATAATAATAAACACTAATAGCAGTTTCCTAATAATCAGCTGTTGCATGGAGAAGAAAAATAAACGAAGAGGATTTTTATGGGTTTCAAGGAGACCTGCCTTTACTCCTAAGCGACATAGGTGCAAGCATTGGGAAATGAATATAAAGATAGTGTTTTGTAAAATGCCGCCTCTCTTACATTCACTGCCTTAGGGTGGCACGGTGGATCATACATACACTCTCTCTGCATCAGTGTGATTCAGTACCCCAGGGTAGAAGATAGAATAGTGACATTGATTAGGAACTGATTAGAGGCCAAAGTAGTTCCCATTTTCTAGCAAATAGGTAGTTTTATTTGTTATACTATACACATGTAGTATTCTATTTTTTGTAACGCATGCATACTGCAACCTAGGCCCTTTTTACACGGGCAGCACCCAAGCATGAACACCCAGAAATCTGGGTGTTCGTGTGTAGGTGAGTCTCATGTAAACTCCACAGCAGGTGGTGGTGGGGGGGTCTATACATGCTCCTGCGCACATGCGTGCACCTTCACCTCCACCCATCACCCACACACAAAGGAACCGGCAAAAACACCGGTTGCTCTGTGCATATAGATGGGTGGAGGTGGGTCTACACCCTCCCCCACCTACTACACACAGACTGCCACACACACTGACCCTCACACGCTGCAGCCCATGTAAAAAGGGCCTTATCCACTATGTGTTCTGCTAGGTGTCCAATACACAATAACATTATCCATTATCAGCTTCTCCACAGGAATACAAACATGCAGTGTTGCTTTTCTCAAATTCAGGTCATAGCACATTAGCCATCTCCATAATTACCTACCATGGCATGCAGAAATTAAGCATCCACTGTTCAGAGTCCCAGTGGTTCATAACATTCTTCCACCAACCAGTTTTTGTCTGTAATCCACAGTCAACATGCTGTGAATGACCAGTGGTTATTTGTAGTGTTGGAAGTAGAAACCTGGCAATCTGTAGAAGATGCACAACTTTGGTGAGCAGGTCCATGATCAGTGTGGTGCAACTGTGCTGAAGCAGGTGTCAGTTGCTGCCTGTCAGCTGAGCTCTGGGCACAATGGGTGGCAAATATAATGATCTAATTAACTTTGGTTCCAGTGCCACTGCTGAAGAAACTGAATGTAAGTTTGCTACATTCTCACCAGAGATTCTAGTGAGGGTTCTAGTGACCCTCTAGTTGAGAGTCAAGTAGCGGGACATGGGCTGGATGGCAACTATGTCGAGATCTGTATTAGCTACGCTACATGCTGCAGAAATGGAGTGCTGGCAGCTTGAAAATTGCTTTATTTCCTGGCACCGCTAAAGTTGCAGGTAGTGGATACACCACTCTGTGGATACACCTGCTGTTTGGCATATGGATACACCACTCTGCATGTTGCACTTATGATAGTTTGGCACAACAGCATAGCAAACATTGCAGACCACACAATGTAAACGTCTGAGGCAAATGCAGTGTTGTTTGCAGGTGAACCTGCCACAAAGACTATTTCACTATGCTGTTTTGGGGGCAAATAAGGTAAAGTGATTGTCAAATCAGCACATAAAGGCTGTGCGGGATTGAGGATTTGAGGATGCAGAGGTGGACATCTGGCATTGGGTGCCAATGGAAACTCCCGCACTACTAGACATTTGGGACAGAGCTAATGTGCAGATGGCTCTGAGAGATCCCTGGTGATATTTCCCATACTGCTTGATATCCCAAGTAATGCACCTCTGTGGTTTTAAAACTTTGTTTTGAACAATGCAGACTGTGCATTCAGCAGCTTTTACTGAAGTCCTGCTGTCCCCCAAAGGCAACTGCCATTATACCAGGAACCAGAAGGAACACATGGCAACTTTGCAAGGCCAATCGCCTTGTTGGACACTTGGCAACAAATGAATGTGCAAATCGCTCTGAGAGACTTAGAACCGCTGCTACCAGACTGCCTAATGTACAAATTGGTGATTACCAAGGTATTTTCAGGAATGTCCCAAACACGTACAAATACTGTCATTTAAATGACAATACTTCATTGTGACCAGCCTAGCAGTCGGTAACAGTGCATTTGTTGGCATGTGACCATGGGCCAAAGACAAAGTCATTGCACTGCTGGAGATTTAGATGCTACCAAACGTGCAAATGACTCTCATGACTGTTTCTCCTGCTGCTTTACCTCTTGTTTGATGAGAGCTAGGGGCTTCAGACACAATTTTGAGGAATGCCAAATTGTCACCCAACAATTTTTGCTACATCTGTTTGTGGCACAAGTACCAAATGATGATCCCCACACTGTTATGTAAAGGGAACTCCAACTTGGGTGTCTGTCCTGGCTGCAACTGTAGCAGAATGTTATGGGGATGGGGTGATATGGGGAGGAAGGGGAAGGGGTTCTCCTGTTTATGAACTCCCAATACACATGCACTTGCCCCTGCTCTGAGCACCCGGTTCGTCTATCTGGGGGAAACGGCCCATCAGGACAGTATGTGGACCCTTTTAGCCTCACAGAGACAGGGTCCCTATCATCATAGGGTGCTGAGTGTTTGACAGGAGCCTGGGGCCTTGAACACGCTCGCACCACGCAATGCCCACACCATGAAGGGGGTAGGGGGTGGTGTGCAGGGATAGTGATGGGGGAACAGGGGATAGGGCCCAGAACTGTGGTCTTGGGAGGGTTTGTCACACTGGAGGGGGAAAGGGAACAGAGTCCTCGGGTAAGGGAAGGACTCTCACTCGCTCCCATTTGCTCCACACCCAACTCACACTCACACAGGCAAACACACAAGGGAAAAGAGCAGGGGTCCAACACGATATACACTAAGTTCCCAAGCACTATACAACACTAAGTTTCACAAGGTATAAACACCTCACTTATCTCACTCTCAGGGCCGGTTTCTCCTCCGCAATCACCAGTGCCGACTGCCTTCTGGTGGTGTTTATGCTCAAGGTTCCACCCCCTTCACACACTCGTAAGCACGTGGAGCACTGTACTGGGGGTGGGGCCAGGTCCATTACACCAGCTGGCCCCGCGCCTGCATCCAGCGCGTCCCACAGGGCTGTCTGTGCGTGCTGCGGTGCTGGGGGTGTCCTGCACTGCCGCTGGGAGCGGTGCCGGCGAGGCGATCACGTAGGGTGCCGGGGGGAGGCTGCAGTGCGGCGGCTGGGGCCCGGGGGGTGCGGAGCCTTCTGCGGGTGGTGGCCCCGGCAGGGGATGACACAGAATGGCTCAAGGAGACCACCAGTCTCTCATGTACTAGACCCCAGGCCATTATTGGTTTTGTAAACTCCACCAAAAACTCAGCAAGAAGCCAGTGCAGATCACGGAACATTGGTGCCATGTGATCATGAGATTTAACGAGCACACCCAGATAGAAGGCACAGGACGTTTTTAGAGAAGCGGGAGAAATTTTCAGGTTCAAAAGGCTGCCATTATCTCCCCAGACACGTAAGGTACATATGGAGGAGTGCCTTTAAATGACCAGCCTGCTTGCACAAACAGCTGTTTGCCAGGGCAGCTGAGAGAGTGTGTGTGCTACTCCAGGCACCGTCCCCCATTCAGCTGTTTGTCAGGGCAGTCAGGGAGACATCACAGGAGATTTAAAATGCAGATTAGTAAAACCTCAATATCGAACTGTTTTACTAATCCAGGAGTTTTCCTGGAGTGTGAGAGGTATTTACACAAGCACGTAATGACTACATTTACCAACAAACTCACAAGTCCGCATCGTGTGTAAAAACACACACAGGCATGAATCCCAGATGTGGATGAATCCACATCTAATGTCCTTTCTATACTAGAGATTCAAGACACTAAATAAAGAGTCAGTCACTCGTGAAAGAAACATTGTAGCAGGATATAGTAGGACCTGAAAGGTGAAAGCCTATGGCCTGAGCAAAGTGATGCTATTAAACTAAATAAGGAGCAGCTTAGCAAGCTGAATAAGGAGCACCTATGAAACGTAGGGAGGGCTGGGTATAAAGTCCAGGAAACCCTCGTACAAGGGTGAAGAACTGCTGGTGAGTGAGGAGCTCAGTTGACAAGCCCTGTAGGCAGAAATCCCTCTGGCCATTGGGTCAGTACCAGCCTGTGTGGAGACCTGGGAAGGAGACTCGGAAAACAGCACACCCAGGTGGGAGACACCCTCATTTATGTTAAAGGGACTGTGCTGGAGGTGTGGGCTGGCTGTAAGGGGGGGAAGGAGGCTAGATTCCCAACACCTAACGTGCTTATTGGGTGAACTGACCCAGCAGGGTACAAAGACAGGGCTGAAGGAGATGCCTGTGTTGGTGTGGCAGGGTGGAGAGCTATGTTCCCCAAAGTACTGGTGTCCTCTAGGAGGATTGCACAAACATAAAATAAAAGGTTGAAACTAATTGACTAGATGCAGATAGAAAAATGGCAGTCTTGAATTTTTGTGGTGCTTAGTCTCCTAAAATCGGCTAGAAGTCTAGCTTGCACGTCAGGCTGTGAATTTTGGTGAAAAGTAGCAGTTGGATGTCCTCAAACAGGAGTTTTATATAATATTTTGCATACTTACATATGTCAAAAGGTAAAACACTCAGGAAAAAATGGTCAAGCACTGCACTATAACTCACTATACATTTATTTTGGAATGTGGGAACGCCTCTTCTGCATGGGAAGCCTATGGTGAGAGATGTTTTTTGGACAGTATCCAGGGAACCACTTTCAAAGATCACCGTGGATTACAACATTGTGTGAAAGCACTTCAGCCCATGTCTCCTCAACTCTTACAACAGCCTCAAATCTGTAGTGAGGACAAGGTGTAATGGTGCAGAAACTTGTATAATGCACAAGAGAGCCCACAAGATCATCTTTATTCCAGTACTATCACAACAATTATTATTCCAGTACTATCACAATAATCATTATTCCAGTACTATATCTTTGGATCTCTCAACAAGGAAGGAGTTAAGCCTCCAGAGAGCAGTCCTGTCCATTAGAGCTGAAACGGGCACCTGATTGTGTACTCGCGGGTAATACCCACATTTTCAGGTAGTTTTTCTGGTATCCAAATCTGTACCCGAATTCCATGTGAATACTTGAAATACTGACAACTGGTACACCAAAAATACTCAAAATACCGACAACCAGTATACCAAAAATACACGAAAAATCCCCAAATCTGGGATGAAACTCTAACAAAATTGGTATTTTGGTATATCAGTTGTTGGTATATTGGTATTCCAGGTGCCCAGTCAAAAAACAGTTTGGGTACCAAAAGATACCCAAAATATTCAGTTTGATTTCTGTACCAGAAATTGAATGGGTACCCCCATTTTTTCAGGTACTCATTTCAGTTGTGCTGTTCATACATTTCCACCAGACACCACAGATGTGTCAACAACATCTCATGATAGATGACAACTGGTAGATATTAACATATCATTGTGGGCATTTGATATTTATCACTTGCTAGAAGATTAATCTTTCACAACAAAGATTATCTCCATACCATGCTCAGAGTAAAGACATTTGCAGGTATGCAACCACTAAAATTTATCTCATACGAAATCCATAATCTTAATCAAAAGTGGAAGTTTTCTACTCCAAAGTAAGTCTCCTCGTTCCCTGCCTTCTCACTCAACTCCACTTTTGGATAAGAATGATTATGGATTGTGTGAGAGACAATTTAAATAGTTGCATTGACTTTCATGGGATTACTCCAGAGTAAGTGGATTTGGGGACTGCAGCCATTGCGTGAGCACATGCGCAAGCGTGTGTGTGGGTGAAGGCAAGCATGAGGGTGAGCAAGTGTGTGTGTGTGTGTGTGTGTGTGTGTGTGTGTGTGTGTGTGTGTGTGTGTGTGTGTGTGTGTGTGNCTTTTGAAACAAAAGCAAAAGATGCTCTGGCCTCCTCACAAAAAAAGAGAGAGAGAGAGAGAAATCCATCACCAGTGAGATTATGGTACTTCTCCACTGGCCTTCATGATGTGGTAACACAAACTAAGACACACAAACTTCTCTCTATGGATCATATTAGGAAATCTCCACTGAGATTAATATTCTAATTTAGTGGGAATATAAATAGCAAAGGTAGAGTAATTCTCTTGTGAAAGTATGACTTTGGTTTTGCCACCTCACATTGGGATTCTATAGTGACACATTTTTAACCAATACAGCCGAAAAATCATATTTTAATCTTACATTTTGACTTTCATATTTTCCTTGAACAAAGAAACAAACATTTGTTACAGTAACTTGATATTTACAGATTCAAACGTTCAAATTACAAAAGGCATGCAACAAACTTTCACACATTGTATCATAATTAAACAGACCTTAAAATTATATATTATGCTTTCTTTGGTGAACAACTTTGTTTCACTCTGCCTTTGTATTATGGATTGAGAGCTAATTCATTTCAATGGAAATAATGTAGATGTGTGCTAGAAGCAAAAGTAGATCTTGTATGTGAAATTTGGGCAAATTACAGACAAAGTGAGCATGTTAACTTTAGCATCTATATGGCCTTTTTATACGGGCTGTGGGTTATGGGGGGATTGGTGGGGGGGGGCACTGCACAGGGGTGCACATTGATCCCCCACATATCCCACTCATGGAGCAATCATCATTTTGGCCAACTGGTCCTTGAGTAGGTAATGGGTGAAGGTGGTTGTGCACGTGTGTTTTGTGTGAGCACACACACCCGCCTGCCGTGGGATTTACATGGGCATCACCTACTCATGCCCACGCAGCAGACCTGCATGGTCATGAGTGGGCCCATCTCATGTAAAAAAGGCTTATATTTGTAAAATACACTTGAGAAAACTTTATTATGGTATTTAAGCTGATTGTGAGCAATCTACTAGCAAAGAGTGAAACAAGGTTGAGTATGTCTGGTGTTCACAAAAAAATCTAAATCTACATAGAGAAATATAAGGAAATTAGTTAATTTACACACCAAAGGAACTTGCAGAAGCTTAGCTTCATTGTGCCTTTGACAATTTTACTCCAGGCAAAGGTATGGGGATACTTTTGATGTTGTGAGAACATAAGCATGTACAGAGAGTAATAGGTCTTTACTCATTACATATTTGCAAAGGATTTTTTAATCCTGTCTTTGAAGATAGAGAGCAGAGGCTTATCCAGGTAGGAAGTTTGTTTATGGGTTAAAACAGAGGTGTGGGTGGAGTGGCAGCTTTCTGGTCCAGGAAACAGTGGCTACCCCTCCCTGGATCGGGGACGGGCACGGAACAAACACACCAGAGCCAGAGAGTTGTCCCACTGCCCACACACCCCAGGGAGAGTGGGAAGCTCAACAAATATAAGGGCAGCCAGCCCCACCTCTGCATCTGGGCTGCCCTGAGGGCAGGAGGGGCAGGATATAAATTTTAAATTAAACATTTTTTTAAAAAATCCTGCCTCCCACCATGACAGGCAGTCACGCCGACCAGCCATGGTGCATGGCTATGGTGGCCCCTGCCCCGTGGTGGGTATGGCGGTGCCAAACAAACGTGCTGGCCTGCATTGGCTTGCATGGGTGGCCATTGGCCTGGGCTGCACCTCGGAGATTTTCTGAAGATACAGTGAAGGCCAGTCACCTACCCACCCTCAAGCAGTCCCAAGCCAACATTTGGTGGCACAGGACCACACGTGTGGGTGAGTTGCGTGCCAAGCAGGCCAATGTGGCTTGGGTCACATTTGTTTTTACCATATGCCTTTATTACTTAATTTTATTTATTTATTTTGGGGAGCTGGGTTGATATGGCCTTAAACAGAACATTTCAATCAAGAGGAACATTCCTGCTGAGCTGTGGGCCTAACTCCACAGAAAACAATTCATAGGACAGATGAAGTTGCTCTAAGGTAACTCTCTCATTGCTTTTCTGAGACAGGGTTTTAAACAAAGGTGACAAGAAAACGTCCTTCACCCTAGTTTCTAAAGTGGAAATTCAATCTTGGTCGCAAACAGCAGCAACTTCCTCATGTAAATGCAGTTGTCCCAAAGAAGAATTTAGCTATTAATGAATTTAACCAAATAAGACAATTGTATTCAAGCAAAGACTGAATATGCCAAAATGAGTGGGGGGTGGGTGGGTTGCATTCAGTCACACTACTACGTATTCTCCCTCTACAGGTAAGAGCCTGGCTCCTTCTGTCAGCTTATGGGGCAAAATGATGACCGTGTCAGAAACTGCGGAAAATCTGTTTTCTGGATTTTCTCAGGAGGAGGATAATCCCCCTCTGTCTGGGAATAGTATTGCCACTAAACTTCTCTTTCTCTGTTCTTCTGAACTCAGATGGAATCACATGGAAATGGAGGTAGTGCTGGTGTTGGTGGCAGCAAAAGGCAGGGTGCCAAGGGAAGGGAGGGCACTGAAACGGAGAGCAGAAGGTATCTGCTCTCGGCATTGGGTTTAGCCGTGGAGGCCGGAGGGAGCCAGGGCCAGACAGGGGCGACCACGGAGGAGGAAGAGGCAGCAGAGGGGCCGGCACCCAGGCAGCGGTACCAAAGGGGGGGGTCAGTGGGGGCTCCAGGAGATCCACGACCTCATAGCCATCTGGGCGACACCCGAGATGCAGGGCGAGCTGGCAGTCAATGCCAGGAACGAACAGGTGTTTGCCCAGATAGCCACGGAGATGGGGGAGGCCAGCTATGACAGAATGCCCACACAGTGCCGGACAAAAATAAAAGAACTGAAAATGGGGTTCAAGGACATAGTGAACAACAACCGGTGCTCTGAGCGGGTGACACGTGCCTCCCCCTACATGGACACGCTGAGCTGGGTGCTGCACCGCAAGGGCTCCATAGTGGCCCGGCATCTGGTAGGAGGGGGCACCTGGGAGGATCGGCCCGCGGAGGAGGAGCCCCCCTTTGCAGCCGGAGATCCCCGAGAAAGCCCCGGCACAGGGCACGGACAACACGGAGGAGAAGCCAGGGACCTCGGGCACACGTGGCCGATGCACCCCCCAGCCCTACCTCTGGTGAGGGCACACATGCCCCAGTGGACTCCAAGGAGGGAGAGGAGGAGACTGGCACCCTGACCCTCATGGCCTGCTGATCTGGAGACCAGGCATACAGCAGCCCCAGCGACCGCCCAGCCTCAGAGGGAACAGACACTGAGGGAGCAGGTAAGGGCAGGACAGGGCACATGCATGGACCCCAATGGGAGGGGAGGCCAAGGCAGTGGAAGAGGATGGGAGCCACCCATCCCCCACAGCCCCAAAGGCAGGGATGGGGCACGGGCAGAGGGAGTTGCACAGGAGGTGAGTGGTGCCCATGCCGGGGGGGAGGAGCATGCAGAGCACTGAGATGAGAGTGGGGGCTAGGAAACGGCACCCCACATGATGAATTGACCCCTATATCGCTCCACAGAACCACATTGAGCATGGGAGGGCCATGGCTGGGGGCCACCGGTTCCGCCAGCCCAGAGCATGAGGGAGCACCGAGCGCAGGTGCACAGGCGGAGGAAGGACCTCGCGCAGGAGCTAGTTGCCACCAGCACACGCCAGACAGAGGAGATGCTGTGGCTGTCAACTGGCTGAAGGAGGGGACAATGAGGGCACTGCAACAGGTGGAGGGGAGGGACCGGGCACTGGTTGTGGAGATGAGGAAGGACCGACAGCTGCTGAGGCAGGACATGAATCGACAACTGGCAGCACTCCAGGCCCACTCGGACTGGCAGGACTTCTGGGCTGTGTATCTTGGACTGAATCTTGACTGTTTGCTTTAGCAGGGCACATCCCTCCTCCTGCAGGCAGGGGCCCTGAGTGCCTCCTTCATGGCAGCAGCCCCACCGGGTGCCGTGCCAGTGCCCAGACACATGCCCCCTCCACCCCCACCAGCCACACCACAGGCCCTGCTAGTGCCACCACCCCCGCTACCCCAACAGCATCAGGGACCGTGGATCCAGGGACCTGTTCCCCCACATCTGCAATGCCAGCAGCCGGTCCGCCAGACCCCGATACGGCAGCAGGTGGCATGGGGGGGGAGGGGAGGGGAGGGGCCCCTCAGGGGCATTGGACAGGGGGTAGGGGTAGCCTCCCAACCCAGGCGACTGACAGCACCTCCTCCTCCACCTCAGACGAGGGGGGGTCGACAGCCTCAGTCATCCCGGTTGCCTGCGGGAGGGGCAGGGGCAGTGTAGCCTAGGGGATGGGGAAGGGAGGGGGCGCCCAGCACCACTGAGGGAGGTGGGAGGAGGGATGGGCACAAGGGAACACGGGTGTAATGGGGTAGTGGGCAGGAATGGGGGAGCACAATAAATTGTCGGTGGCACACCTAAATCCGTCCGAGTGCTTTATTTCATGCTGGTACAGGGCTACAGCAGCATCAGTGTGACTGCGGTCGACGTGCAGGTCTGGTTGGGAGAGTCCAGGTGACAGGGGCCTCAGGGATGGACCATGCGCTCAATGTGATGAGCCAGCGCTGCCCTGATGCGCTTGGCATAGCAGCACTCACAGGGGTTGGGCACGTCAGCATACAGCAGTGTGAGGCCAGGCAGGTGGCGAGAGGGGGGGTTCTCCAGAGCGGCCTCGTTGAACTCACATATGTTGTGGAGGACGCAGCAGGCTCCAATGACAAGGGAGGAGGTCTCCACCTTATACTCCAGCCGGCTGGCTAGACATTGCCAACGCTGCTTGACGGCACCAAAGGACCTCTTGACCACGGTGCAAGCTGTGCTGAGGCGGGCATTGTACCGCTGCTGAGCTGGGGTGACGGGCACTGGGAATGCCTTCATCAGCCACCGCTTCAGGGGATATGCCAGGTCACCAATGATGAATGGGGGCATCATCATCCCCTCTATCCGGATCATTCGCATGTCTGCGAAGTCCCCCCTGTACATGCGGGCAAACAGCAGGGAGATGGTGAGGATGCATGCATCGTGGCTGCGGCCCGAGTGCCCGGTGAATATGTCCATGAAGCGCCCCCGATGGTCCACCAGACCCTGGAGCTGTAGCGAGTGGTACCCGTGCCAGTTTGTGTACTCGGCCGCATCGTTGTCTGGCGGCCGCAGCATCGTTATATGGGTGCCATTGATCGCCCCCATGCAATTGGGGAAACCCAGGTCCCAGAAACCCACCATAACAGTGTTCTGATCAACCAGCTGGATAACGTGCTCCATGAGCAGCCCCTCCACAGTCTCACAGAAGTCCCGCACCAGGCACGCCACAGTTGTGAGCCCCACCCCAAAGTGCTTGGCAATGAACCGGCCGGAGTCCGGGGTGGCCAAGGCCCACACAGCGATGGCAATCTGCTGTGGCATGGGGATGGGTCCCTCATATCGGTCCTCAGGGGCTTGAGCCATTCCCGCAGTCACTCTGTCAGGCGCATGGTGCGCTGGTCCATTCGGAAGTGTCTGACCCAGGTGACATCATCCCACCGTGCCAGCACCCTTTGCCACCACTGCTGAGCTCTCAGCATGGCTCACGTGCACCTCTGGATGGGCATGGCAAGCTGCAGCGCTAGGTGCCTGGCATCCCTCTCACACGCGCTCCTGGACAGCAGACCCCTGATGCCGGCTGGTAGGGTGTTGGCTCATAGCAGCGGCCTGCTGTAGGCCAGTCTGAGCTGCCGTGCCGTCCCCAGGTCTAGGAGCCATTGGGCCCTGCTAGCTGTGTGATGGTTGCGCACCCCCACCCTGGCCATGTACCACTGCTCCGCGTGCATCCCGTCCAGCTCCTCTGTGATGAGCCTCAGCAGTGCCACGTGCTCCCAGAAACACTCCGCAACCACCTGTAGCAGGGCTATGCAAGCTCCCAGCTGGACACAATCCATCCCTGTGGGCGTGGACGTTCCATTGGTCGGGGTCACGGTTGTGGAAACGTGCGCTCGTTTCCGCCCCTGAACACGCACCTGTGCCACATATGTGCACACTTCCCCTCCCCCATTGGCCTAAGGGTCAGCACCGGTGGCTGCACACCCTCTATCCATTGAGCTATCAGCCTGGGAGCACCATCTCCTGCATGGGGCATCAGCCAGTGGTGGTGGCGAGGGGGGGGGGCTGGGGCCCCGCTGCGCTCCCTGCAGTGCTGGCTTTGGTCCCTCATATGGGGAACCCTGTGTGGCCCCCCGGGCCTGGGGCCTTAGCCCCCTGGCCGCTGCTTTTCCCTCTGCATGCGCGTGCTGTCATTTCTATCTCCTTTTGCAGGTGTGTATGCGTGGGGCTGTCTGGCCTTACATGCCAGCAGCTGTGCGCTGCCCACTCCCTTCGCATCCCTCCACAGCGGCCCCATTGCTCCCGTCTTACCGTTATCCATCGGCCTTGGAAGCCCCTGTCTGCCTGTCCAGCCCCCCAGCCATGCATCCCATGCTGCCCCAATGACCGTTGCGGTTCAGACCCTCTGAGAGCTGTACCATGGCAGCTGCATCTCAGTCCGAGGTCCCGCTCGGAGGTTCCGGGGGCTCTATCCGAGCCTGGACTGCCCGCGAAAGCATGACCCTTTGCGACTTGTGGTGTTTGCCCATCGTTCATGCTGCCTGCACTCCTTGCCCACATGGCCAGATGCCTATCAGTGCCTGAGCTTTGGTATGCTGCGCTTTGGCTATGTTGCGACCGCTGGCGACTGCAGCATGCACTGTGAGGAGCTGGGGCTTGTCCCCTTCCCTGGGAGGCGCATATTGGACATGATGGGGGGGCCTTGCGGCGTGGAGTACTGCTGAGATGGCCTCCACTCTGTGTGTGTGCCTTTCCAGGATATGTGACCTGCCTGTGTGAGGGTGGCCCTGCCCTGGCCGTGTCCTACTTTATCAGCGTGCAGGGTGCCCGTGGGTATCCATGCTCCTGCGGGGATGCCTACTACCATCTGCTGGAGCTGTCCCACGTGCCCTGGCCCCTTGCAGATGATTATGGCTTCCCCACCCCCCACCCCGGGCCGGAGCTGGCAGGAGGTGTGCAGCCGCTCTGATGTGCAAATCAGGATGGGCTCTACAGATCCCTTCGAGGTCTTCTACCTGATCTGCTTTCACATGGCCAGGCGAGGCTTCTTCTGGGGACTGTGGCAATGGCCCCGCTATGTGCACCTGCAGTCGTTACCGCCCCCTCCACCCAATGGGAGCCCCTGCAGCTGGGTGTAGGGCGCTCCGGGCCCATCTGACATCCGGCTGCCTCCTCAGTGCCTTCCTTCTGCCTGTGGCCTGGGTGCTCATGCCAACACTTGCTGCCTCCTTGGGACTGCTGGAACCCCTGTGACCCGCCTCCGCCCACCTGCCTGTCGCCCTCTTGCCTGGGACCTGCGGCCGATGCCCATGAACCCTCGGTGTGGCCTCCTGTGGACGTGTTGCTGACAGCCCTCTGCCTCCATGAGCTGCCTCCCCCACCTCTGCGCCCCGCTCTCCTGCACCTGGCCTGGGGGCCCCTGTTCCACGGGGCTGGGGCTGCTCCCCCACCTTGGTGGCCCTCGACCATGGCCCGGCCTTCAACTGGCCCCCTGACTGTCTTGGAGAGTGTGTCTGGGGACCCCTCATGCCCTTCCTCCCCTGTGCGGGTGGAGGGGGGGTTTCCGTGCTTTCATTCGGTGCCTCCCCTCGCGCACTGGGTGTGCTTCTCCATCGGAACCTGGCTCCATGGCCGACCGTTGTGCAGGTCCCCCCCCTCTCCTGGACTGGGCCCCGTGCCCCCCTTGCTGCTGCCCCTTCTCCCGCGCCCTGGCTTCACTCACTCCCGCGCTGTATGCCTCTGCGCCTCATGCCCTTCCTCCCCTGTGCGGGTGGAGGGGGGGTTTCCGTGCTTTCATTCGGTGCCTCCCCTCGCGCACTGGGTGTGCTTCTCCATCGGAACCTGGCTCCATGGCCGACCGTTGTGCAGGTCCCCCCCCTCTCCTGGACTGGGCCCCGTGCCCCCCTTGCTGCTGCCCCTTCTCCCGCGCCCTGGCTTCACTCACTCCCGCGCTGTATGCCTCTGCGCCTGGCCGGTGCCGCTTGTGTCCTCAATAAATGCCTGTTGTGCTTCACTGTGCCTTGTGCTGCCTCCTGTCTCCTTGGGCTGCTGGGTCCCCCTTCCCCTTGCCCACTGGGCTCCTGCCCCCTCCCCCTCCTTGTGGGCTGGCTGTGCCAGCCCCTCACCACCACCCCTCCTCCCGTGCATCCGACCGGCGGGGTGGTTCTCTGTCCCCCCCCGGTGTGTGCCTCCCTCTGCCCCCGTGCTCCGCTCCCCTTTGTTGCGTGGGTGTGCTGCTTCGTTTGTGTGTGTGAACTTCCCGTTTTGAAGTCCATGTGCCTTCCGTGCAGCCACTGTTTGCGAGTGCTGCAGCTTCCTCCATCTTCTCCCTTCATGTTTCCCTTCCCTGGGCGGGGCCCTCCACCATCTGTGGCTTCATTTGCCCTCACGCTACCATGTTTGTGTCCTCGTGACCCCAGTGCCTTGTGGGCTCCCGCCGCGGTTCTCGCCACCCTGTCATGTCCGTTGGGTTCCCCCAGCCCGTGTTCTCTCCGGTTGGCCCCGGGCAGTGGTGCCACCACTGTCACGTCTGTTGGGGCCGCGCGTCTCACCACAGCCTGCGGTGAAGCAATTCACACCGGGGTGGGATTCACTGTGGTGAATTTAACTGTGTCATGTTTGAAATCACCCAAAGATTTGATTATGCAAACCCAGAGTACATGGGAAATCTTTATCAGACTGCACTCTGGCCTCTCTTTTTTGTTCTGTGTCATCACCTTTTTGACCTACATTTTTTTAAAGCGTGAAATGCTTCTTCAGTCTCCTTTATTATTACTGCAACAAACTGATCCTAAGTTGTTATAGGGTCAGGGCTTTAGAATGGGCCAGGTTAGCTTATTGAAGTGTATGGCTTTTTGTAACAGAGTGTTCTACTTGTGGCTAATAAGTTAGGTGTACAGTGGAATCCATTTAAGTAAAACTTACGTAAGAATTTCTGGATAAATGGAATTAGTTTGTTTTCCCCAGCCCCAAGTTTATAAGGAAGTATTTCTTCTTGGTCTGATAAGTAGAATTCTGAAACTTGCTAAAATGAATTTTTAAAGTGTATAGAGTATACCCACCCAGCTAAAAATATATGTACCTTTGAGTGTATTAATGATTTTGTGAAAGCATGCTAATATACAGTTAAAACCCTGTCAGAGCAAACCTTTATTTCAGGCAGGCTGGAGAAGTATATTATGCAACATCAGTTCTCTGAACATTCAGACTCACACTGGCAGCCAGGCATAAGCCATGTGAGAAGGAGTAAAATCTTGCCAGTTCTGACTCTGAGAATCTCAACCGCATTGTAAAAGGAGTGAGCACCAGGTTTCCCTGTCTCCAGCCCACCCAAGACTCCTGGAGTTGCACACACAGCTCTGCCCTGCTGTCTGAACTGACTCTATGCTTCTGAGGGTAGAGAAGCAGATTACAGATAGATATGCATGTTAACGTAATCCAAGCATCAATTTTCTCCACCTCCATTCATTAATATCTGCTTAAGTAGAATTTCCGATAAGTTGAAGGTTTTTTTTACATGGCTGAAGAAATTTGGCTTAAGCAGATCTCTCTGCTCCTAGCTGTGGCAGAGAGATCTGCTAGTCAGCTGGGAAGAAGGGCCACAAAATTTAGGCCTACAGCTCAGCAGGATGACTATTGGGATGTTACAGACAATTAAGGGGAACTCAAGGAGCCTGGTCCTGTGATGTGGAGGAGCAGAAGACTAATAGCTAGGAACTTAGAGAAGAGATGACCTTAACGTGAAGGACTTTAATGCTGTAACATTAGAGAAATTTAGCACCCCTGAAATGGACTGTCGGGAACACTGTGTAGTGCAGACAGGATGTGCATGCATGCGTGCACTTGACAGCAGGGGAGCACCCATGAGTGGGGATTTCCCCAACTAAGCCCGGCCAAGACAGTTCCAGTCATGGGAGCTGCGGCTGCTCTTGAGTCCTCAGCAGCCTGGGCTGCAGTTGCAGAGTCAGGGGAAAGAAGCAGGCTCAAGTCCTGCTTTGCTTGCATACTCAACAGCTACCTCTAGATCACCCAGCTGTGAATGGGGTACATGATCCATTGGGTTGGATGAAAGTAAGTGTCATGCATTTTTGGCTGCACTACTTCCTTTTCTACTGTGGGCTACCACAACTACTGTTCTTGAACCATGCTAGTTGCAGGGTTGAGGCCTGCATATTAAATAAATGAACGTTTGTGTGGAGGAACTGGTGTATTCTGAATGTATTTTGTGCTGGATCCCTGAGAGATTCATGACTAGCAATAATCACACCTCGGTTTAACCTCATGGGCTATGATACTGCCACTGCACAAAGTGACCGTAAACCTATTTGCAGGACGTCTCACAAATAAGGCCTTACATTTCTAGTGCATTTTGCCATTCACAGAGATAAAAGTATTATACGACCTATCTGGCTTGGAAGAGTATTGCAAGGATGAAGTAGTTAATGTTGGACCATGCTTTGAAAAATAATGAGCTGTAATATAAATCCTGAGTTGCTACATAAGATGCCATATAGGCCACTTTTACACAGACGGCACCCACCCATGAACACCCATAAACACCCATCGGATGGGTGTGAGAGCGTCCATGTAAATGTCCATGAGTGGGTGGGTGCACGTTAACGACCCACCCACCAACACGCATGGAGAAGTTGGGAAGGAGTTGCATGCTCCGTGGGTGGAGGTGGGTGTGTAACACCCAAACTTCCGTGTAAAAACCCAAACAACCACACCCACGGGAATGGGTCCACCGAGACCACATAGAGATGGCTAGAGAGGCCACGCAGGCCCCCCACACACAGACATGCCCACCTGGAGAGATGCCGGACGCCCACCCGGGAGCCCTTAAAAGGGATCCGAAACAGGACATGGGTGCACCGGCTCCCACAATGTCAGGACGGAAAGCTGCTGATAAGACGAAGGGAGCCAGCACCACTACACACTGGAGTGGGTGCACCAGCTTGACCGCGCAGAGGTGGATCGTTGGGGCCGGGCTCAGGGCCGGCATCCCTATTGAGGGTGGGAGGCTGCCCCACGTACCCAAAGTATGTGCTGCCTCCCCACCCCCTTGTACCTTGACCCTGTCTCACCCTGTTCCCCCTTGACAATAAAGTTGCTTTGTCCCCTTCTCCGGGTGAGTCCTGGCATTCTGTTTGGCCCGGTCACTCATATAGGCACCTCTTGGTGGTTGTGGCATGCTTTCCTGGCAGGGGGTGTGTGTCTCGTGCCCCCTCTCCTGGTGTTTGTGCTGCAGCTTTATCGTTCCCTTTGGGGGTGACCCTGGTTTCCCTGGCCTGGGGCTTCGGTTGCCTCTTAGCTGCCTGTCTTGGCTTCCTCTGTCCCCCTCCTGCCCTGTCTCATTCCCCCCCCCCCACTTTCCCTCTGGTCCCTTGAACCCACTGTCCTGGTGCCTTGCCCCCTCCCTGCCTTCGTGAGGGTCCCCCCTTTCGCCCACCCGTCTCCATTGTTGGTGTGTGGAGAGCTGCAGCGGGTTTGCTGGTGGTTGGTGTGGTCCCCCTGCCAGGCCACATGTGCTGTGGCTGTCCTTCCCTGCTACCATGACCGCCTGTGTCCCGTACTCGGCTTGTTTTCTGGGGGCCTTGGGATGGTGTGTGCAGGGCCTCTGGCAGGGGGGTGCTTGTGTTGGGGTCCCCTGCTGCTGTGGCCCTCTACCTTCCTCCCCTTTGCCCCTTCCCGGCTCACACACACCCACCCACTGGTGTCCCCCTGCCTTCTTGGCCATGCAGCCCTTCCCTGTGTGGTCATGTTCACCATTGTGTGTGATAGGGTTCTGGTTTGCGGGGGGTCTGTGGCACCTGGCTATCTGACCTCTGTCATGGGGCTGGCCGGGGGCTGCTACTTTGTCTCCTGTCATCCCTGCTCCCTCCTACCACACCCACACGGGGTCTGGCGGTTCAGGGGCGGAGCTGCATGCCGTGGCTTCATTTGCCCTCGGTCTGCCATGATGTCCCATCGCTGTACTGGGCGGGCTTCCCTGCCGTTCGGCATCTCAGGTGTCGGTGTAACTTTCATGGGTATTTGCTCGGTGTTTCTCAGGTTGGGTGTTTGGCCGATGGGTGTGTGCCGGCCCCTCCCCTTCCATCCCACAACCCCCTGCGGTGCCGTCCGTGTACACGTCACCCAGCTCGGTGCCTCCAGGTGTGCTCCCCGACCCATCTCCACCCACCGGGCCGATGGCGGCGTCCATGTAAAATTGGCCATACTAATATCATTACAAAATAGATTTTGAACGTTTGTTGCAGTTCCTAAAGTTGCCATTAGAGATTCTTGACAAGACCAGTCTTAGACTATGTGGGGCCTGGAACATGCCAGCATGGAGGCTGGGATAGCTAGGGCAGGAAGACTGAGGAATTACCAGGGCAGGGAGGTAGAGAGGGCTGGCTGGGCAGAGGAAGGTGGTAAAGAGATCAACAGAGGCAGGGGGTATGGGTTACCTGGGGGGGTGGGTAGCATGCAGCTTGGCAGGCTTGTTCAAGCACTTTGTGGGCTTATTAAGCCTCATCCCCTTGTGTCCTAGCATTTCTCCTCCCTTTCAGGTAGGCCCTCTCAACTCAGGAATCTAGTGTACCCCACCCCACTGCTCCCATAACTCTGGTCACCCCACCCTGAAGTAGGTGGAGTGCCTCTGGCAGGGTCTCGTTGCACTGCATCTGCTTGAGGTGGGAATGTTCCTGCTAGGTTGCTTTCACCTAAGGCAGTGACAGAAAGAGGTCCCTAGATAATTAGAAGCCTGGGGCAGCTAACCCCTCAGAGCAGCCCTGGTTATTGTTGGGGAACAGTTCAGTTTCAGTTCAAGCAACACAGATATTGCTGAAGTACTAAGAAAAGATGGATATACCTGTCAGTGGTAGCAGAGGAAGGAGGGTCTGTTGTCATCCACCAGGACAGAGCTGTGTCTCCTGAATGGCAACTGAAAATCCCTTTGCTCATTGGTCATCACTGTCTATTCCTAATGCAGTGTCGGATTACTATATAGCATGACACCAACTCTACAATCTCTTTCCCTTCCTAATCCTTTGAATTCATACCCTAAGCACTCATTGGACTGGCAAACTGAGAAACACCAAGTTTTTTCAAAGGTTTACATAGATTGCCACCTTAAGTAGGTGACTCTGTGAACCCAGTACTTGATAATTCTGACATGCTCTCTTTTTATGCATTTATATTTCTTTGGGTAGCATGTTCCAAAGAACCTGTGGCTCATTAAGGGAAATTTCTACTAGGAAAAGCAACACAGCCAATTGCCAACGCACCGAAGGAGACAGGACTCAATGCTGGGTTTTAACGGCCACACTCTTTATTCGAATCAAAATTACGATCAACAAATGCCTAGTGCGATGCGGGTCCAGTACTTGAACTTGACCTTGTAACAGTAACCCAACAACAAACTGGGGTGGTTTCGATGTACCCTCGATTACCACCCCAACCGTGAACATCACGTTTCCCCCTCTCAGTGGCCCCAGTCACAGGTGAGGGGGACCCAATCCTTTTCATGCGAGTAAGGATAAAGGTGCCTACAGACAGGGGACCATACTTATCCCTACCGCCCTCTCTCGACACCCCTCCCAGGGAGGCTGCCCCACCGCTTGCCATACCCTGCTTTTCCGGCGGGTGGGCCTCCCCATCTCTTAAGGAGATGACTCTTACTTATGATAACTCTAACCTACTCTAACTTCTGTACTGGACCCCTGCCACTAAGGGGTCGCCGGGGCTACCCGGATGAGAAGGGGGTTTATGGTTTTTGACTGTACATATGTTCCCTATCCTCTTAGTTGGTGGGGTATGTTGTTCCAGTGTCCAACAGCTGGTCACCGTCCAAGCCTCACATCACCGCAGATACATAAAGGAGCCCTGGACACAGGCCTGAAATCACTGCATCCACAGCAGTGTCAACAGTGTTCCTTGTAGTTTCTAGGCCCCAGGTGCAGCCAGAGAAACATCACACAATGGAAACTTACATGATCTCTACCCCTCTATGTCCTCTTCCTGCCTCTCTAAGAACAGAGTGACATTTACTGGTGGGGACCTCCCTTAGCATGCCTATATGAGCCATAGATTCATTAGAGTATTACCATGATGCACATTTTACAGACCTTTCAAGTGTCCTGTGTTGACTAAAGTATTTGCATTACTTCTACCAATCTCCTGCTTAGATAGTAATTATTTCCTGCCCTATAGTTCCTGCAAGCAAGGTACTGAAAACATAGGGTGTAAACAAATTAGATAGCCCACTGGAGTCCGTGTTCAATTGCACAACTCCCCACTTACATATTTAGCACATACAACCTAATAAATGGTCAGCCCCCACTCACAGGTTTAGCATGACAATCCTAATGCATGTGCAGGCGTTCTTCCCCACTGCATAATTGATGGGACGTGGGCACATATTAGCCAGCATTTGAAACCTAATTGAAGGGAAGCAGACACTTGGGTGCACATTAGCCCACATTTGCCTGCACAGTAGGTTCCGTGATCCTACCATGAGTAGGGGCTGCATGTCTGGTGGCTGGTAGAAGTGAACAGCTAATAAAAGAGCAGGTGGACACCCACCTGGTGTGGGCTATGATCTTGTTTGCTAACACCCATAGATGTTAACCCATAGGTGTTAATGGGATACTAGCTGACTGAGAGTTCAAAGTAACAGAAAGCAGTGCATGTAGCTGCTGGCATGTGGCTGGGTCTATTCTAGGTTGGTTGATCTCACCAGTTGCCTGGGGTGGAGGGGGAGGGAGACATTGGTAGCAGCAGCAAATATTAGTTGGTGAGCATTCTAAACTAAAACTGGGAGCTGCTCCCTCATTTTTCTTTGATATAAAAATGCTTACAGAGAGGAGGCACAAGCATACAGGGCAGAGTAGTATTCAGAACTCCTGTCATGACAGCAATAAAGCTTAGCCACTCAGCCATACAGATACTGCTGTTCTGAAAGCCATTCAAACAGCTAGCTAGCTATTAAACAACACATAGAGTCCTTTTCCTAGTGACTGAATTAAAATAAGGAGCAAGCTCTAGAAGTAGAACCTAGAAAAAGTATTGCTAAAATAGTAAAGAAAGATCAATACCAGTCATTGGTAGAAGGGATGATAGTTTGTTGTCGTCCATCAAAGAGGAGGCTGCGTTTCCTGAAGGGCAACAAAGAATCTCTGTGCTCATTAGTCATCATGTCTACTCCTAATGCAGTGTCAGGTGGCTACGGGCTAAGGCTGTGATTTCTTTCATCTTTTTTTTTTTTTTAAACGCAATAACAAAAAATTCAGCCCACCCTCAAAGCACTGGGCTATGAAAGAATCCACACAATCTCATCTCTCAGAGAGTCTACACAGGAGAAGTGAGAAAAGCTTTGATGTTAGAAGAAGAGATGTAGCTGAGATAAAATGCTATCCTAAGGACTGTATGCAAGGCCTGGAGTTAGAAATCATTGGCCTGATTCTCTATTGTGTTCTTCAGTTTTATTATTTATTTATTTAGATTTCTTAGTAGCACCATCCTGCTATAGCAGCTCGGAGCAGCTTACAACATATTAAAACCATATATTTATTATTTATTTTTTAAAATTTCTATCCCGCCCATCCTGCCACAGGCAGCTCTGGGTGGCTTACAACAATAACAATAACAACAATAAAAACAACTTTAAAACAAACACAACAGGGAGGAATTTAAAAACATCCCTAACCACCCACCATCCTAACCCATTCCCCACACCCTACCCATCCACCCCACAGAAAGCTAGGCAGAACAGTCACGTCTTACAATGGTGTCAAAAAGAGGGGACCAAACGAGCATCCACCGGCAGGGAGTTTCACAGCCGCAGAGCAGCCACTGAAAAGGCCCTCCCCATCGTGGCCCCCCGGCAGACTCAGGGGACCTCAAGGAGAGCACCCCCCAATGACTGCAGGGGTTGATTCAGGACCCGGAGGGATGAGATGGGCCTGCAAATAGGTCGGACCAAGGCCATTTAGGGCTTTCTAGGCAAGCACCAACACCTTGAATCGAGCCCGGAAGACTATAGGCAGCCAGTGCAGAGACCGAAGAACCGGTGTAATATGTTCCCGGTGGCCCAATCCCACCAGGAGACGGGCCGCCACATTCTGCACCAACTGCAGTCTCCAAACCATCACCATGGGTAGCCCCACATAGAGCACGTTACAGTAGTCAAGCCTAGAGGTGATGAAAGCACGGACAACAGTGGCCAAGTCAGAGTCAGAGACATACAGCCAAAGCTGACGCACCAGATGTAATTGCCGAAAGGCAATCCTCGTCACAGACTCCACCCGAGCATCCAAGCAGAGCTGCGAGTCAAGGAGCACACACACCCCAGACTCTGTACGTGGGAACCAGTAGAAGGAAGACCCCATCAATGATGGGGGCCATCACCCCCGCTGCCTTACTCACCAGCATCACCTCCATCTTATTGGGATTTAGCTTTAGTCGATTTGCCCTCATCCAATCCCCCACAGCTGCCAGACACCAAGTAAGCACCGAGACTGCCAGGCCTGGGTCTGATGAAAGAGAGAGGTAAAGCTGGGTGTCATTAGCATATTGATGACACCACACGCCAAACCTCCTGACCACCTCACCGAGCAGCTGCATATACACGTTGAACCGGAGAGGGGACAAAACAGAACCCTGCGGGACTCCACACGAGAGGTCTCGATATGATGAAAAATGATCCCCGAGCACCACTCGCAGTCGCTGAGTTCTTCTGGCCAGGAAGGAGTGGAACCAGTCAAGAACCATACCGCCCATCCCTGCCCAGTCCGGCAGGTGTGTCACCAATATCTCAAGATCAACGGTATCAAAAGCAGCCGACATATCTAATGGAATCAGCAGGGCTGAATGGCTCTTATCTAATTCCCGGTGCAGTCTCGGTGCCAGAACCGGGGCAAAATCCTGACTGCGAGGAATAAAAAAAACCAACACAATCCAGATGCTCCTGCAACTGCTGGGCCACCACCAGCTCAATAACCTTCCCTTTAAAAACGGGAGGTTAGAGACTAGCCAATAACTGGCAAGGGAGTCAATGTCAAGTGATGGTTTCTTGAGCAGAGACCGCACCACCCCCTCTTTAAGGCAGTCCAGCACCCTGCCCTCCCTAAGGGAGGCATTGACCACCCCCACCAGCAACAGCCCCATCGTCTCCTAGCAGGCCTTAACCAGCCAGGATGGGCAAGGGTCCAGTTCACAACAGGTAGCCTTAACAGCCCCAAGAACATCCTCTGCATCGGTAGGGATCACCAACCAAAACTGATCCCACAAACATGGACAAGGCAGGGCTTGTATAACCTCTAATTGCCCCACTGCAGAAAATGGGGCATCAAAATCATGGTGAATCCAACCAATTTTATCCGCAAAATAATCCACAAACAAGTCACAGCGGGCACTAGATGTCTCCACTCCAAGGTGGAGGAAGGCCAGACTGACCAGCCCCCACACCACCTGTAACAGCTCTGCTGGATGGGATTTAGCAGATGTTATGAGGGCAGCAAAGAACTCCTTCTTTGTTGCCCACATAGTCATGGCATAGGCTCATAAACTCGCTTTATGCCGCAACCTGTCAGCTTCAGCACATGAGCAGCGCTACCGTAGCTCTCACTGCCATCCTCCTGCTTCAGCACCAGCAGCCCCTCCAAAAAACAGGGAGGTCTACAGTGCTGCCACCTGGGAAGCAGACGCCTTTGAGACGTCCGATCAATGGCCTCCAAGAGTAAGATGTTCCACAGCCCGATGAGGTCATCAATGGGATGGTTGTCCAGATCAGAGGGTATATCCCCCAAAGCCTCCCGGAACCATTCTGGTTCTATCAGTCTACGAGGGCAAACCATTCGAACTCATTCCACACCCATCCAGGGGCAGATATGCACCAGGAGAGAGGCCCACAGGAGGTAATGGTCCATCCATGAAAAGGGCACAGCTGATATCTCCCCCACCAACAGATCCCTCGCCTCAAGGCCAGTGCAAAACACAAGATCTAAGGTATGTCCCCCCTAGTGTGTCGGGCCGCGGACCATCTGGGACAGGCCCATGGTTGCCATGAACTCACACTCTGCACCCCCAAGATTGGCATCGGCGTGGATGTTGAAGTCCCCCAAGACTACCATCTTCGGGGACCACAACACCACCCCCAACACCAGATCTGCTAGAGCATGTAGGGAGGCCACCGTACAGGCAGGTGCACAATATACAAGCAGCCCTCCCAAATTGTCCCCTGCCAAATCGAACACCAGATGGAGACCCTCAATACCCACTATGGATTGCGCCAGATACCTCCAAACAGCCCAACCATCCCTAAAAATCATGGCTACATCGCCCCCCCCCCCTTCGACTGCGGTTGATGCTGCACGGAATACCCGGCCGGAACAAGGTCAGCCAGGATAGGCCCCAACTCAGTGTCCAGCCAGGTTTCCATGATACGAGGTCGGTTGCATGGTCCAGGATCAATTCCTTGACCATTGTCACTTTATTTGCTACCGACCTCGAATTTACCAGCATCAAAACATGGTCAGGGGCCCTCTGATCTGGAACCACCTGCCCTACTGCGAGAGGGGCAGTGAGAGGGACATATACTAAACACCGGTCCCGCCGCACAGCTCAAACATTTCCCCCCCATAAGGACCATACCTCCCATGCCCCATCACGACCCCAATGGCTGTGTCACCCCCCCCTCCCAACTGGCCCACACCCTCCTATGGCTACCCCATCCCAATCGAGGGGAGATGTCCCACCCACCCCCTCATCCCCAAATTGAACCCTTCCCCCTCCCTAACCCAGTCTCTTTCCATATTCCACATCCTCCCAACCACCCACTATATACCCTCCCCACTATAACCCCCCCACAATAACCTTCCCACAAACACCAACTGACACTAAACCACCAATAAAATCCCCAATGTGTGTGTGTGTGTGTGTGTGTATATATATATATATATATATATATATATATATATATATATATATATATATAAACATTTTATATAAAGATGCATTCATTTGAAGGGTGTTACAGCAACATAAAGCTGGAGTAACACGGTAAGGAATTATGCCCAGTAAGTCCTGTGCAATTAGCACTGGGAAGGATGTTATCTTGAGAATACGCGTCACAAGAAGGTTTAAAACTTGATAGCTGTATCAAGATGGCATAGTCCCATAATAGCCAGTACTCTAATGGTGAAGAACCTTCCCCTGGATCAGCAACTGAAATAACATAGGTAGCAAAAGCATGTACCACCAGTGCCTCATGTGTGTCCACACTTCGCAGTTGCCCTGCAACACTGTCTGACATTTAGGCACGATATCTAATGGAACAAGTTTGCTGACTGACAGCCTAGATAAAGTGTGATTTGCAATTATAAAATAAGAGACTCTGAGCAGGGTAAGAAAGTTAATACGACCGAGGCTAGGAAGACCCAGGCAGATCACAGATTTGGGAGGTGGAAAATGGGAATGCCCTAATTCAAGATATATTACAATTGCTTTTCATTTTTAAAAGGAGATTTTGGTGCAATCTAGTTTTGAGCCTGTTAAGCTCCTACATATGCAGAACAATTGACCCCGAAGTGATACATTTGTAAGAAATTATAGCATAGCCCCAAATTCAAAATTCAGTATGTTGCCATGGATTAAACTTTAAATTGCTTAATGAATCAGGTGTAAAACTGAATGATTAATATAGAAGAACTCTGCACACAAGGGAAAATAAAATATGGCTTCCACAGCCCAGTCGACCTATTTGTTGAAGGTCAGTCTTCTGTGAAATTAAGATCTATTGCCACCTGAAGCCTCCATTGCCTTACACGGTGCCAAGGGGTAGAGATTATCACAGCTGAACAGAGCCTTAAGTGCAGTGGGGAAAGTTTAGCATCTGATTAGATGCTTTCAGAGAAACTTTTAATTTTAAATTCTTAAATGCTAGATTCAGTAGCACCATGCAGATATTTAATGTACCTATATAACTAACCCTGTTGAAAAGCCACAATTTCTTGATATAAATTTGACAGATTTTCATTAGGAATCTTAAGCAAAGGTACATATACAACAACCAAGGAATGCTCTGTCTCCCCATAACTCTCAATATGTAAAAGCCAATCAGACAATAGGGGCATATTTTGCCCTTAGATACATGCATGCTATTGATGTTTTAGATGATAACTTGCATCAATCTCAGGGAAACAAAACTATGTACAGAACAAGTAAAAAATAAATACCAATTCCATCCAGTTAGGTTATGAATATACAAAAACAAGTCCCAGCGTTTGTGTTACAGTTATTGGGATGTAGTACTTGTTTTAAGAGAATTTACTGACAAATTATTTTGAGAGTTTACTGACACTCAGAGTTTATAGACACCTCCAACTGCCAATCAAAATTTCTGACTGCATCAGCTTTAAGTTTGTTGTCACCAAAATGGCTATATCAAGCAAGAATAGCCCGGGTTCTGGTGTTAAGCTAATCTGCAGCCTTTAAAAAGCGACAGATGCATTCATTAACAATGTTTAATGCAAATTCTCTTACACAGGAAATAATTACATTTGTAGAGTCAGAAGAATAGCTTCAGTATAGTTTGGACTTGGTTTTGCGAGCAAAATAAAAATAACTTTCAGAATATTACCTAAAAGTCTTTTCTTTTCTTCTTTGAATGGCATTATTAAAATTGGGGATGGGAAGTAGAGTAATCCACAGTGGAATAAGACTGGCATAAGCTTCCACTTCCAAATTCAATATCTGATGCTTAAAAGACTAACAAAATTTTAAAATAAATAAATTTCTTTTGCACTTTGTGGCTGATAAAATATTGTCCTGCATCTAAAATGTTATTTAAATATGAATGGTCAGGAAATATTAAAAGTACATGAAATATTCATATTTCTGAATAGGTGTTTCTTGGCTAGTATGATTGTGTCTCATTCTTTGTAGCCCTTGCTCAGGCAAAAGCCCTGGCTTCCAAGAGACTATTAATTGCTTAATGATTGTGCAGTCTTGATAGTGTGCAGTCTTAATCAACATTAGATTTAGATAAGTTTAATCAGACACGAAACCTAGTTCACAAACTTTAAGTCCTGATTTTGCAAGTGGCTCCATGCAGGTACAGGTAGCATCCCTGAGACTTCATGAACCCATTGGTAGAACTAGGGCCACAAAGCACAGTTCTGAAGTTCTCAGACAAAATTTCTACTGAAACCTGCAAAAATGCTGCCTCAATAAGCACTTAAAGATTGAACTCATCAACTTTAAGTCCAATAGTTCCATATAACTATGTATAAACTCTCCTTTTATCACCAAACTTTCAATACATAAGCCATGGGGCTGAGGAGGTTAGGTGACCAATGCTATCTTTAGAGGTGTGTGGTGATCTCTACTAAGAAAAAGAGCCTCAGGCTGCCAGAGATGAAATGTCCTTCCCTAAAAACCCACCCAGGGAATAAAAACTGCTATTCCCTGAGAGTAATAAATCATGCTGACACACTGAATCAATTAAGCTGTCAAAGCACAAATCATTTTCAGTCAATTATATCTGAAAATTGTTACAGTACCTTCTGCTGTAATTTCAGTCATAACGGCGATGGAAAGAGATACCCTGCTCAAAAGGTCAGTCTATATTGGCAGCGGAGAGAATACTTCAGGTCACTGAGTTTGGCAGGAGATGCAGAATTAAAAGGTGGGAGGATCGCCACTTCTTTTATTCTATTTCTTCTTCTTCTGTGCCTCTTTGAACTTTTCCAGCTTCTCTGTAGAAGCTTGCCCTCCCTAAACAAACTAAACCTTTTCCCAAAGCAATGCCTGCAGATCAGACTAAATATTAGTTCCTAACAAAAATAGCCTCACAGTGAATCTTCAGCATATCTTTTCTGGCATCCTAAACACCGCACCAACTAAAAATAAATAAATAAATTTTAAAATGCCCAGCTCCAAATGGGATAGCAAAGCAGGGAAAGGCAGCAAGAAGCAAAGGAACTGGAAAGAACTGTTTAAGCTCCTGCAGCTTCTCTAATATAATTACAGTTCTTTGAGGTCTAGGCTAGAAAACATGAAATATAGAGTTGACGGTAACCTTATCCATCCTAGCTCAAATTTATTCTTAGCACACTTAATGCTTAGCACATTCTTCCTGGCCTTATTTGGATTGGGGAGGGTCCTGTGAAGTCTATCACAGTCACCTTAGGGGGGAGGGTAAACTTAGGTCATCCCCCCAACCTTCATTCCCTGCTGATTCCCAAACTCACTTACTGAGCCACAATATTTCACGCATTAAAAATCTTCACTCTTTTCTGTTCAGTTATTTCCCACATCTGGGAGTTTACTTCACAAAGCATAAGTTGGTAAATAATGTACTTGGATATAACAGAAGCCCTTCCAATGTTTACATTGTTCCTGCTGTTAGGAAAGAAATCAGTGGGGTTTTGTTTTGAAGGCTTAATTCAAGATAAGAGACATTTTTTAGTAGCCTGGTGCTAACTTAAAATGTACCTAAATAATTTTTCTAGGAACTTATGCCAGGAGAATGTGTGTGTTTGGGGGGTGGGGGACAACATAAATTTAATAAACATCAAAACCAAACCAAACACCCAACTTCTACAAAGTGGTTGTACTGCAAAAACTGCAGGGGTGTACTAATGTACTCTGAATTGACAGAAAGTTCTCTCTGAACTACCATTCCAGTCTACATGTAGCATCAGACTCCCATGAAATCAGTAACCGATAGCAACAGTGCTGTGACTGGGGAAACGATCGTCTGTCACCACCTCTGCTTCTACATGAAAACAGCTCAGTCAGCTAGCCTTCTGTTTGTAATTCCCCTTCCCTCCACACCAAAAGTGTACAGCTGTGCAGCAGGCTACGAGGCAAGCAGCTTGTTTATGTGGACAAGTATAAAAAAAACTGGGAGGGAGAAAATTAGGGGGAGAAGGGAAACCAAGTAAGTGAATGACACTGATGGAGAGTGAATATGTGTAGCTCAAAACATGTCTTTAATTTGGTTTTAAGAAACAGGTCTCTCCGAATGGGTCTGTTCAGTATGGCTTGTAGCCACTTATGTTTTACTTCTGCCTGCTCCCATTGCCTTCAGCCCCTGACTTTCTCTACGAAAGAAGCAGCTGAGTTACTCACACTCCACTTCCTCCTCCCAGCAGCAGCGCCATGCTAGTTTGGTTTCAAGCAGAGGGAAGCAGTCAGTGCAAGGAAAGAGAGACAGCTTGGCTGCCTGCAAATCTTCCACAGCACCCTGTGGCTAGAATGAGAAAATGCAAAAAGCCCCTGCAGGATGAATGTCAATCCTGTAGGGTGCAGGCAGGCCTATAGCTATGACACTGGCAAAGGGTGGGGGCAGACTGCATGACAAGTGAGGGGGACTAAGAACTGGCAAGGGAAACCTGGAACACATTTTATTTCTACGGGGTTATTAGTGTGGGGTAAAAAATATACAGGGGGACATAAACTTACAGAGGGGCACCCTGCCCTCTAAGATAAAGCTCTGGTAACAGGGAAGTGTGACTGGGTTGTCAGGTGCAAAAGTAAATCTGGCTTGATTTTTTTCATTTTTCTAACTGAAGAATTACAAATGAAAGTTTTGAATTATGAACAATTCCTTTACAGATACAAAGCAAGAAATGTAAAAAAAAATAAAAATCAATCAATACATAAATAAATCTGAGGTTTCCATTTATTTCCATGACTCCAGATGAGACTATAAGAAAAATGCCAATGCCAAGGGACTTGCCATAAAATTATAAGAGTTGGAACTTGGCAATAGTGGGCTGGATCCCAACCCCCTGCATGCACAGGCCGTAGACGCACCTGCACGGCGACTGAACACGAGATGTGGGCATTCTGTTTGCACAGCTGTGGGGTTTGGGATTGAGCCCACTTAGGCATGCTTTTGCAGGATTCTATTTTTGGCATGTTTATTGGCCCTTCTTAGACGAGATGGGCCTATGCATGCCCATGCATGCCCATGCAGATCGACTGCATGGGTATGCGTGAGCACTGCCCATGTGACCGCTGCGGTGGGTGAATGTGGGTGCGTGCTCCCACACTACATCCATCTCCACTCACCTTCACCTATTACCCACGCGCTGAGCAACCGGCGAAAACAGAAGTTGCTCCACGCGTGGAGGTGGGTGGAGATGGGTGTGCGCCCATGCACCGGTGCCCACCACCACCACCCACACACTGGCATGCATACCCATTCCCACACACACCATGGCCCATTTAAAAATAGCCTTTCTTATATGCAATAGGAGAGTTATAGGTAACTCTCTCTTACTAAAAAAGGACAAAGCACTTCCTTGCCTTCTGTTGGAAACGAAGCAGAGCTGGAGATAAACATAAGAGCAAGTAGAACTTGAACAGTTTGCTCTAAACTAGGATTCTCTGTGCTCATGTGTGCACCCTGCTGGGCCAGAGGTTTGTGCATTTAAGGGAACAGGTCACTGAGGCAATGCACTACTATAAAAGCTGACCCTTTGGAAAAGGATATATTATTTAAGCACTTTATTTCTTAAATGTAGATGATAACATTTCCTGTGGTTTTCTGATTATTATTATTTTTTTTTAAATAATGATAACTTGGCACGTGATTATATTATCTAATTCCTTTCTGTTTCTTCTGTGAGTTACAAGCCACCATTTTTTCCTGCTGCTTCTTCACCCACAAGTCTCCTGGGGTATGTGCAAGGATTCTGACCATGAGTGGAGTTTGGGTGAGACTGGGGAGGGGGACACCAGACTCGCCCTGCATGCTCCCCTCCCCGACTCACCCTAGTCAAGGCTCTCATATCCCTCACCAAGACACCTTCTTTCAACACAATGGCCACCATGTACTTCTACTCTATCTGAGGGAGCTTTCCCACGTACAGGAACGTGATCTTACAAAGTTGCAGGTGAAAACGTGCTTGCAAATCGTGTGTGATTTCCTGCACATGTGAAGGCACTTATCCGCATAATTGCTGCTCTTATGCGCATTTACAAAGCCCCTTGTCAGGGCTGTGAAATCTAGCTGTCAAGCTGCCATGTCAGTGTACTAATATTATCTTCCCAGCAGTGGGAGCATGTACTTCCTGCTACCTCTGGCCAGAAGAATAGGGTTCAGGGCAGCAGCCATTAGTTTATGTGGGATGACAGTCACAGCAAGTGGTTTGAGGGTTTCTTACTGTCCTGGTGGGGGAGCATCGAGGAACCTCAACAGGGCCCTGCTTTTCCTGAATACTTGTTACTGTGTACAGCAGGAAGCATATGGTGGAAGCTCGGCATGCCCTATTCTAGTATGCTGGGAAAGTCGGGTGGGATAAGTTGTGGGCTGCAGTACATGAACTGGATTCAGGAACTGCTGCAGGAGACCACCCATGACCTTTTGGTGAAAGAGCCTGTGGCACGGTGGGAAGAAGGGGGCAGCATGGGGGGCAGAACATGGGGCTGCAAAGGAGATGGTGATGAGGCGTGGAAGCAGAAAGATGTCCTTTTTACTTCTGTGGTTCATTTGGTCAAAATAAATGTAGCTTAGTCCATTCAGGTTCTGAAAATTCATGTTAAAATCATTGGAGTGCACATAGGAGATGGAATAAATTCATCCTAACATGCTGCCTATCTCTCTCTAGTCCCTTGTTCATAAATTATGAATTCGGCTTTCCTTTCTTCCACAATCTCTCATGAGGAGAGGTGGCTGGTTGTTTCAGTATACTTTATATGTAAATATTTTAAGTGAGAAAAAAAGCCATGAAGATTGCAAAAATGGGCTTCCGACAGTGAAAATTATTTTTCTTGCTGAAAACTCCAGTTGGGGGTTTTCTTTCCACTGGGGAAGGAAACAATCTTTGATCTCTGCTGAACAAGCTAAGCAGTGAGAACCAGAAGGCTGTCTCCCAATGCCAGTACAAGCTCCATCCTAGCTGAGGGGCTTGTTGCCGTGCCCTTACAGCTGGAGACAGTGGATCTGGTCCCATGCACTACTGGCTGTACAATCCTTGGGCTGGGCTTGCATCAGGGGCGACTGGTGGGTTTTGATGTTGGAGGGGCACTGGGGCAGTAGGGCCAACTGGCCTAGGGGTGGAGCCAGGGGGATGGTAGGCAGAGCCAGGGGGATGGTAGGTGGAGCCAGGGGATGGTAGGCCAGTGGCATGGCATCACCCAGCAGCAAGGAGTTCCTAGGGTTAACATTGGATGGAATAAAACACAGTCTACATGCACATCAAGCTTAAAATAAATAATTTATAAACCCAAAACACAGAGACCCATCCTTGTAAAGCACCCCAGTCACAGCCTGAGCCCAGTTTTACCACGCACATCCCATTTCCAGCATTTTGAACATAACTGAAATTGCATGACTTGCAGTGATATCTCAGGATTTCCAAACATCAATTTTACCACACATACATCCCATTTCCAGGATTTTGAACACAGCTGAAATCGCATGATTTGCAGTGACATCTCAGGATTTCCAAACCTCCATTTTTACCACACACAGGCCCCCCTGCACTAACCCACTTCTGTCCCCAAGAACCCAGGATTCCTGGCTCCCAGCCCCCCCTGCTCTAACCCACTAGTTTCCACTCCCCTCCCAGAGAACCCAGGAGTCCTGGCTTCCAGCCCCTCTGCTCTAACCCACTAGCCCACACTTCCCCTCCCAGAGAACCCAGGACTCCTGGCTCCCAGCCCCCCTCTGCTGTAACCCACTAGTCCCCTCTCCCCTCCCTGAGAACCCAGGAGCCCTGGCTCCCAG